>VWZV01002134.1:0-224739 GCA_013397155.1 Irena cyanogastra | reverse complement strand
TGAGGGAAGGGTGGGGGCGGGGGAGGATTTATGAGGGATTTGAGAGTCGGGGATTGGGGGGGATTAGGGAAGGGGTTGAGGATGGGGTCGGTTTAGGATGGGAAAGGAATGAGCCGCTGTGTTCGGGGAGGGACCAGGAAGGCCAGGGGGACGAGGCGAAGGCGGGACAAGGTGCTGCCCTCGGCGTGTGACCAACGTGCGAGTGGATTTGTGCGCGTCCGTCCCTTGTCCTGGGGCCATTAGTGTCAGCTGCGGGAGGACGCGGCTGGGGCTGCGTTTGCCTCATCCATGTGTGCCTGGTGCTGAACCTGCCCGGAGCTGCGGTTCCCGGGGGCTGCTCCACGCCGGGCGGGAGGGCGGCGGGGCCGAGGGCAGGGTGGCGGGCACGATGCCCTCGGCCCCTGCCCGGCGGGGCGCACGGGGGCGAGACGCGGGGCTCCGCGCCGCTAATCCGCTCCGCCGACGGGCTCCGGCGCTGCCACAGCCCCCGCTGTTGTTTACAAATGATTCCTCCCTCCTCAATCAGCAGCAAGTTTGTATTGCCCCCGAGGAACGCAGTCACCCGGGCTTTGTTTCCCTTTCAAGCATCCATTTAAAAAGACGATGGCTATATAGATAGATGAGTAGGTGGGTGGTTTATTTGCGCCGAGCCACGTTTCATGGCATCCCGAAGGGCAGGCGGAAGGTGGGGGAGATGGCTGTGCCATTGCACATATATCTGGGGGAGAGGAAAAAAAAAAAGAGGGGGCGGGAGGGGGAGCAGAGATGCTTTGGGAAAATGTTGGAGGTAGATGTGCCACCTTTGCCCCCTCGGCGGCTCTGTCCCCCGTGTCACCCAGCTGTTGATGCGCCGCCGCTGGCCAGCGCTCGCCGCGCCGGTGCCGCTCCCCGCGGCAGCTCCGTGGGGGCCCCGCCGTGACCCCCCCACTCCCCGCCGCCATCCCGGGGAGCCATCTTAGGGCTCCCGCGCCCCCGGAGCGGGGGCAGTCGCCGGCCTCGTCCGCATCCACGCGCGCCCGCGGCGCTCCCGTGGTCTGTGCCCCCCGTCTGGAGCAGGAGGGCTGTGCTTTCTCTGCCTCTCCGCTGCTTGATGGGGAGCGATTTTTTCCGCCCCTGCCTGGGTAGATCCGTTTCACAGTCCTCTCTCTTGCCAGCCCGAATTCCCAGCACGTATATTGTGCCGTTCCTCCATTTTTTTCCCCACCCAGGCATCAAGTTTTGAATCGTACTCAGGAGCCTCTCCTTCCTACAGGTGCATGTAGGAGTAGACTGTTGCACTAGTCAAAGAGCTCGCGAGCAAGGATCCTTGCGAGGAGGTGGTGTTTTGCCTCTTTGCTGTCATCTGCATAAAGAGCACTCGATTATTATTTGGAAGGTGCAGTTTATTTTTTAAATGCTCATGAAGATGCAAAACCAAACACCATCCTTTTACAGAACCAAAGCTTTTCCTTTTTACAATGGGTTCGTGGTTGTGATTCCTGGTGCGAAAGATAGCAGAGCTTTATGAGCATGTTTATCGCAGACAGCATTGGATCTTCGCTTGTGGGAGGCATCCACGCGTTTCTCTTTGAGAATGCAAAGCAGGGCAAGATTTAACTTGCTTACAGGACTTCCCCCTCTACCTTGCTGCTTATTCTTAATCGTACAATGTGTAAGAATTTTAAACGACTATTCTTTCAACCAAAATAAATTGAGAGAGTAGTAAATGCTAAGGTGCTACAGCAAACTCGATCTTAAAGGGTAGGTAGGGTTTACTGAATAAACATGAAGGCAGGAAGGCTTCCATCCAGTTAAAAAAACAAAAACATTGTAAGTGGAAGAATCAAAATGAGAAGTGTTTGTGTCTCAATGCTTACATCAATCTTGGATTTGTAAAACTGATTCCTGAGCATATTTTCTACTGTTCAATCGCATGTACCACAGCAATAGTGTATGCATATATATCTGTGTATGTAATGGAAACATCACACTGCCAGGAGGTCTTAAAATAATCTTTTATGGATTAGACCCATTTTAGTGTAAAGCAATTATAACCGAGTACTTTTTTCTTTTGTCCCACAGAGGTGAACTATGCAAGTAGCACCAGGATTCCTCTCCCTGGTGACGGACCAGCTATTCAGTCAAACAGTTCAGCACCATCCAAGCAAACTGTTCTATCTTGGCAAGCTGCAATCGATGCTGCTAGACAAGCAAAGGCTGCCCAAAACATGAGTACCACCACAGCCCAGCCTGTAGGATCTCTGTCCCAAAGAAAACGCCAGCAATATGCCAAGAGCAAAAAACAGGGTAACACGTCCAATAGTCGGCCACCCCGTGCCCTTTTCTGTTTATCCCTCAACAATCCAATACGAAGAGCCTGCATTAGTCTAGTAGAATGGAAGTATCCTTTGTTGCAGTTTGCTTTTTAAATGATTTGCTTATATTTTCTGACCATATAAAGGGGATTGTTTTGCAGGATCTCTTAGAGTATCACAACTTAGATGTTACATCACTTGTATGTGTGGGTAACTGTCGTTAATGTCAATGGGAGTTAATTTGGCTTCAGTTGCTGTTAAAGATAGTTTCTTGTGTCATACTGACACAGAATATCATTTACTGAAGTAGGTAGCTCAAAGTCAGAGGAGAGCTCATAGCTGTTCCTTTTTTCTGGGAGAAGTTGGGGGAACATTTTCAAGCTACCATTACATTCCAGCAAATCTCTATATTGCATTTTTTGCCTTTCCAAATAAGGAAGAATGGATGGGAATGTATTTAGCCATCCAGTGTTAGGGAGATGCCCAAAGATGTCAAACCTGTATCTTCCATATTGCAATTTGGGGTATTGTCATTAGGGCAAATGAGTCAGATGTAGAAATCTTTTTAAAAAGATTATTTCCCCAGTACTAAAAGTAGAGAAGAGTTTTACTTAAGCCAAGGTTCTAAGTACACACAAGTGTCTGAGATATAATAATCTCCTAAGCTTGTACAATTTATGTCTAGCACCAAGCACATTTGGAAGCATGTACATCTAGATGGGAGATCAGAGATGCTACCTTGTGTTCATGATGACCTGTGTGATGGGAAGAATGGCTTTTCCTTTAGGAGAATGGTTATGATGTGAAAATATGTGCATTTCTCTGGCAGAATGGATAGTGTGTTGGTTTGGTGTATGATTTAATTATCAAGAAAAGGTTTGGAATAGAAATAGTTTTGCTGGGGTACAAGGAGAAAAATGTTAGCCTATTAGCCATGGCAACATCCTTGTAATGGGAAACAGCTGTTCAAGACAGTAGATTACTGAAGTAAAACTCAATTTGTTACTATAAACAGAACAGCCAACCTGGCAGTAAGAGCTGTTACTCGTTTATAGGGTTGGTGTTTCTCAGATCTTTGTAAAAAATTCAATTGCAAATTAAAGATAGTGAAATGGCTTCTTTTTTGTTTAAACTGGTAGAAGTCCAACTAATTTCAGTAAATTGGCCTCTCCTTGGCTAAGGTCAAGTAAATGAAATTACTATGGATCTGGAGTGGAATAACTCAGCGAGAATTTGTCCCAGCAGCACCACATCATAAAACAAGATTGTCAGTCTTATGATGGTGTCAATTGCTCACTCCAGTCTGGAAAATGCTGTTGTAACTTTATTTTGTACACAATGCAGCAGGTGTTGATTTTGATCCGCTTTGTAGATGTAAATGGCCATCAAGGTGATGAACATTTAATAGGCCAGCAAACAAAATTCAACACATCTACAGATCTTATGGGACATATGGGCTTTGTAGGACTTTCCCCTCCCCTCCGCTTTTAGGGAACTTTTTAAACTGGCAAAAAAATGCTTTTGAATATATTTAGTACTCTTACCCCAGTCTTTTATTGGACTCTTATGGAAATGTATACAGAAGTTGTGTGTCAAAGGAGGCCAAAAATTATAGCTGAGGTCCAAGTACTCCTTTTCCAAACTTCTGCAGATAGGTTCATCTCAGGACCTCTATGTTTCTGGTCAGTGAGAATAGTAAAATACCTTGTGGGAAAGGAAAATCAGTGACAAACCGAAGGATGAACTTCATACACATGAATTTTAAGAAAAGGAAGACTTTTTCTCTGGAAGACAGAGGGTATCTCCAGGTTCCCACTGCTGTTTCCGAGCCCCAGTATAGAAAGCAGAGCTGCAGTCCATGCTGTTGTCAATGTGGAAGTCTGCAGCCTCTCTTTGTGTGGCTGCAAGCCAGCCATGATATTCTATTTCCTACTCAACTCACGTAAACTTTCATCTGTCTTGGCCAAAGCCAGGATTCAGGAATACAACTGTCAGAGACATGGAGTGGCTCAGAACTTTCCTGTGTCAATTGTACAGCTTTCTAGCTCTCCTGGAAGAGAATAGTTGTGGTTTTCTGGGAATCTTTCTCATAGCCTTTTGCGAGCTGTGTTTCCAATGGTTTTCCTCCTTTGGACAAATGTGTATTTATGAGACCTATATATGAGGCCAGAACAGCTCCATGATTATTTCTTGCCCTTTATGATGACCTGCATGTTGATTTAAGAGTGGATAATTATATTCCTCTTTGGAATTTAATGTAAAGTGCTCTGTGACAGCATGAGTAATAGTTTTCACTCTTCTCAAAAGGAAGAGGACGTTGAAGGATCATTGTGATGGAAAATAATATAGTATATATAGTGCTATATCTAAAGGTGGTGGAGTGTTTGTCAGAGTTAGCAGTCAAAAGATTGTCTTAAAGCAAAGACTTGTTTTACCATTGTTGATGCTGAAAGGAGAACTAGACTTAAAAGTTTGTAGATACTCATAAGTCATGAGTTCCTTAACAAGATTTTCCAGACCATTTGACATATTTATACTACTGTCTATTTTTGCCAATTGTGTGGCCTTAGCTGTTTACATCCCATTCCCAGAAGATGATTCTAATTCAACTAATCATAATTTGGTAAGTACTAATGAATTTTTCTTTTCTGTTTGTTTGCTGTGCTTTTAACATGATTAACTGCTAGTATTTGAGACTGCACTAAATATAGGTAATTTCAGTAAAGAAATTGGTATATAGTGATATAAAAATGTATATGGAGTTGCTTTGTGTTTTTTTTCCCAGTATTAATTGTTCAAAATGAGGTTATTTATCAGTAAAATTATTTGGAGAGAAATGTGCATTCATATGTTGCGTGTGTCCATATATTTGTGTGGCATAAAAGCTTTAATTTGTTTCTGTTGCTTGTATTGATTACATATATTTATTAGCTGTTACTGTTTCTGACACTTGCTTCAGACTTGAAGGTTTGCTGCCTTTCCTAGTGTACTTGTCTACTCTGTTTGCAATTTTTAGTGGTGTTATTTGGTTGCTTATTTTACTGGATATTTTAATTTTTAATGAGAGGATGGTGGGAAGTTTTGTGCTAATACATTTTAAAGGGATAGGAACAGCAATGTGAATTTTCAAAGTAGTCACTGCTGGTATAAAGGACCTTTCAAAAAAGGGGTGGTATTGCAGAAAATGGTGTGTAGAGATGCATTTCTTTGGTTGAAAAGAAATACTAACTCAGTATACTAGGGTTGTGCTTGAAAAGATAAAATGGAAACTATTTTTTTTTTACTTCTCTAAAACTTACGAAGGCTATCACTCAAGGGTAATATTGAAATAAATTGCAATGGTTTTGTTGTTTATATTAAACTCTATCTTGAAAGAGTGGAATGGTCTTGTGCACTCATAATCTGCATGTGACTCTTTGGATGGGAAAGGAAGTTTATGAAATAAAGAATTAGATACCAAGAAGTAGATAATTTTGTATTAGTTTACCTGAAAAATCAGGGTTGATATGAAGTCTTCTATTTTATGAACACGTTTGCATAATTTGTGGTGCGTATATGTTTATTTTTCGAAAAGCAATTATTTTAGGTGACTTTTTTAAAAATTGCACTTAATTAAATATGGACAATAAAAATTGCTGATGAAAGGCAGAATAATTCAGATCAGTGTAAAGAAAGAGTTATACAGCTGTGTATTCATCCAACCAACAGACTTTCTTTTTTCTCCTGAGAAATTCAGGGCACAAATCTCCACAGCTGTTGGTCCACCCCAAGATCCACTAATAACTAATTTCAGAAAGCATTACAGGAAAAGGGTAAAGTAGTTACTTGTGTCAAAGGATAACTTTGAAAAATGTTTCTAGCTTTAGTTTTGTTAGGTTATTGTCTGGTGTTTCTGACCCAATTTCAATTCTACAATGTGCTAATGTTTAGAAAGACAATGGACATTTTCATCACTGATGATTTCTCTTTTTTTATCTAATGTGGCCAGGCTAGTCTAAGGAATAATAACTTATCTTTTTTTTTTTTTTTTCTTTGAGTAAGAGATTCTTAAACCTTATCTATTTTAAGTTGAAGGGCTGTTGAACCTCCAATTATATGTATATAAAGTTTACTTGGCCATTTAAATTATCTCAAATTCTCATTTAAATTTGCATCCTGTTTATCCTGCAGTTGAGTCATTCCACTAAGTTTGCTCAAAGAACAGGATTTATACTGGCAATGTACTTTGAGTTGCTGAAGCAGATTTAAACTCAATAAGGGAGCCCACAGACACATCCTGTGTGTTCAGTCTAACACAATAAATAGTTCTGGAATGAGCAGCGTTGGCTTTTCCTGTGGTTGAGGTTCTTCATTATGAAATGCATAAACCAGTGGTCTGGGTTCACGTCTCTCCTCTGGTATTTCACTGACAATTTTCCTTGGTTAGTGTGGATTCAGGGCACTATGAGGGAATGTAGCAGAAGAGTTGAGTTAGAAATCCTCAGGCTTGCTTGGCAACCTGCTGGATCCTGTGTTTCGTGCTGCTTGAGGTGCTTGTGTCAATGTGTTGGAGAGAGGCCAGCCTTACAGTGGAATTATCTGCTAGTAATGTTCAGACCTTTTGTCTGATTTTTGAACAGACCAAATCTTACTCATCATTGAACCTCAGAGATTTGGCAGGATATTGGCTCCCTTCATGCAGACATAGATGCCTGACCTGAGCCCTGCACTTTGGTCTTGCTAGGAGACTGCCCCACTCTGGTTTTAATTCAAGTTCATCTTCATAAATTTTAGCTTGCATATGGATGTTATATCTAACTTAGTTCTCTGTGTTACTACACTGGATTGAATAGATGAATTGCTTTCCATCAGCTAGCTGAACTGGCTCATTTTTTTTTGAATTTGTAAACAGAAAAATGAAATATTTATACATGTGGGGTTTTTCTGTGAATACTAAATAGACATAATTTGTAATCAGCCTCAGAAAAAAACAGTGGAACACTGGTAAATGGGAATTAGAAGTGTAAACTTTTCCATTTTTGGTTTGGCTCATGAGAAGGTAAATATGTGAGAATTTGAGCAGTCCAAGTGCTCATGTTGGGAAGTTTGCAGTGGCAACCTCAGTGCAAGGATGCGTGTGCAGAGCAGGTACTCACTTCTCCTGTGGTGGGAGGTTAGAAGGCAGAGTCTGTATGATGGAGTTTCCAAGACTTGTAAAAGAAACCTGAGAGGGTTTCTGAGTCTATTTTTGCCTGTGGCTGAGCCAGTGAAACCCTGACCCTGTACCAACCACCCAAAGTCTGGTTGTGAGGGAGCTGTGTTCCCCCTTCCTCATTAATGCTGCCATGTGTGGTGCCTAACCAACACAAAGTCACTTATATGTTACACAGTAATGGCAAAATACATATTATAACTAAATACATAACAAACATTTTAAGAAACAGGTATATGTGTCTTAAGAGGAATAGTAAATCAAATGTACGCATACTTAGGTATTTTTTAAATATAGGCTGTATCTCAGGTGTCATTTATTCTTGGAAATGAGGCTATCTTTCATCCTAAATATGTTAAGATAAAGGTCTATGAGAGGGTTCCAAACCCTTCCTTTTGGAACAGTAGACTATTTATAGAAAACTGATGGCGCAAGGATGGTTCAACTGTGTTTCTGTGTTGGTCGCTTGTCTTTGATTTGAAAGCTGTGATTACTGATGTTTTAATGACGGAGGCAGCAGCATGCTATGTGATATTTATGATACTTTAGGGAAGCAAGAAAAGGTTTCTTCAGTGTATTGGTGGCTGAATTAAGCAGATAGTAATAATAAGCAATGATGTTGTAGGAATAGGAGTCTCTTTCCTTATTAGTTTTTTTTTTGCTATGTCTTTTTGTGTTCTGAATGCACAAGTTCTGGTTTGTGTTTTGCCTTTTTTTTTTCCCCTGTCTCTGGGATCAAGGGTGCACTACAGTTACCTCCTTGCTCAGTGGATTCATGGTCATACTTATCCTCTGTCAGGAAAGAGGTGTGACTAGTGAGTGATACAAAACAATGCATTCAAACAAAGCACAAGTGCAGAATCAAATTCAGACTGGGCTGTGCTTGACCACTTGCCAAGTGTTACAGCCTTGTGTTCTGTGGGAAATTTTGTGTAATCCTTTGTCTAAAACACCTTGATGTGCCTTTGACGTCTGCCAGGAGAGGCAGGAGGAAGGGATCATCTTTTCTGTGTTTTAACTGGAGTAGTTCTCTCATGGCTGTGTGTATTGCATAGACTGCGGTACAGAGTGATGAACTTAAGCCTGAATTCCACTTCATTAATAATTAGTCCCTAATCATTGGATGCACTGACACAAGTGGGCCCTGTTCTTCTCCAGGTAGATGGGTGAAACTATTATTGAACTGAGGAGTTTTCTGTTAGAGCAGAGCAGGGGCAAGCTTCATATTTTAAGGTAGTTTCTTTCATCTGCCTTCAGAAGTTTCAGGTGATCTGAACTTTCCACGCTTGATTGAGCTTTTCTTTTTGGAAGTTTCTTGTCTGAGCTTGATAAGAAGCAGTTTCTGGCAGAAAGGGCCTCCTGTACATATATCTTATTTCTGTTTCTGTCTTTTCCTTTTTTTCCTCATCTGTGGTATGCTATTTCCCTTCATGTCTTTTGTCTTTAACTCCCACTCATTTCTTTCTTGTTATCTTTTGCCTCTACCCTCTGGCTTCCCTCTGTGTTTTCTCTTCTGTTTGTCCTCTTGTGCAGCGTGCTTTTCTCTATCTCCTTCTCCCACCTCAATTTGTCTTCCTGGTGTCATCCTGCTGCCCCATGTTCTGGTCTGTGCTTTGCCTCCTGCTGCCTTTCCTGTTGCCTGACTTGCACTGGGCTTGTTTCTTTACCATGTGCAGGCCGACCAGCACAATACCAGTCTGGATTTTGGCCATGGTTGAGACGTTGTTGGTTTTTATTTTTCTCTCCTTCTTAATAAGCAAATATGAACAATCAGAAGTCATCCATCCATCCAGAGTTGCTGAAAATGACACCCCTGAAGTTTGAGTTGAATCTTTGGTTGCGCTGCATCTCTTGTGACTAGACCCCCAAGGTTTGTGTGGTGACACTGTTCTAATTGAGAAGAGAATGACAGCAGAGTCAGGGCGTGGCAGACCCAGCTGTGTAAATTACAGCAAACTGGCTTTGTCCCATGAGTGAAGAACTTCCCTGCAGTGCACAGGGGGCCCCTAATGTTAATTAAAGTCTCTGTTCCCCTGATAACAGGATTCCTCAGCCTTGCCTGAGTGCCACTGTCTGTGGGGAACCTCTGAGTGGGGCTCTGTGCTGAAGGCTGTCTCCAGCCTGTGCTTGCAGAGCAGGGCAGTGCTGCTGGCCCTGGGTGTCCCTTCTTTGTCCCAGGGGCTGGCGCTGGGAGAGCCCTACTGGGGGATGCTGCTACAGGGAGGCAATGTTTGTGTCCTACTTTCAGGCAAAGATTTCCTCTGTAAGTAGCTTTAGGTGGCTCTTTGAGTCCCTCCAGCAGGAGGAAAGCCAGTGTTGTGCCTTCAATCCAGGGCACAGCAGGAGAGTCCTCTGAGAAGAACCGGCTGAACTCTTGACTTGGAGGTGTCGAGCTTCCTGTCCTTATCTCATTAGCAACTCGATGACTCATTGAGTTCTGAGGCCCATGACTAATTAATCCATCCATTGAAAAGGTTGTTGGTTTTTACCTTGCACCCAGTTGTCCTTTATAAGGAGATTATCTGAAAACATTGTTGTAGAATTCTGTGAATTTTAATCTCATCTAGTAAATAATTCTAAAGATTTGTGTTTAACTGCTAAGTGTTCAGTGTTGTATCTTAGAAGGATTTCTGTGTTTATCTACTGTCTTTGCCATGTTTACTTTTTCAGCTCAAGGGTCTTTAAGGCCTGGCTCTTTTTCCACTCGCTTAGAAAAATCATCCAATCTAAATAACTTTTTGATACTGTGTTTCTGATATTTTTCTATCTTTAGATTCTTAGCTAATGTGCTCTCCTAATGTCTCTGCTAACTGGCATAAAAGTCACCCAAGTAAACTTCTGAGGAAAGATGCAAGATAATTTTGACTCTACTGAAAATACTTCACTTTGCTTGGGAAAACATGGTGGAGACCTTATAGTGACTTATGTATGCTTAGCCAGGCTACCCATACAAAAGATACTAGATTAATTTGTTGTAGGAGAAAATATCATTAAGTTTAATCTGAAAAAGATAAAAATATAGCATCTACTTGCAACTGATATACCATAGGAATTTTACATTGTGCATTGATTCAAGTCAGTGAAATGTCTGTGTATGAATAGGAGGGGTCTGTGGGAAAGTCGTTAGCTCAATTTTGAAAAAAAGTCTCCCCACATGTTAAAATTAGGATACTTGGGTCAGTTTTTTTGTCTATGTGCAAATGCTCCGAGGGATAGATTTGATAATTTTTTTTTGCTATTTTTCATGTACGTTGATACCCTGACATGTGTTTTCTTGTTCAAAAACACATGAAATAACTATTTAACTACAAGAACAACATTCCTTGTCTTCCTGAAAATTAATAATAAAGTTATTTCATGGTTATTAGGTGAGAGTGTATCAGTAAGTAGCCTTTGCACATTTGCAAGAATTTCTTAATATATGACATTTTTGTAAGGGGATTATTAAAAAATATTGTAATTTAGTACTCATCCCTATCTTCCTATTTCAATTTCAGTTTTTTATTTAATATTACTGTCAGCCCAAAACTTCAGTAGTATGCACTAACTAATTATTATGGATTACTTTGGTTTTTCAATGCAGGTTTTGAATTTAGAAATTTTTTGTCCTTTGTGTTGTGATGCACACCTCTGCAAAACAGATGAAAATTCTGAGTTCAAGTCCCACTTTATCCTGCAGTGAGTTCCAGGGCCTGTACTGTCTGTGCTGCACTACCCCAGTAATGTGACATAGCTCTTGAATTTTTCTGGTGAACCTAATTGCATGTGTCAAGTCCATCTCTAGCTGTGAATGAAACAGAAATTTTGTTTCACGCACTGGTTTAGGAAGAAGGACATTCCCAAAGGAAAGATATGACAAGGATGACTGGCAATTTCCAAGTGGTAGAAAGGTCATTTGGGAATTGTAGAGGTTTGGGAACAACACAGTCAAGTCCTTGTTCTTCTTTGTTTTGTGTGTCCCAGTACAACTTAATCTGTGCTGAAGTAGCTGAATCCTAAAATCTCTGTTTGGGGTATAAGGGTTTGTGAAGATCTGCAGTTTGGTGTTACAGATTTCAGGTAATAATTTTCAGGACACTACAAAACTTTTTAAATTTTTTTTTTTTCATTGCGAGAGAGAGCTTTTCAGTTGTCCAGACCCAAAGGTCTTACAGAAAGATGTACTTAATCATTCCCATTTGAAAGGAAATGTTTTTTCCATGTTCAAAGTTGCAAGCTTGTTCCTGTGGGGAATTCCTACTAAGGGCTTGTCTCTCCTTAAAGAGGTTTGCTGGTAGTGCACTGCTGGCAAACTGCCTGGGGGGAGAGAGCATGCACCAGAAAGAGTTCTTTTTCTATTGTAGCCTCAAGTCAGTCTCCCAAACAGAATCGTGCTGCACTGCTAGAGAAGACTGGGTTTTTTTGGCTTTCTTTATGTGGAGAGCAGTGATTCCCCCACTCTTTTTTCTCTTACTCCCTGCTTGATGAAGATATGCCTGTGAAATATTGAAGTATAGGCTGATTGTAATAAAAGTAAGCAGGTTAATTTAAAAACATAGAACAATCATATTGCTACTCTATCATTTGAGTGGTCAGTGGGAAAGTAGTTAGATTTGGTACTAAAATAGCTGTAATTGAAATATAGATTGAGCATTTAAGATGAGTGGGAGAAGTTTGTACTTTATATGCAAACTGTTGGAATAGACTAAAAGTAGGTTTTGAAATACTCTGAAAAAACCCATGAAAAATACTGGTGATAAAATTAGTTTACTGACTTTATGTAAAGCATGTGAATTACTTGTTTACTCCAATATTGAGTATGTAAACCTAACAAAATACGAGTCATGGTTTTATTCCTCAATAATAGCTGCTATGCTAAAGGAAACCCCAAAAGTTGTTTCTGAAAGTTTTACTCAAAAACTGAACACCATAGAATTGAGAAGCTTAATATATGTTGCCATGTATTAATGCCACATCAAACACAGATTGCCATAAATATTACTTGGATTTTTTTCTATAAGCCCTGTTTGGAAACTCTAGGTTGTGCAGAGTATGGGTGTTTACTTTGTTTTAAAAAGATGTTCAGATCAGATCTCTCTTGGGCTTTGAGAACTGTGTTTGTTTTTACCATGGTTTGTATGTGAGTGCTGTGTTTTGAAATACCGGAGTTGAGATCCATGGTTTTTGAAGGTGCTGGTCAAGGATGGCTTGCTTAATTTGAGCAGAACTGGAATAATTCTGGGTGCTTTTAGAAAGCTGGTCCCTGAGTACTTCAAAAGATTCATGTAGCTGTTAAATCAACTGAAATGTAGTTTCTAATCGGGTGAGCTTTAATGACAAACTGGTTTTGGTCATGGTTAATTGGATGTGTGATTTGGTTTACCATTCATTTTGCAAGAACTCAGATCTCAGATTTGTTTATTCTTCTGTCATGCACCAAAGCCTTTCTTTTGCAGAGCCATCTGTAAGAATAAGGCCATGAAGAAAGGTTAAATAAATATACATTGATAGTGGGAGAATATTAATTAGAGTGGAAGTGATTTTTTTTTTTTGGTCATTGTGTAATCGTTTGTGATAACATTTTCATTATTGAATTGCAAATTGAATATCACTGTATTTCTCCCCCACTGCCTGCTTCAGAAGAGATTGAGACTGAGTGTTGTTTCTGCTTGTATAAAATTCACTTGGTAAAACCGATTAGCTGCTTACAATTGTTTGTGATTTTTTTTTTTTCATGGTTATTTTTCTGAAGAAAAGGGCTTTTAGAGTTCTGTTGTTTTTTGAAGAATGCTTTGATTGAACAGTGTGGTATTTCTCAGAAATGTAGGTGCTTGACTTCAGCATTTGAAACAAACTTCAAATAAAGATTTGAAATGTATGCTCATAATTCTGTGATTTTCAATGAAGTCAGGATGACTGACCATAATACATAATTTGACTTTTCAAGGTTTCTAGGGATTGATTGAGCCTTGAAATGATAGGCAGATGGATTTGTTTAGTTATGAATCAAGATTCCCCCCCCTCCCCCAATCTTAAAAGGTATTGTGCCAGTACATTTTTTGTTTAGATGCATGGCTAGAAGTTTGGGCAGTGTCTAAGTCCGTTGCTGTTATGATTTTTTTTCACCCTGATCAAAGGGTGATTGTTCAAAGGGGTAGAGAGCTGTTACCAGTTTGCAGTCTTGTAGAATTCTACCTTTGTGTGATGCCGTTATTAAGGATCTGAATCTTGCTATTAGTGTGGTAAATCACATAATACAAGCCGTGGTCTGTGTGGATTGGTAAAGGTGAAGGGATCACAGTAGACAAAGAATCTGCAGAAACTCAAAATTTAGTCTTCAGATTTATTTTTATAGCAAATTTTCCAGTAATTAAGATACGTCAAATGTTAATTTGAGGGAAATAGTTCAGCCCAAAGAATAATTTGCCCAGTTGTTTCAGTTGTCCTTTTCTCATGTCGTACAAACCAAATGATATGTTGGATTTAATCACACCTGACAGCTTATGTATGCTGTGCTGAACTACCAGGCAGCATTTGAGTAAAATATTGTGGGAGATCCAGTGGCACAAAGGAGCCCACAGAGCTGCTTACATTTGTTCAGCACAAAGGAAATCTCTTTACACTGTAAGAATATGAGCATGAGAAGTGTTTGTTAATAAGGTTCACTAGTTTGATAATTATACTTTTCTGGGTTGCTGACGGTGGCTGCAGAGTGCAGCAGCCTCCAGCAAGACAGCATCTTCTGCAGCTCAGCTAATCAGACAAATGCAGTCCTTCCAAGGAGTTGAGTAGCAAATACCCCAGAGCTTTATTATGTTTATCAGACATTTTGTTAGTGCAGTTTTAACTCTGTTGGATTTATTATGATGCCATTACTTATTTTTTTCATGCATTCATCCAGAATCCTTTAAAACACATACCAATGATGTGTGGCATTAATGTTATTCACCATGAAATGATATTTAAGTGATTATATGCTTATCTTCATCATAAGAATACTTAGTAGTCTTGAGTTCAAGTAACCTTATCTCATAATATATTTCTTGCTATAGAAAAGGAAAAATCTGAAAGAAAGCAACCCACAAAATTATGTACCTCTTGTATGTTTATTAAAATAAGATCTCAAAATCTCTTGACACAACTAACTTCAGAAAAACGAAATGAAAAATTCAGTGATAAAAAGGAACAATGTTTAACTGAACTGCACCTCCAAGTCTCATGGTATTAAATGATGCTTCCTAGTTTGAAAGCTAGAGATTAATAGTTCCAGGTACAAGGTCTGTGACTGGCTCGGTTGGTCCTGTTGAGGTGCCTCAGCTGCTCTAATTCTCAAGGCACAGCGTAGACCAGAAAGCTTTCCTTCATTCTGGTACCAAGTTGAATGGTACTTAAAATGCTTTATGTTTTTTCTTAAGTATAATTAAACAACCTCATGTAAGTGAAAGCCACTAAAACGTGTGTTTGGCAGAGGCCAGGTTGTGTTGCTGGCCAGTGCTGCAGCTGTGTGTTTGTGTGGTCACGGGGGCGTTGGTGCAAGCCCACCTTGAGCCGGGCACGTGTGCCACCTGCACTCCTAATACCATAAGAAGACCTCACCCTGAACTCGGGAACTTGCTGGAGGCTTTGCAGTCTTAACACCCACAGTTAATGCAGATTGAGCCCAGCATGCACAGACCTGGCCTGTCAGTGCAGGTTAGGCTTGTGACTTTAGTAAAGGACTTTGTCTCCTGTTGTGGGACTGTTTCCCACATCTGTTTTCTCCAAGCACTGCATGGCTCAGAGTGTGTATCAGTGTGGATGAAAAATGCATGGGCTGCTGATTTAACTTCAGCTTCTGAGAGCATCTGATTTCAACCAAATACAGCAGAAACAAACATTTCCAGGTTATTTTTACATGATTTTTGAGAACACGGAGAGGCACTTTGTGTTCCCTTTTTCCCCCACATGCGGGCCACTTGTCATCCCAAAACTCAAACAATGGCAGGCTGAAGGGATTTGTTAATGATATTGCTTTATTAATTTTCGTGCTTACAGAACTGGTTGTTTCTCTTTAAAAGGAGCACTGAACTATGTGGGCTAAGAAAATCAGCTAATTTGTTGCCATAAGGGAAAAGGTAAGAGAACATAGGTAAGACTTTAGCTAAGAACTTCTGGGATGAGCATTGAATGTTTTAGTTTTCCCTGAACTTCCTGGTATTCTTGGAGAGAATAGTTATCTTTTTAGAATTTTAGTTTTGTGCCATAAAATAGCTTTCTGCTTTAAAAGGTTGTTGAAAGGAAAAGTAACTTTGAGGCTGTGAAGGATCCAGATATGGTAAATAGGGTTTGTATAGACAGTGGAATGATATCTAGGGAATTCTCTTAAAACAGTTACTTTGTCTTTATCTGGAAGTGGTTTGGCTGATGTTCTGGTGAATGCTTTCTGGAGAATTTTGTTTTTGGAGGCTATATTTTAAATCTGAGTATGTAGACTGTTTTGGCAGCAAATTTTGGCGAAGAAAAAGTGATTGGTAGTGGCAATAGGAGAACAGAAGGAACAGCCACTGTTCCCATAGTGATACAGCAGAAGCAGTGACATTTAGGTAAACAGCAGTAGGACAGGAAATTTGGAGGAGTTAATGTTAGATGTCTCAGAAGACACAGCAAGCTTCCGTGCGCTGTTTCATGTGTGTCTGGAAATGCTGATGTTAAGCCTCTATTCGTTATATTGGTGACAAAAGCACCCCTCAGCATTTAGTTGGGAAGTTCAGTGATTCCTTGAATAGATGATCTGTCAATGAAACCAAGGCAGGTCACACCCCATTCAGCAGAAATTGCACATGACAAAAGAAAGGGTGGTATTTTGAGTGGTCAAAATTATGGGAGCTGTCCAGCTGGTGGGAATGGTACCACTGCAGGTGTTTCTGAATTCTGTCTTCAGAAATGTTTAAATTCTGCATTTTATCACTTTGCAATAAAAAGATAAAATCACAATCTTGAATCACCCCTAGGTTGGAAGGGGACCTTAAAGATGGTCTAGTCCCAATGTCCCTTGCAATAGATCAGGTTGCTCAGAGCCCCACCCAGCCTGTCCTTAAACACTTCCAGGGATGGAGAACAAATAGTAATGTTAGATTCTTTGATATATTGCTTTGTAAAATATTACTGAAGCCATGAAATACTTCACTGTTGTATTTTACAACTGTGAAATAATGAAATGGCAATGAATTTGCTTTTATAGAAGTACAAAACTTCTAATTTTCTTAGTCAAAAATTTCACTTCTAATAAAGAACAAAGTTTACATGTAGGTAATTCAGTCTTTGCATTTGGGATCTTTGGAGTTCAGATTTTTTTTTTTGGGGAGATGGATATTTGTCATGTGAAGAGGATTTATACTTCAGAAGAGATTATGAATTATTTCAACCAGCTGTGTAACCAACATTTTTGCAGAATGGGGAAGAAAAAGTGTAAACACACAGAAATCTTACTTAAATCTTCAGACTATTACAATGCAAGTGAATGTGTCCATTTTATCCCACAAAACATGAAGCATTTTGTATCAAACTCTTGTTTCCCGTATGGAGTTTTGAAGAGTTTGTGTTTGAGATGTGTGCCCTGTCCTGTTATTAACCAGTAATCTCAGAGTAAGTCCCTGGCAAGTGTGAAGGACAAATTAAGGTGCCAGAGGTCCAGGTACTAAGGCTGTTTTCCACTGAGTTGCTTATTCATTTCCTTCTTCCACTTTTTTTTTCATTTTTCATGTGAAGAAAGCTGGTAGTAGAGGCCTGAAGTTGATATTTTCACATAATAATATTCTTCTTGACCTTGATAAATAGTGGGAAGCTTATCTGTTCTTCTGAGAACTAGATCTTGAGTGATATAAACCAAGAGGTAACCTCATCAGCTATCAATGAACTTAAAGGATTTGGGTGTCTCTCCAAAGTCATTGTGTGCACACTTAGTCTGTGTAATTACAGAGTAAAATGCTGATGCCTGCTCCTTGCTAAGCTATTAGAGAGGTCACTAATAATAGAGATACTTTGGTTTCCTGGGCAAGGGCAGATACGTGGGCTCACATTTGTCTGCAGGAGCATTTCCTCAGCTGACAGTCAGCATTCAGAGTGCCAGACACTCCAGTGTGGGGTCAGCACTGAGTGGGGGCACCCTGGAATGTCAGCTATTCCTGCACTGCACAGCTTGGAACCCCTTTGCAGTGCCTGAAGAGAGGGGAATCTTAGGGTATAACAGCACATCTTATTCTTTCTCCTCTAAAACTTTGGAGGAGTGACCATGAGTAGTAAAGCCTGTGAGTTTCAAGTCCATGGTTTGCTGTTCACAGAGACAGTTCAGGATGTTCCCTATCAAGCTCTGACCATGTATTTTAGGGAAGAGTTGCAAAACTGCAAATGTTGCTTTGCTTTTGCTTGCCATGACTTCAGTCATGAATAGTGCATATTAGAGTCCTACTGGAATGGAAGAAAATCCTTGAAGCTGAATCCTTGGATTTGAATGTTACTCTGCAAATTTAAGTTTGTGGTGGAATATTTATTTCTCTGAAAATTAAAGAGGGGTAATTAGAGGCCTTTATCTTGACTTAGGAAAGTTAAAAGGGCTTATCATTATCATTCTATCGAGAAGACAAAACTCATCTTTTTATCCTAAAATTGTGTGTCCTTATGCAAAGACTGATTTATATTTATTTCTCTCCATGTATTGACTTGATTAAAAACGACTAGGCGGTGCTCTGGGACAACCTCAATTGCAGGGTGAATCATCTTAATGCCACCTTTTCATGGCTGCTCATATTTTAAGTGAATGCATTTTACTTGCAGATTAGAGGTGTTAACCATGAACACTAAAAATATAATGACTTAGCTAATGAGTGATAAACTGCTGTGGTCTTATGATCACATGAAAATACTTGACTCCCATGGAGCAGAGAAATTTTCAGCTTTCAGATTGTAATTAATTAAATGTTAGAATTGTTATAACTCTAAGTAGGATGTAGAGTCTCAAGGGCTTGTAGGTTTTTTTTTTTAAGCCAAGCCTGGAGTGTAGATAACATACATAGAACCTGCCTTTCTAAGTACCTAGCTTTGTAATCTAACTACTGTACCAGTTTTCAAATCAGAAGCAGCTCATCTAACTTAATACATTGCCATATGTAGTGTTAAGTCCATCATGGATACTTTTTCTTGCATCTAGTGAACTCTTTTCTAAGACTAAAGGCTGAAGACAAAAGGCTGTGGTTCCCAGAAACTGATTGATGAATTCACTCGTCTTTGGAAGCCTATAAATAAGTACATGTTACAGCAAATTTGTAAGAAAATCAGAGCGGGTTAATTTTCTTACAAATGTCATGACTTCACCATGGAATTTACTCTGTCAGTGGCCGTTGGGTTGATAAACATTTACGAGAATTGATTCCCTCATTTGTAAGTTAAGCATGTGCTGCGTGTATCTTCACTCCACCAAAATAGTTGGATTCTGGCACATTTTATTCTAAAGCTCCCAACACAGTTTTTCTTTCCATACAAAAAGATTTTTCTAAGCAGTGATATTTTGATGATGAAAATAATAACACTTGGAAAGACATTAAAATTGGTGAATGGTTTCCCACAACTTCAGAAATAGTTGGATGCTGCCACAGGCGATGATTACTTGATAATTTGGTGCTATATCTATACAAGCATGCTCTGCATGAGTTAAGAAAAATAGCACATATTTCAGTTTCGAGTTGCTAGCTGTGGTTTTGTGTAAGCTGTAACAAGCAGTAAAATCTGCACTCTGTGGTTTGCAGTGACCTTCGCTGTTGGATAAATCGCAGGAAAAAAATAAAAATCAAAGACATGCTTAGAAATTCTTTGTTTGGAGGGCTAAATCTGGCCTGTATTCTGCTGTCCTAATTGTGCATAGGGATTGGAGACCTTTTCAGCTTGGGCAGACACAGACCTTCCAAAGGGGACAAGCAAAGCACTCAGGTTTTTTTCCTATTTTACAATACTCCGTGTGTGTACATGTGCCTAAAATAGAGCAATGTGTTTGTTCTGAGCTGTAGATTTCTAGTTGACATATATGGGTTTTATGTAAATTTGAGAAGCATTCACACCTCTGAAAAGATCTAGAAGGTTATTTTTATCAATAACTTAAGTGCTGTAATTAATTTGGAAGCTGAATGTCAAGAATTATCTGTGCCCCAAAATTAACTTGGGCATGCTAGAAGCAACTCTTGTTTTGTCAAGGTCTTCCTTAGTGTAGGAACAGCAAATTATGGCAGCTGTACTGATCCTGTAGGATCAACCCCTTGATCCTGGCTTTAACACTAGCCAGTAGAGGATGTCTAGGGAACAAAATAAATGGATCCAGAAATCCTTGGCTCAAGAAGTTTGAGCTAGAGGTAGGGCCTTTGTGTTCAGTGGTTTTAGATGAGACAGTTCACATCACTTAATAATTCACACCATACTTTGTTTAAATGTTTTGAGAGAACATAGTCTGGTCATTGTGCTTAATTGTTATAATTTTGGTTCTAAAGATGCTTCAGCAGAGACAAATATTCTAATATCTTGCCTATAAAAAAACCCTCTGATGTGGAGCAATCTCCAACTCACATGCAATTTTTTTGTTAATTTCTATTTCTCTTTTAATAAGCTATTTTATCTTTTTTATCACTGTAGTAGGTATTTTTCTTTTCTGTTAGGAAGTAAAACTTAAGAATGCAGCGATTGCTCTGAAGGTATTGTTCAGAAATAATGTTTTGAATCCGAGAACATAATGACACAATAACTTTTTGATTCCTTGGAAAGATGATCTGAAGTGCTGTCATGTACACTGTGCCACACTGGAGTATTACATCAGATTCAGTCTGACCCAGTATTTACCAAGTAGTGATCTGGGTTACCAGAATGTTATTGGGCTTTTTTTCCTGCCTGTCAAGCATTTCTAGTCACACATTTAGTGTGTACTGGATAGATACTATTTATTCAGGAATAGATAATATTTTTGATGGACTATTTTTCTGTCAGCAGATGCCTTTTAAAAACTGTTTTCAGTAGTGTTTTGTCTGTTTATTGTAATGCTTACTTTGGCAAATAAACTTTGAAGTTCAAAGTAGTCATAGTTTTCTTTGTCAGGTGTTAAACAGAAACCAACAACAAATTTGATCCCTGTATGAATCTCATTTTCCTCCCTCAGCTACACCTCCAATTTAAGTTACATTTTGGATACTACAACTAGCCCCCAACATTTCATGTTCTGTGCTGCTGAGATTCTGAATTGTAGTGGTGTTTTTTGTATAATGGAAGGGTTGGTAAGAAAGGTGCATTTTGAGGAAGTGTAGCAGCTGTGATAATAATATATCTGCTTTTGTACC
This sequence comes from Irena cyanogastra, assembly GCA_013397155.1. NCBI lineage: Eukaryota > Metazoa > Chordata > Aves > Passeriformes > Irenidae > Irena > Irena cyanogastra. Next base: position 203,926 of record VWZV01002134.1, on the reverse strand, counting down.
ACAAGTAAACAGAACATGCACGTGGAACTTAAAACATCATTTAAAGCTGTGTCAGCTGTGCCTTTCAGGTGTTATACTGCCACAAGTTTCTCATTTTGATTCAAATGTTTCATTGTGGCACTTCTGAGTCATTTCTTTGGTAGAAGTCAAAGCCAGCAGGTGTCAGACAGATTCTAGTAATGACTTTAGGTAAATCAGCTTATCTCCAGATATTTAAATATAATTTCTGTACATTATTGGCAATGCTAACACATTACGTATTGCCTACACATAATGCTGTCTCAGAACACTGTTGCTAAGTATACTGTTGCATGCAGTATTTCTCATTAAAGTGTATCACAGTATTATAAATATCTTTCTGGTTTGTGTTAGTAAACAGAAACATATTCTGTATCATGCCACCATAAACTTATTCACATTCTCTGGTGTTTTCTGTCAAGAAGGCAGCCAGTAGTGATGAAGTAAACTACAGAATATCAAACAACTTTCTCAAATCAAAATTTGTAGTGGATACAACTATTTCTTGCTGTATTTTCTTGTCCCAAGATTTTAGTCTTATTTTGTATCTTAGTTGACTGATTTATAGTTTTTTTGGAAACAAATTTCTATTACCAGATTACTGAGTTAACATGTATATACAAAAAATCAATAACCTTCTTAGTGTTGATAGATGGTGAAAGAAGCTGCTGATTCTGGCTAAAGTAGGAAGAAAACAAAGTTGAACTGAAATTGGTCAACAAGAGGCAGCAGCAACATAATCAACTGGTACACTGTCATCATTACCTGATGGATGGTGAATTAGTCAATCAAGTGAGCATGGAAGTATCTAGGAGAAAATAAGACATTGTACTTAAACAGCAGAAAACAAGTTCAATTGAAATTACATAGTGCCAAAATGTGTTTGCTTGTCTTGTTTGGAAAGCTCTTTATTTCCTAAAAATAAAAATCTTTGTAGAAGCCTTGAAGGCAGGAAAGGGACAAGATTTTAACCCTGATTCATGAAGCTCTTTTTTTCCCAGTCCTGTAAGAGATGATGATGACAACAATAGCATCACACTTGGGTTTTCCAGTGGAATTGACTAAAGCCTCTTCATGAGTTGAAGGAATCGATGGAATCTTTATAATTATTCATCAGAAGACGTTTGGGATCATGTTTTAGGCATGGTTTTCATTATGATCATGCTCCATTTGCTAGTAGGAGCACTTCAGTAAGGAGGAAGGGAAATTCTTCTGGGGACTAGCCTTTTTTATCAGGGCCTTCTTTTGGCCTTTGGGCCAAATGTTGTCAGTCTGCAGTGTTGCATTGGTTTTAATAAATATTCAGCCAATATATGAAAAGAGGCATTGTCCTCTTACTGAATACAGGTGATTCCACTCAAACTCTTCTCCTGGCTTGTCCAGCAGTTATGTTAGCCTTCAGGTCTCCTAGGTGCTAAGAAGGGGTGGACTGCATATTTATTTTTTCTGAGATTTCTGTTATGCAGAACCTTTCGGTTAACTGGTTGAGAAAGGCAGCTGCAATAAAGCAGGGAAGCTGGATAACAAGCAAGGATACAGTCATCTCAGGATATGCCTCTGTAAAATTGTGAACTTCAAAGTCTTCCAAACTCTAGGAGCTAAAACTTTTTTTTTTTGATGGTGCACACCTCAATGCATTCTTTCCCTTGCCCTAATTGTTTAGTGCAACTCAAATTTTAAGTAGGAGATTATTCTCCTCTTGAAAAGAGTGCTTCTTAGCTGCTGCTGCTGAAGTATGTGGTAATCAGTACAGTAAAGATGAAACTATGTTACAGGAATTTCTTTTTCCATTAGATGCTCTTGGATCCCTGATAAGAACTTCTATGAGTTCCCAAAGGAGACTCTGTCTCCAAGTGGTGCAGATTCCTAAGTAAGGAGCCATCTCATGAGCAGCTGCACTGCTTGTCTAAACTCAGCAGGCTCAGTGAGGTGTATCTGTCACAGATTCTCTCAGCTGAGCTTTGTGGCTTTTTTTGGTGAATTTACTTGTTTCTAAAGCACATTTAGAAAGGTTGGACAGGAGTCAGGGAGCTCCCTGGGTCTGTTTGCTGGGCCCACACAGTCAGGGTGTAGGACTTTGGCAAAATAATATTGGCATGATGCAGTTTAAAAGGAAGTTGCTATGCAGGATGCCTACATGTTTCAGCTGCTCTGTTGGGGGGCTCTCTGGGAAATGCCCCAAAATGAGTTCCCCAGGGGCAGGGTGGGAGCAGCTGGTTTCCCTGTACTACACAGGTCACAGGCTTCCACTTGGAGGTGGTGAGCAAGCTGGGAGCCTGATAGCGTGGTGTTCTCCTCCAGCACCATCTCATGTCCTCCTGGGGTGGGGACAAGAAGATTGGGCTCAGCTGTTAAATGGGGTCTAAGGGAGCCATAGATGCTTGCTGCGTTTGTGCTGGCAGCCTACAGTGATGATGATGCTTGCTGAGATAAACGTTTTGCAGAACAGCCATCAATAACCTTTATAGCATGATGGGCTGTTAATAATGGACCTCATTTTGACCAGAAACAGTGAAACTGTGGCAGGCAGGTTGGAACTAGATGGTCTTAAAGCCCCTTCCAACCCAAACCATTCTGTGGAGGTGCAGGAAAATGAGGAGGTACATTCTAGAAGTCATACACAATTTTTCAGTTGTATAAATTAGTGTGTTTGATAGCACTTTTATATTTCTAGTCTGTGTTTTTATGTTTTCTGTCAGCCTCCAAAATGCAGGTTAGTGCAACTTTTGAAGTTGATACTGTAATTTTTATATAATACAACTCATCTTCTTTTTTTGAAGTGGAGAGTTATTCTGTGCTGAAGGCTGATGTCTCTAATAGTTTGTGTACTTGTCAGAAGAGCCTTTTCATCAGTCAGCTGTACCTCTCTTTTTTATCTTCAGATGGAGACAACAGCTGAGAGAGGCACGCTCTGGGTTGCTTTCGTTGCTGAAAGCTTTCATTGCTTTCAGTGCTAAATACTTCAAAAATCATTAAAGAGCTCTTTCATGCTAAGGAAAAGTCCTGCTTTGTTGCCTGTCCTTCCATAAAGGTGTAGAAGATTTAGCGTGTCTCATTAGCATTAGTTGCCTGTTGCAAGTGTGCTGGCTACCTCTGGAAGAGTAAGGCAGCAGTTTTTTAATGTTATTCTCAGCTACCATAATGTCACTTTATCCCTTGTTTTGCACAGTGAGCTTGGACTCAAACTCTGTGCATGAATCCAGTTTTGTCTGGGGTGCAGAGGGAGAAGGAAACAGCCAAGTCCTTAGTGGGTGTTTTGTGTGGAATTAGTGTTAAGGTCACATGCAGTAAACCCCATGGTGAATATAGAATTCATTTATCTGAAATTATAGTCTCAAAGCTTTTTTCTTTGGACCAGAAGACTTTCAAAATTTTACTTTGGGTCAGAACTTTAGCCCATATGAAGATTTTCTGGATAGCTTGGAAAGAATTATCAGGTTTCTATAGCCAAATGTCTGTTTTGTGGTGTCAAAATCTGTTAAAGGCCAGGTTATACAAAGTCAAGATGCTTATGTGTTCTGTGATCCTTTCTTTGGGTCTTTTTCTAAAATTAAAATTTTAATACCACCTTTAATCAACACTAGTGTCACAGAGCTTGCTTGCTACTTCAGTTGCTTTATGGAACATTCTTAGGCAAAAATGTATGGTGATATAATAATTTATTTTTTGTATTTTAAACAATGACTACATACAGCAAATTAGGGGAATAATATCTATTCAACATGAGATTTAGCAATTTGCAAGGGGGAGCTTATGGCTGGAAGTTCATAAAGCAAGTACTTTTATGTTGTAGTCTATTCTAAAATTATATGATTGAGGATTTAAAAAGTCACTAGTAAACGCATGTTTGAAATATTAATTTCTGTCTTAGTGGTATCGTCTTCAATTTGCAAGCTGATTTCAGCTATCCAGCTGTGATAATTATGTGGTTCATCACCTTTCAACAGCTGAGGTGTCAGTGACATGCAAGTTTTTAGTGGATTTCAATACCTGAACTGCAGTTGGTGTAAGGGGGATAGAACGATAGTGAAAAGTGGATACTTGATTGTAGTGGAGGCAGTGCACAGGAATGGTGTTGTATAATTTTATCTGTCTTTTATTAAGAATGTTGCCAGACTCAAGGTGTAAATGTTTTCTGGTTAAAATGTTGAATTTGCTTTTGGACTTTCAGGATTTCATGGTCACGTAATCCAGAATTCAGGTGTTGAGCTGTGCCACATAATTTCTGTGCATGTGAGTTAGGGGTCCCAGTTTTTGTTTTACTACCTGGCATTTCCTGACTATTTTTTGATATTTGATTTCTTCCTGATTGGTGATATTGATATAAATTATGGTACTCCTCTCCTCGAATTTCAAACTAGTAATGATTGTTTGGCTGAAAAAGCAGTTCACTTGCTAATGCAACAAATCTGTAAGAATGGGAGCCCTTTTGTGTCTTTGGAGAGTGACACTTCTGGCAAAGTGGAGGCTGGGACTAAGAAGGACCAGCAGGAGAACTCTACTGCCTGTACAGCCAGGGAATCTGATGTGCAGAGAGCCTCAAGGACAGTAAAAATGATTAAAAATGATCCACATTAGGCTTCCTTGCAGAATAGAGGACAGAGCCTATAAATGGGTGCTAAGGAATTTAGGGGTGATAGAGGTGAGGCTGACAGAGTTATTTGTGAATGGATTCACAGCAAGCTGAATGTATTGCTTCCAACCTAACATTCTTACTAAAGCTGAATTTGTGCATTGATACTTGGTGAGAACTGTGTTTAATATCCTTGGGTTTGAAAGTCAAGTATTTAATAAGCTTGGATATTTTGTTCAGTTCCTGGGCAATGTCCCAGTTCATGATGCTGTTGAAATGAAAATGTTTTTAATGAGTAGTGTTGAAAGGCACAGCACAGATCTTAATATTGATAGTATTTAAGTATTAATCAAGAACATGGCATGTTACTTCATGGGAAGTAACTATGTTCTTATATAAACTTTGTTACTTTGATATGACAAGAGGTTGTTTCTTTTGAAGTTAAGACCTGGATTGATTCCATTTGTAGTCATATAAACTAGGAATTTATTCATGAGATATCTATATACAAAAATATTTTCCTCTTGTCTGAATTAAGTCTTTGTTGGTATTGGCTTTATTAACCATTGTAATTCAATCTAAAAGGCCCAGATGTGCCAGGGTTTCTTTGTATAAAAATCACATTTGTTCTATTAAGCATTTATGGTGACAGTGAAGTGACTCTTCTTGGTTGATGTGAAATTGCTTTATCAGCAAGGAAGGGGGGATACCCTTCAGGAGAGTAAATGGATCTTATACCATAAAGTTTCCACACATGGATGATTCAGGAATGCAGTCTGAAGAGTTTCATAGCTGAGAAACCAGGGATGTGGAAGGATTTTGATTAGCAGTGAGGACTACTTATTAAATTCCTGGCTTCCCATTTTGATTTTGGCAAACTAAATGACCATATCTTGACTCAGTTGTTCTCCTGGGGCTGAGGAGGAAAACACAAAAAGAAAAAAACTACTAAATTTTGGGAAACTCTAAGCATTTCCAAAACATTCAGAACTGTCGAAAAGGTTAGGACTTATTTGCATCATGAATATTATAAATACCAGTGTTACATAAAGCATTTATGATTGCATATTTAGAAGACCTGTCTTATGGAAGGCCTACATTTTCTGGAATCTAAACACTTGTAAAATTTAGCATGACCTTTAGCTGGAAAAGCAGAATACATTGGCAAAGGTGGGATAAATGCCTTTTGTATAAACTCGTGGAGAGGTTTTAGAAACCTGTTAAGACTGATGTTCAGATTTGAAGTCAAGTTTAATTATACATATGAAATGTTATAAGTAGTTTTAAAAATGTATTAAATTATATTAGAAACCAGATTCATCATTAGATCCTGTCTCCTCTTCCCTGCTGGAGGGAACTTGTTCTCCTATCTGCCAGGCAAACTGTCACTGTGCTTCTTCCCTATCTTCATGTTTCAAAGTGGGTTAATTGAAATAGTTTTAGTAATAAGCCTCACTTCTTTTTCTAATCTAAGTGGTGATGAACAGCTAAGAATAGACTGAATGGGGTTCTTCTTTCTGCTCTTCAGCTGGATCCAGATGTTTGCCCATAGTTTTATTTCCAAGTTTGACACACAATATTGACAGCTTTTCCCCTCTGTGAGGGATTCTGCAACCAGAATCTCCCTCCTTTAGTTGAAAGCACAGGAGGAGAGTGAAGTTGAGAGCTTTGTTATCACACAGCAGCAGGGACTGGACCAAAGCAGGCAGGACTACTTGAGCAAGGGACTTGCATGAGATTTCACATGATGGATTGCAATCTATAGCCTGCCAATAAATTTACATTGGCATTTGAATGCTGGTCCTTCAGTTGTGGAGTGATGCCATTTCAGAATGAGTAAAGAAAAAGAACTAAATGTCTGGGAATGGAAACCTGGGTTTTATTGTTTGTTTTTGTTTTGCCCTCTGTGGACTGTTTGTTTTGTGGATAAATGGTACTTACATTAGCACATGGCCAAAATGTTAATTGTACTAGTTCAGGTAATTCCGAATTAATGTCTCTTTTTATGCTTCAATGCATCTTCAGAGTAGAATCCTTAATACATACATGAGCATGCAACATTTGGTAACAAGACATTATTATCAATTTGTGAAGTGCACAGATGGCACCTTTAATGCCATACAAGGCATGAAGAGACATGTTGCCAAGTTCTTATTTTAGTTATACTGATTGTGACTATAATTCTGCAGTTCTAGAATTATATCTGAATTTAGTCCTGGCTTCGGGAGGAAAAAATAAACACAGCAGCTGAAAAATAGTGTCTTTTTTCCTCACCCCCCAAGACCCAATGCACACAGATGATTTAATTAATGAATTTAGCTTATTCTGTAGTGAAAAATACTTCAAGCATTCGTGCGACAAAGTGATTTCAAGTCTCCTTTTTGGGCTTGATTTTCATTTTATTTTTATTTCTGCATTATTAAACATGTGAGGTTTTCAGTTAGGACCAGCTTCTCCATTTTGGTATTTTTAAAGGTAAGCTGACAAATGCCTGTAACAGTTTGCATGCTTCCATGTGACAAGTGTGGATGTCATTTAAAGCATGTTGTGTCAAGCTGCTGTTACCTCAAAGAGCAGAGTGCTCTGCCAGTAACAGAGCATCTGCTCTCTGTTGACATTGTCAGAGGTGGAGGTCAGTAATGGTATTATGATCTCCTGTATGCTTAGCAAAGAGCAGGGGAAAGCTTTTCTGTCTCTAATGTGTGTTGTGAGCTGTGTTTCCCACCACTATCACTGACGTGTCTGATTATAAAGAACTGCTGTTTGTAGTTTCCTTAGGTGAATTTGCACACTGGCTTTACTATGCTCTCAGAGATCTGAGAGCTCCTAGTATTCCAGTCTGATCATAAAATATAAAAGGTGTTGTCAGGCACACTTCTGGTGAGCTGGATGTCTTTGATCACCAGGATAACGTTCTCATCTTTGCAGCTTGGGCCTTGGGAATAGAGATCTGTGCTCACAAAGATTCTATCACAAAGGTGACAGCGTTGAGTATTGCAGAGGAGCAGTTGGGAGGGCTCAGATGGCATCAGAGAGTTCCTAAGGATGACAGGAAGCTGAGGTGTAACGTGGGCAGGATGGGTAGAGCCTCATGTGCAGCAGAAAGGGGATGTGCTCAACAGCTGCTGTTCTTGTCTTGTTTTAGTGACTTTTTGCTGATGCAGCAAAGCTGTGGCCAAAGCAAATCACACAGAAGAAATGTACTTTGCTGGTCTTGTTTTTCTGATGCTTGTGGAGGAAAGGAAACTTAAAAGATGTACCAGTGAAAGCATTGCTAGTAAAACTGTACCAGAAATGAATGTGCTTTGTATCTTCTATGAAAAACATGAGAAACTAAGTTGTCCTTCCTAGTGAGAAATTGCCACTAGTCTCTGCTTTGGTCTAACAAAATTCTAAGTGATTTAATAGGAAACCAGAGAAGCCTTTACATTTTCACGGTGTATTTAATTAAACAGGTTTGGGAAAAAATAGGACACGAGTTTTGTGTTTAATTAAATGTTAATTTGTAATTACAGGAGGCAGATATGACCTTAAGTTATTGTGTAATACTCTGTTTCTTGTCAGATCTTGCTTCTAAATGGTGTAGCAGCAGTAACATTTCTTGTTAGAGTGGTTTTGGTAATCAAAAGCTGTTCCAGTTTGGTGCTCTCTGATCAGTAATTCATCTTAAGCACAGTTTCTTTTTAAACTCCATATGAGTGCTCTTCATTAGGTAGCAAGGCACGGCCTCTGAAACAGTACCAACATTTAATTTGTGGTCCTGAAAGCTGATCTGGCCAGAGCAGCCTCTTCCCCATCCCCTGGAGAGCTGTAGGTTTTGCTGGTGTGCTGCAGCAGTGCCTGGAGAAGGGAGGCGTGTGTCCACACAGCATGGGCTCACCCTTAGACGTGTCAGCAAGGTGTACAGAGCTGCAGTGTGTCACCAGGGATCTTTTAAATACCTGGTATAATTGGAACTTATTGATTACTCTTCGTGTCCCTCTGTGCTAGGTAAATATTAATTACGTTTGAAACGTGGATACTGAGGTCCTGGGGGTGTCAGGCTTTGGGCACTTTTCTGTGTGTTTGTGCTGGTGAAACTTCTGCTGAGTGGCAAGGCAGGGGCAGTTCTCCCCTGGGACTGCAGAGCTCAGGCTTACATGGTGTTGCATGTGTGAGCCAGGGGCTGTTTGATGCCTTCTTTTCATTCTAGGATCTGCTCTGGGATCATTTTTACAAGTTTGCTTGTGCTTTTAGATCTTGCTCTTCAGTGGTCTGCAAGCTATGTAAAACACCCCACATACACACTGTATTTTGAGATGAGTTATGTTCTTTGCTCTCCATTACCCTCAAGTTGATTTGTCCTTCTCCAAACCAAGCATGGCTCCTGCTGTTGGAAGCTATTGTTAGAGCTAAACCAAGTGGAAGGAAGGCATCAGGTGATAGAGACAAGTTTTGGTCCAGACCCAGCATGTTGAGTACAGAGCCTGTGCCCTGTCATTGGCAATACTGTGTTTAAAGGGCTAAAATTGTCTTTGTGATAAGACAGAGAAGTCAAAGTAACTCTGAAAAGATGGTATATGAGAATGGATTGCAATCATAAGAGTAATTTAAAATTTTTTGGTGGTTGCAAACTTGTACAGCTTCCAAAATGTTCCTCCAAAGAGGTGGTTGTGAGGAACTGTGTAAGCTACTTTGGCAGCAGATGCTGTCCTAAAACTCTCATTTATCAGAAACAGTGAGGGATGTGCATGCTCTGAGGAGCACTTGCTTACAAACACTTGCAGTTGTTACTAGATTTACAAATGTACAGCACTCTACCATGTTACATCATTTCTTTTTCTCCTAGGAGTTGTATGTGAGAAATGCAGTGCCTGTTTGTGAACTGCAAAGAAAAGTTCAGAACCAATGCAGTGAGGTTGTACCTGTTGCTCCCAGAGGTGCTGTGGGACTTGGCAGGTGATAACCCTGGACGTGTTTTTGGGTCAGTGCCTTTGGGGACAGTTAACTCCAGGGAGGAAAAGGGACCAGTGCTGGTACTGACACACTGATGCTGTGGTGATACAGGAGTGTCTGCGTGTAGAGGTTGATTTGAGGATGACTCTCAGCAAGTGTAGCTTGCCAAAGATAATCCGATTTCTTGCTCTTTATCTTTGTCCTGTTTCCTCAGATTTGCAGGCATGGCCAAATGCAGGCTGTTGGGGCTCTCTGAGGGAAATATTTTCTGCCACAGCAGTGCAAATGCAATGATTAAACTTCCTAGTTAATTATTTAAATATTAACTGGGAACAAACTGCTAAAACAGTGAAATCTGCCAGATTCTGCCTACCTGTTGTCACTTTCAGTGCAGGTTTCAGAGTACCCAGGAGATCCTTGCACAGCTGATGGCTATCATGTGGTGCAGGTATCTGTCCTGACACTTCTAAGGCAATAACCTAGATTTTCTTCAGAGAAATCTGGAGATTAATAGAACAGTTGAGTCTAGTATTATCTCAGATTCCTTGCTTGAATATAGAGTTGATGTCAAAGCAGCAGTGTTATTCCTGAATAACTCTATGGCTTCCCAGTGTTGCTGCAATGGTTTTCTAAATTAAAATTGTGAACAGTCATAGTTTTTTAATGTGATAATCGGATTCTTCATCTTATAAAGGAACTATAATACACATAAAGTGACAGAAAGCATCAGTTTTGGTATTCTCTGCTCAAATGAGATGAATTTTCAGTTCTCTAACAAAAGTCAGAGTACAAGAAATTAAGATGAGAAGTATGACAGGGTTCTTATGTGCAGTTGTGTTTCATTTATCAGGTCTGTTTACTTTTTTGTTAATGCAGTCAGAGGCTTGGATGTACACATGGAGCAGAAGGACTGCACCCAAGACAAAATAAATGTAGTCCTCTCATCTGTTGACTGCCCTCATGATTATTTGCAGGATCAGAAACTGTGGTTTTGTCCTTACGAAATGTGTGGTACATACACAGTGTAAGGGCTGCACTGTATGGAAAATCTCATAAACAAAATGAGGTTACAGGATTTCTTTCTTGAAGCAAGTAAATTATTTAGCCCTGTTCCTTATCTAGCTATTCCTTGGCTAGGAATGGTTCTTGTGTGAACTCAGTCTTGTTTCCATGTCACAGAGACAAAAAGAAGAATATAAGCTTGGGAAGAGAGTGCATCCTAAGTTCATTCTCAAAAGTAGTGTCTTTCCTCTAGCAAGAATGATGGCAAAATTGTTCACTAATAAAAGTCCATCTTACTGCATCAGATTAATCAAGAGCACAAAAATGTGGAAACTCTGAAACTTTGCAGGAAGAAAGAAGAAATCTGTGTGTATGCATGTGTGTGTTGTGCATGACTGCAGACTGAATGAGTACTGAAACTTGAAAAATTGCACAGTTTGAATGAAAATATAGTACCCAGTGTTTATAAACACAGTTCCCTAATTTGTCTTGTGACCTTACCAGGGCTATAATTCCCCTCCATAGGCGATTTCCATGCTATTGCATGGAAATACCTATACAGGTTAAAAATACTAACATGTTTTAAGACTGGTGGAGAGTTTGTCACTACACTCATTGAACCTGCTTTATATTGCTGACGAATTATGAGATACCATGTTTTTAATTAGTATAACCAAATAGATTAATATTTTTCAAGAATGCCATTAATTAGCAGCATTATCCTTTAGGATTTTTAAAATGCCTGTTTACATTTTTATTGAAAAACAAACCAAGTAATTATTTTGTTCGACTGGAATAAAGGTACAGATCAATAACCATGAGTTATGCCAGTAGCTCTAGTTCAAATTTAAGTGTATTCCAAAATGAGTTGGAAACTACTGGGTACCTATATTTAGAGGTCTGCTATTGGAATTTCTGTATCAGAAGAAGGAATGAATCATCCTGAATAACTTGTGTTCAAGTAATGTGATCCATACAATTTTTGCTGACTGAGGACAAAGATATTAATGTTAAAATGGTTTTGGTTTATGCATTCTCACGTGCTGTATCTTCTCAGGAGCTGGGAAGTGGTGGCTTTGAGTACTTCTTACAGACTGCCTACAAAGTTCTGTCCAATTACAGAAATCACATTAAAAGTAAAGTTGACTAGAGTGGAAAGAGTGTCATAGCAGCCTGGCATGGTGATTCACTGCCAGAATGCTTTTTTTCTGCAATTTTAATTGTTCCTGCTTTAACAATTTTGGTCAGACTATCTTTTTAAGGAAGTGAATTGCACCTCATGTAAGGTCACAAACCCTTGCAAAACTGGAGTTCCCTTCTGTATGACACTAAACTTGTATACCAAAGTGTTACAACTTTATATTTTCCCAAATCTTCTGACATTATTTTCTTACATACAGCTATGAGTTATAAAAACTCAAATGACTCATCATTGCAACTTGAAAAGCAAGTGATGCCTTTCTATTTTCTATTTTCTATTTTGGCCAGGTCTATCAGCTCAGTTAATGCTGTGTCTGATATAGAAGTCCAAAGAAGGAATTAGGAAGAATTTAAAAGAAAAAAGCAGCCTGTGATTGGAAAAAAAAAATAGTAGTAAGGAAATGATTGCATTTCTACACAGCATATAAGCATTTCTTAGAGAAGTTTGAGCAGTTCAAAGACAGCAGCTGTTGCACCAGTTTAGATTGCTCTCAATGGAATGTACTCTTTTAACTGGGTTTTTTATTTGTTGTGTTGCTGTTGTTGTTTGGGTTTTTGTTTGTTTATGGTTTTGTAAGCCAGTCACCAGGAATGCAATTATGTAATCCTGGTTTAATCATGGACTGCTGTAAAATTGAAAGAATATTTTCCATGTGAATCCAAACTGATCTGGCTCATTGGCAAAGACCTGATTTTCCAGGAAGACTGTCAGGTTTTGGTCAATGTAAATACGTAGTAGCACAGGTCACAAAAATATACAAAACTGTCATTCCTTCTGCAATAACTTCTAATTATGTAATATTTTGGAATGGACTATTTTAACAAGTATTGGGAGAATAAGCGGCATGAATCTCTTGGTTGTGTTCATGCCTGAAAATAAGAATATCCAAATTCTGCTCCCAAGACATGGTTATGGGAGAAAACACTTTTGTATCTTAAGCAGAAACAGTAATTCCGTTTAGGACCTTACAGGCTTTAAGGCATTACTGAGGTTCTGATTAGGAAACTGTGATACAAGTGGCAACTATTAATAATAGTTGATCTAAGAGAGAGAGGAGATGTTGCTAACCTAGAAAAAAGATCATGCATGACACGTGCACGTTTCTTGCTATGGGACAGAATCCTTTTCTGATTTCTAAATGCACTTGAAAAGCCACATTTTGGGACACTTTGAGCTTTGTGTTTCTGTATATTTGAAAATTAATAGCTAAGAAATTGCAGGAGCATCATCTAGGTCTGTTTAAAGGACTCTCAGGGATTTACGATTAAAGTTGCTTTATCTAGTGACATGGTAAATCAAAGACAGTTTAAATATATTCTGGTCTGAATTACTTTGCATTTCTCCTTCAGTAGGTACTGTGTAGAAGTTTGCCTTGTGGAGGATTAGATGAAGACAATGAATGCCAAAGTCACATGCCCTGGGAACTCGTTAGCTTTCCTGCAATCTTGTAATCAGAGCTCCATATAAAGAAAACTTCCCTTGTGCATGTACTAATCTAGGAAGCAGGCCCATATTAATTATGTAAGGGAAGTTGCTTTAGATGCAGTTTTCAAATGTTACTTTGTTACAGATGACTCTTTGCTCTTGAAGTGTTATTACATTTACTAATTGCTTAAGAACTCTAAATTATTGTTATCAAAAATAGGTCACCTATTTTGTTTTCTAGCAGCAGTATTAATTTTATGTTTTGAAATCTCATTGTACATTTCTGGTCTAGCCCAGATTAGGAGAAATCTTTGAATTGATCTGCTTACTATCCCTTAGATTTCTAAGCTACTTTTGTACTTCCATGTGTACAATATGTTTGGATTGTAGTCAAAGGAGTAGAACATATGACCAAATCAGGAATTTGGTAGAAAAGATATGTTTATGTTGAATTGTGAGGTAGATGTGTATTTTGATAGATACAGTGCTAATTTAGGAATAATATGTTTCATATTAAATTGCAAGTTTACTTTTTATTCACCACTAATTGATTTAGAATATTTTGTTAGGTCATAGTTAAAGATACCTGGTTTTATTTACTATACTGTATTAATTTGAATTTAGAGGAGAGATGGTCAGGAAAAGGTGCTACCCATCTAAGAATTCTCTTCAGCTTTGTGTTAGCTGATTTTGCAAGCAAGCCCCCAGATTTGTAATGCTGGTGCTCAAGTATGCACGTTTAACTTTGCTTAACTGCTCTACACTTTATTTTGTAGGCAGCAGTACAGGCATTGTAGCAAGAGTTGAACCAAGAAAATTCTGCACCTGGACTGGCCATTTTTAGTGCCTTTGGCTTTTCTTCATGCATGAAAACAGCTAAAGCAGGAGTATGGCTATTCCTGCTGGAGAAGGAGTTTAAATATTAACCCATGTGTACAATATCCATCGAGTTGAGCTGGTAGAGGCACATTATCCTGCCTTTTATCATGATTTGTTTTATGGCCCCCACTGTAAATTGCATCTCTGTAGAATAACAAATGCTCCTAATTAGAATTGCTAGAACTGCTTTTATTAAATAAGACAGCTTCTATAGGACTTTGCTTAGTCATCAGAACAAGTATTCAAATGTAAATGGATGCAGAAGCACAGTCTATGGGCACACACTGGCATGAAAATGGATTGCAGCCAGTTATTGTGGTGTTCATTTAAATGGAGATGTCTGAAAAGTTTTCTGACGTGAGTAATGACAGAATATTGATCCAGAGGAACAACAAGAACAGGTTGTCATATAGAGTTCACAGGAGTGCAATTGGATCTCGACAGTTTTCTTTTTCATTGATGATTGAAAAGGTTGTTTATAGTAGGGATAGTATAGAGAAAATATTGTTTAAAACTTTTTGAAACCAAAAGTGCAATACAGTCAAAAATCTTGACTATTGTTTTTCAGTTCTCCCCAGATGGTTTTTTGCTCTTTTTTGTTTGAAGCATTGGAAATATCAGAATATGTCAAGTAAAACATTCATATATCTGTTGAACCCCATGTAAATATTCCATGTCCCTTCTAAATAAGGAAATTATCATCAATTTGAAGAACTTAATTGAAAAAATATTACAAATATTGTGGAATGCTCTTGGAAATTCAGGCAAGACTTTAATAATGATTTTTTTTAACTCATCTTGGCAGTTGTGATGGAAGAGCTCATTGAAAGCATGCTGGCCTGTTGGACCCTCAGTTGTGGCTAGGCTCATTAAGAGGTCTTAATGCAGAATTCTTAAATTGGGTTTTTGTGTAGGAATGTTCTCTTAAGGTGCCAGTGGTTTGCTCATTAAATATTGTGAGCAGTGTTTCTGCAAAGAAGAAAAAATTTTTTAAAGATGGCAACTGATTTTAGGTATCTGAAATTGAGGCACGTCTGAAAATTGAACTGGAAATCAAAATGTTACTCATTAAATATCAGATTTTTTTGCACTGAGTTATTAAAAGAGAGAGAAAAACATTTGCCTTCTGGACTTGGGCAGAAGTAAAAGGCAGAGTGACTGCTCTAACATCATTCTGTATCTGCTCTCATGGTCCCAGAAAAATACTGTTTGGTCTTATTCTGGTAAATCTCAGGGTTAAAGTTGATTCTTTAAGGGAAGTGTCCAGTTTCTGTCACTCTGCCTCTAGTGGGCAGGTTTTAACCATTCGGTGGGGGCATAGTTTGGTATAACCTGCAGAGGTTTATGGTTTGGAGTATTTCTGCTGGCATTTTTATTCACTAGCCTTACACACCTGAGATACCAGGCTCACAGTCCTATGGACTTGTGGAGCCAAGGTCAAGAAAATTTCTCCCCAGAGCTGCCTTTGCTTGGTCTTCTTCCCAAAGGGAGCAGTACCTACTCCTGCCAGTTATTCTCATTCATGATATGTAGCAAATGAGTGGGGATAAGTGAGTTCTTTAGCAAAATTTAATTAAGTTCATGCCCCACAAACATTCTAACTTCCTTCCAAAAGTGAGAACCAGTATTTCAAGCCTTTTTGTGATGTGTAACCCGTTGTAAGTAATTAAATTCTTTTTGCACACAATGCAACCTTTTAAAACTTCTGGTGTGATTCAGCTGTTCTTGTATTAAATAGTACTTACTCAAGGTGTAATTCTATTTGTTTTGATTATTAGATGGTTATTGTAACACTTGATCAGAATGGATCCACTTTTAATTGGTCTCCAAGGACATGATGATGTGACTCATATTCATGCTGAACTATTTTTAGTAAATATTTATATTCTTACATAGAACTGAAAGGAAATGGACCCCAGTATGTCGACACAGGAAGGAGTCCTTACTCTGGACTCTGGAGGCATTCTGAAGTATAGATTAAATAGCATCTTTTTTTTTTTGACATGATTATCAGGAGGTGAGAATTTTCTAGTCTGTATTATTATGGAATGTGAGAGTTGGACATAAATGTAATCAAAGAAATTTCAGATCCCCGTTTGGTTTCAGGTACAGACTCTTTTTTTTCAGTTAATATGGCCACAGCTTGAGCTCATTGGTGGTTTTCAGGGATATTTTATGTATATATACATCTATATCTGTATATTTACAGAAATATGAGACGTGACTTATTCAACTTCTTAGAAACAAATTAGAGAACGAAAAATGTAACCATGCTGGGGTAGAGTTTGTTGAGTATGCAGTTTGGGGTTTTTGTGGATGTTGATATCATTCAGTGAATTCTGGCCTAACATAGGTGTTGACAGGGGTGTATTTCTCTGCACTGCCATCATGCTGACAAAGCACAGATTTTTGAGGGCTTTTTTCCCACTTTAGTGTTGCAATAACTTGTAGTGATGTTCTTCAGCCCATTGAAGCTTTCACTTCTATCATCAGGCTGTAAATAAAAATTCATTTAACAGGTAATGAAAGAATATTCTGCATTTACCTACGTTCCATTCTCTACAGTTTAGGAGCTTTTCTCCTGTGTAAGATTTTGATCTCAGTATTACCAAATAAGGTAGTAATATTTCAAAATTGGAAGGAAGTCATGCTGTAAAACATACTCACAGAAATAGTAAAGTTGTCAGCAGCAGCTTCTAAAATACATCCTTGTTAAATATTTTAGGATTCCGTCGTGTTCTCAATCGTTTCCTTAGAAGGGACTGTGATCACAGTGGAGAATGTGTTACTTTTCTTTGAGCAACACGTCTGTAGTCAACAAGAAATAGTTTGGGGCTCATGACCTTCTAAAGTCCTGCCAGAACTGTTGTTAGAAAGTTATTCCATGGCTGTAAGGATGGAATTAAGAATCCTGCTGTATGGGAAGCCTCTGGAAGCAGAAGGTGATTTACATGTAACGTGTTTTTCCTGAAAGGGCTTTGTTAGCTTGCTGCATTTTAAGCAATAAGCTTTAAAAAACGTTACAAATAATTTCTTGGGACAGGTGATTTCCATATTTCTTGCAGAATTCACTACTGGGCAAAACCTCCAGAGAATTTATTTTATATCCATTGCACCAAGCTGTCAGGAAGGTGTTTCAATCACATTTGTGTGCAGATCTTTCTGGTTATTAGTACTTGGGTGCTCATTATGGGAAGAAGAAACATTATCAGACACTTAGTATTTTAATGGTGCAGAGATATGAGAGAAATTAATTTTGATCAACTTTGAATTTTATATTTGTATTTTCAGGGTAGTTGTTTTACTGAAAATATCTGCATTAAAACAATTATTTAAAAAAATCATATATCTAGAAGAACTTCATTAAACTGTAGTAAATAAAGATTAAAATTTAATCTAGTAGACAAAGCATCTCTGTTTAAATAATATTGAACAAATGAAGCTATATTTTCTTAAGGCTATTTGACATAAATATTGATGTATTAGTTGAAGCTGTTAAAGCTGTTAAAATGAGTCTCCAGTCTCCTTAGCATGGATCTAGTGAATTTTCAACAGTCTTTGTTAGTTTAAAAAAGAGTATCAGTACTGGATAACCAAGCTGCAAGTGATTTCTCAGTGTTTTTAAATCATGGCTATTTCATCGTGCATGTGAAGAAACTTGTTACAGCAAAATAGTCTAGTGCAAAATTTGTTTGTAAAGAGAATTTGCAGCATATGTCACTAGTTGGTTTTTTTGGTGTTCCGTGGTGTGGTTTTGAGTATAGTGAGTATGAAGCAAAGAACTCTATGCTTGAGTAAAGTGAACTTTTGCTGAGCTCTTCATTATGGGATTAGAAGCTTGGACAAGGTTACCTTCAGGAATACCTGGAGGAGCAAAGAGAACCTGAAGGACTTCTGGGGAAAAAAGAAAGGCAATTCAAAGAAAAAATAATTTGGTCAAAGTCTTATGTTTTTTAACTTTGTTTTACAACTGGACTGTAAAAAAGTCTTTCTTGTCATGTTTTCTTAAAAATGCATTTAAAAGACTTTCTAAAAATGTTCACTTCCCTCTGTTAAAACCAAGTTCTTTTAAACAAGAATTTACTGAAACAAGCTGGGTTGATCCCTGCAGTCTCAAAGAAAATCATTGCTATGAAAGCAATTTGCATGTCTCTTTCCTCTTTGAGTACTCCTGCATTTAAGTCCCTTGCAATTGGTGCTAATCCAATTTGTTCCCATTACACTTTAGATCTCGTGATGTTGTCTAGAGCAAATTACTGCCTGCAAAATTATGGTAGACTCACTCAGTTCTTCCAAACTTACTTCTGTGTAGGCTGGCTTAGTTGTGACTACTGTTAACTCTGTTCATTCATTACATTTTGTTTTGCTATAATCAGATTTTTTTCCTAGTCTAGTTAGAGTTATATTTGTATCCTCTTTAATGTTAATTGCATTACTTCTCACTTTATCATGCAGCTCTTTGCTAATCTTGTAATTCTTTCCACTTTAGTGTTTAGGTAGGTTATTGTGTGTTCTGTTTTACAGTTCTGAAGGTCATTTTAGGATCTGTCAATGCCTACATATAATAAAACAGAAAGAGTCCTGGATAGGCCATGAATTATTACATTGATTATTACATTGGTTTTGTGCAAGTCCTAAACCTTTTGGATATAGTGAAAGAAAATATCTTAATGCAGGATGGTGAAGCTGTACAAATTTGAGATGTGAGGTGAAAACTTTGAGCAATAGCACCACAACAGTACAGGAGCGGTGACAGGAGGTGCCCCGTGTGCATCTGAGCAGTCTGCAGGTCTGGGTGGGATGGTTTTGCTGCTGAAAGAGGGCAGAAGAAAATTCTGCATTGGAATTGAAGAAAATCTTTGTTTAGGGATCAGTCAGAGCTTTTTACTCAGCTCTTTAGTGAGTGACATGAGTCTCTGGTATTCACTCTTAATACTTAAGCACAGTTTCATGTGTTGTGCTTTTCTTCTGACAAGTTTACATAGGATCTCAGCCAAGAAAGAGAAGATTTGGTCAGAGGTATGTTTGGAGGGCAAAATAGAGTTACTAAACTTATTAAGGGACACTTCTTTATTCATAGATTAATTTCTTTCCTCTACGTTGTTTGGTGGGCATTGCTTTTTGGCCCTGAGGAAGGGAGAAGATTTTATTAATGGAGTTGAATTGTTCTTGTTTTTTATAGCAATAAAGTTAAGTCTGATTATAAAACATTTCCCTGGCTTCCTTTGGCAGTCATTATTTCAGGCTGGCAAAACCACTCTAGGCTTTTGTTATGTGAGATCAGATAATGATGATTTCTGCTTGAGCTTTTAGCTGTGTTGCTGTTATTGGTAACTTCCATGGTCCCTTCTTCAAATTCCTGGAAGATGAAGTCTGGTATCAAGCTGGCTTTGTTTTCTTCTTTTTTCCTGCTGAAGTTACTTGGAGGATCCAACTCTTGATACTTCTTCAGCAATTTCCCTGATAAAATGTTAAATATCTCTTCTGTTTTACTTTCTTGTGTAATTTTATGTTTTGTATGGACTCTTACTCTTCTGAAACTCCTAATTTATTTTTTTTTCTTTTTTCTCCTGAAGATGGAATAGTAAGATTTGAGCTTGATAAAGAGTTTTCAGTCTTATTGCTTAGTTGAGCATTGCCTTCATCCTCCAGTGCATATTTTTCTGCTTGGACTGTGCTGAAATAAATGTAGAGTGTGAGGGGAGACAGATCAATGAACAAATCTGTGGGAAAATGACCCCTCCCCATGGTTTTTAATAAACCTTTTAAATTAAGTGGATCAATGCATGCCCAGTATATTCTCATGTAGTTGAAATGGTTTTGCCTTTGTGAGAAAGAGTGTAAAGATGGAAGTGGAAAAATAGTGTTTAATCCAGTGCTGCTGCTGGGAAAAAAGGGTTGCCAGTGTCCTTCCCCACATTTTTTATCCTGTCACAGGCTGAATGTACAACCATTGAGTATTTCATTGCATGTAGAACTAATGTAAGATGAGGACCTGTGGAAAACTCAGCCTCCAAGGCAAAGTCCAGCAAACAGAGCTGGGTTTGGGGGCTCAAAGTGCTAAATGCCATGTGCACGTGGCGTAGCACTCCCAACTTGTGCAGACTCATGCAGCTCTTTCAAGTCTGGTAAATGTTTATTTTGGTTGATAAACTTTTCAGTGACACTTCATCCACGGCAGGAATTGCCTCTTTGGCCTACTAGGGATCTGACATGCTCAGAAGTCTAACTTTCTAATAGGCTTTCTAATAGTTGAATAACTGAAGATACACATGATCATGTCTGTGTCTGGTGTGAATCAAATTTTTACTGCTGAGCTGGCATGGATATACTGTAAATGTACAGCCTAAGGCCCCAGATTTTCCTTGGGTTTGGATCCTCTGAGCAGAATTTTGAGAGAACGTGGGGTCTTGTGGGTTTAGATCTCCCAGCTGTGGATTTCTGGTGCTTGAGTGAATGCATGTGGAAATGTTACAAAAATATTCCCCAAAACTACAGTAAAAATAATGCATTTGAGGCATAGCATTTTAAGAGATATTTTGAATCCTTTTTTCTCCTCTCCTCCATCTTCAAGTTTTGTAGGCTAATGACTTTTAATTTGGAACTTATTTTTGGTGTTGGCAGTTTGATTGCAAGTACATTATCATGGTTGCTTCTGTCACTGGAAGTACAAATATTATGTGCAGTTGTCAAGTGACTCAAAGTATTGTAATGACTACACAAGTGCTGCAGAGCATTCAGTGTTTAGGCATTGTAATGCTTTCCTGTGGGGTAGTTATGAAAATATTGAGGGGAGAGGATCTCTGCTTAGCACTTGGGGGTTTTTTACTGTGTGATTTTAGAATCAATGTAAGAACATCCCCTCTACAGAAAGTTAAGGATGTAGTCTCAGTATATGTAGTACTATTGAGGGATGGAAAGTCTTAAGATAACATTTAAAACTGTAGTTGGGCTTTATGAATTTTTTTTAAATGGACTTCTTGGTGAATTGAGGTAGTTGAGGTCAGGTAGCACACAAAAAAGCTGGCACAGTTTTTTACAGTGAAACATGTCTGATCCCATAATAATAAATACTCTCTTGTAAATTAAATGATAAAATATTTGAATTTCTTGCATAGCTGATGAATAGAGTAACTGCTTTCTTTAATCTTTCATGTAAGGCCAGTCCAGCATTCATCCTGCTGGTATCTAACCATCTGCATTTTTAAGGAAAGTGAATTTATTGCTTGAAGCAGACTGAACTTCCTTATCTACAAAATGATACTATCCAGGCAGTCTTCATGTGAGTTGTCAGATGCTTCATTGTGAGCCTCAAGTACTGTAGTTACTGTTATCTACTAAGAACTTGGTCTGGTTGGGTAACTGATTGAAGACAGATAGAAGGATGGATTCTGAAGAACTTGACCTAAACTTTATTAAATTGACATTTTCCAAGTAGACACAGTGTAAGGATTACCTGGTTCCTGCCATGTAATCCAGAATTTTGGGCGGATCTCACTCAGTATACAAAAAGGATTCAATTCTTTTTTTGAATTCCTCAGTTATCATGCTTTGAAAAGAACAGAAAATAGACTGTTATGATTAACAGTTATTTCTTTTTGTAAGTGTGGGTATGATCCTTTATTTCCACTGCAGTTCAAGTTTATTATTTAGTGCTTTACCTGGACAGAATCTGGATATTTGCACAGCTAAATGCAATGTCTAAACTTCTGTATATATTAATATTTTAATTTTAGTTAACGTTTGCTAAGTAGAAAATAACTTCACCCATAGCTCAGTCAGTAGATTGAGGTTGTTGTCTTTTCCACAGTTTCTGCCAAACAGATTGTCCAGCTGTTTGTTTTGCAGGCACTCATGGTAGCATTTGCTGTGAGTGTGGTGCTTGGTTATACTGGAGCTGCAGAAGAACATCCAAAGAATCCAATTTCAACCCTTATGCACCTAGAGTTTAAACAAATGATTGAAAGGTCATAGGATCTATATCCTGTTTTAACCTTCTCTTCACCTATGTTTTAAAGTTTTAATCCTCTACTAATCTTTTCTTACATGAACTTTCTGTATTTGTGTTCATCCTAAACTGAACATATACAGGATTTTCAGACTTTTTGCCCATTTTTGTGCTGAAAACCAGACTTCATGCAAATCTCTATGAACAGAGTGTTAGTGATGAAATTTTAATATTAACAACATCTGGGGTGGGGAAGATTTATTTTTGCATTTTTTTTTTTAAAGAGCAAAGATAATATAGTAGAAAGCAAAAATTAAGGACCTAGAATTTTAAAAAAAGAAATATTCATCAGCATTATATTGGTCTGGCAAGGAGATATTGTCTAGATTAATATCAGGGCAGGGATAATTTAGATAGAAATAAAAATAGCTCTCTATTTTCAATTTCAGTTTCTCACCTCTGCCTACTTCCTCTGTCTCTATATGTGAGGGTACAGCAAACATATGGAAAAGTTTCTGATGGATGTATATTTGAAATGTCTTCCTTGTAGTCTGCAATAGCTGGCCAGCACAAACATGTCAGGAAGCACAGCCAGGTCATATTGACCTACTTTGTTTTTGAAGGGCAGGAGAATGCTCTCCTATCCTTGTACTGCGCTTTAGATGGATTTGGGAGCAAGCCCAGCTGAGGGGCTTGGCTTGAAATCTCCCTTTCTGCCCACTTTGAGCACAAGCTGCTGTGAGGAGTCACTGCTGCTTACAGCAACTGGAAAGTGCTGCACTTTCTATTCTCCCCTGTGCCAGGAGTTTGTGCATTACCTGTGTACAGACTGTGTTACATGTAATCAGTCTGTGTGTATATATAGTCCATAATATACAGCCTGTGCATGATGTACTTTTTCTAACCTACCATTAAACTATTAAAGCAAATGAGATGCACAAAGAGATGCACAGAGGGGCCTTTTCAGCTCCAGAGAGTGGTGTTGGGCTGGCTTCCTGCTCTCTCTTGCAGAGTCTGATTTCATCCCTGCCATGTATGCAGTGGTGGAGTTTGTGTTTTTGCATATGATTCTTGGATGCTGGGATGGAGGCCCTGGACAGCCAGAATGCTGTCATGGATCAGCCTGCTTGATTTCCCAGCCAATACCAGGTTTTATGGTGCTGTCAAACTGCTGGGTGCAGCTGGTGTTCACTGCAGCCAGAGGTTTAATTACAGAATACTCAGGGTGGATTTAAAGCTCCCTGGCTTGGGCAGGAAGATCAGAGCAGCTGCAGTCAGTGACTTCCCTCTCAGGCTGCAGGTTATCAGCCTGTGCTGGTGTCTTGCTACTACAATTTTAAGACTACTTCTTAGCTAGATCCATTTGATACTAATCTGCCTTTTATCTTATGGTCACTTTGCTATTCATTAGATAAATACATCTGCATGCATCTTTCCCTGATGCATTTTATATTATACATGTGTATTACTTACTTTTGATTCCATTGAGCCAATTAAAAAATGTGATTAAAGCTTAATGGGAGTTTAGAAATAAAATAGCTGTTATCACAGACAGCCTGAAGTAATGTCACACCAAGTGAGCACAAAGTATTATTCTCTAGCTTAGAGCAAGCACACTCAGGAATGTGTATAAGCAATTATGGTGTATTTTATTTTCCTTTCTGCAAACATGCTTTGCATTGATGTTTCGTGGAGTTTGGTGAAACTTGGAGGTGAAGGGAAACAAGGGAGACAAAAGCTTAGTATCTATTTGTCTTCAGTTTTCTGTCCTGAGCATGTCAAGTGAATTTCCTTGTGCCTTTCCTGTACTAATATTTTGCTGACTGAGTTCAGACTTGGCTTCTGGTGTCTCAGGTCCTCTGAGGAAGCAGAGTTCTACTTGGCCAGGGGTGGGGGTATTGGTCTGGAAAATACCCTGGATCACTCAGGCACTAAACTAACCTATCTTGGCCTTTTCTTGAGACTTTTTATGCTTTTCCAGAGGGGAAGAATAAATGGTGTCTGAACACATAATTCTTCAGCATTAAAAGATGCCCTGTAATTTAATTTTATTTGATAACACATCTGTGCTGCCCTTTCTTATGTAATGAACCAAAACCTAATTGAGGCATAAAATGTCTTTAGTACTCCAGTATTCCTGTTTAGCAGATGGGATAATAGATGTAATAATTGATGGTCTAACTTTCAAAATATGTACTTTCACCTGGGCTAAGTATTATCAGAATGATTCTGTCTGAAGTAGGTTTATTATTTTTGGGAAAGCAAGTTAAGGTGAAAGGGTGCACGTTCAAGAGACAGGGAAAGAACAAGTGACAGCATTTTAAATCACCTGTGCCTGTACATGCAGTAAAAACCAGAAAAATAAACAGCTACGGAGCATAGCTCCTGATTAATCATACCTCTAGAAGCCTGGAAGTAAAGGTTAAGAGAATTATTTCTTTCAGTGTGAAGTATTTTTTACAGAAATGTCAAGTTTTTAATAATCACAGGAGCTGATTGCCTGACTAAGTTTTCTCTGCTCCTCTTGTGGCTTGCCGCTGTCGCGGAGTGGAAATGACAAAGTGTGTGGCCCGAAGACCTAACCCAAGCATCTCTTGTGACATGAGTAAAAAGGCTTTACATTTGTTCAACATATTTCATCTGAAGAAAACATTACTGCAACTGGATGCTTTCCAGATTCGGGGTTCAGGCCTCCTGCTTTTGACTTAAAAGACAATGCTAATTAATCTGGACATGAGAAATACTTGACAACACAGACATCAAGGTTTATGTAACAAGGGAAAAGACGACTTTATGTGACCCTACCAGAATAATCCTTTTCTCCTCCAAGAAAAGTGATATCTTTTAAGCATGGATAGGAGAGGGCTCCCCACATGTGAAATGTTAAGCTCTATGTGCTTATATAGACATGATAAATGCTTAAGGTGCCCTACTGAAGTGGAAGTCTGGGGATCTTCAAAAACCAATGTAATGGCTTTCAATCAGATGTGATTGGAGAAACTGGTGTTGATTCTTTGGAGTTCAAGTGGTGACAATTTTGACCCTAAAGTAAGGATTTGAAGGTATGGAGTTTAAAGAGATTCATAGAAACAGACCTATAAGAAATTCATATTTTAAAGTTACATAACAGATTTATGTGCGTACTTCGTCACAGTGTGGAAATTGCTTTCTGACAGAGGGTAAATTAATCATCCTCTTGTGGATCAATTCAAATAAATAGGTGCAGAGGAAGGATAATAGGATGACTGTGTAGAATAAACTTATTTCATAAGAGGGAACGAACAGGATGACATTTTTCAGCTTGGAAAATTGAAGAATGAGAGAGAATTTCAGTGGAGGAACATGAGGGGGAGAGGAAAGCTGCTCTAGCTAAAGGGTAGTGTTGGCACAAGAACAACTGGGTATCAACTAGCTGTGGGTAAAGTTACATTAGTGATTAGAAGAGCTTTCTAAATGCCAGAGGGGTGAGATGTGGGAACAGACTTCCAGTAGGAGTGAGCAGGACATTCATTTTGGTAGGATTTGGCCCCACAACTTCACATCTCAGGGCTGTCAAATCTGCTGGGAAAGAGTGCTGCAAAGAATAAAGAAATAAAGTAGGAAAAAGGGGCAAATTTGAATTCCCTGTTATATTGTCTTGGTTTACCCCCAATCCTAATAAAGCATTAGACTGTGTACTCCTTGTGAAATTATTGTACGAAAATGAGATTTAGAATATCTGCAAAACCATGTTCAGAGTTTAGGCAGACTAGTTAATCAGTTCTGCTGCTTCTTTTCACCAAAACCTCTGAAATTAGTGATTGATGGTTTATTGAAATGGTTAAAGAGTCCTAAGCAAATAATAGACCTGCTTTGAGTAGCTGTATTTCATAGGATTCAATAGGAGTTTGTTTTATGATCTAAATGCATTTTTACTTTCTGACCTATTCTTTATGGAATATGAAAGAGAATGTTTCTAAAGGAAAAGTCACTTCCCTAGTTAGAAAAGCCCACAGTTATTTAACTATATATATGTTTTTGTAGTGCTGAGGTATTAATGGCAATGGTGATTTATTGCAATATGGTTTCACTATGACTTTTGAGCTATTTTCCTGAGTGATAATGTATTGGAAAAATATAGATTAATGATAACCTTGGAAATTAGGAATAAATCAGGTACTTGGGTAGAAGTGCTGAAATGCTTTTCTACAGAGTAAGAAACTGGTGGAATTATAAAGCAGTTAAGGCTGAGATGGGGAACTACTTTAAATGTAAATCATGTTTTTATCCTCGTTGATAATATGTTTGGTACAACAAACACCATCAAGGCCATTGTAGATACCGGTGCAGGACAAATATGATGCAATAGTGTGGTAATAATGAAATATTAAGTACTTACCTGTTCGGAAGAACAACCTAGATTTATTTCTGAGAAATGTTGAGTGACGTTGCTAAAAAGATACCAGTTAACATTAATTATAGGTAAGAAGAATAAGTATGATATGACTTTTTTATTGCAATGAGGTTATGCATTTGTTGCTTTGGTGTTTCAGGTCATTCAGCACACTTCGACTGCAGGGCTCACAGCAATGTTTTGTATATCTTTACACCAAATGCTACTGTAGGAAATAGCAAAATTGCTGGGTGCCTCACCAAAATTAAATGACATTGTCAGAAAACGGAAAAATTGGTCTCTGAAAGAATCAATTTTATTTATGCCTCAAGAGTTGTGTTCTGTGATAGATAATGAGTCTGGAGTCTTTCAACATTAATTCTTCAAAAATTCATATACTCGTCTAATTTATTTGGTTTCAGTAGCATTGGTACTGGGTTATGCCAGAGGAAATCAAACAACTGATTTTCTTGTGGAGTTATGATCAGTTTCAAATAATTGTAACTTTAAAGCTAATTTGCCTTTCAAAAAATAGCATTATTCCAAGCTACTATAGAAATGAATCAGTGCTCCTATTTTTATGTTCTTCACTTCTTTAATACATAATTCTGAGAGTCATCTGTGTAACTTTTTATCATTAATATTATCAGTTGTTGTTATGAGTAAATGAAAATTTATATTTTGTGTTCCCATAAGGATCTGTTAGAAAAAACCCAAACCCTAAGCTTTAAATTCTGAGTTAAGATACCACTTGATTTTTCATGGAGAATACTCAGATTCTTGGTCAACCCAACCAAAACAAACAAACAGATTATTGTTTGGCCAACAAGCACATTGTACTCTTGCCGGTGTGTTTTTATATTGCACTTCTCCTTCTTCAGCATCTTTCATCTTTTAACTGTAATTCAAGATAAACTAAACACGCAGATTAAAAGCTTTTCACTTTCTGTACACTGTGTTAATTATGGAGTGCACATGCATTCAGTGCTTTGAAGGGCCTTCTTCAGGTGTGCAGCTTTGTTAAATAGGGATCAAAAGACTTAGACTTGCATGCTGTAACCCCCCAAATAACTAGTAAATATTTAAAAAAAATGGTGTCCTAGTTGCATTATCGGATTTGAAATATATATTAATGTTGAGAATGGAGGTTCATTCCCTGGCATGTCAGTATGGAATTTAAATGTTCCCAAATAAGTACATGGGGCTTTATGATTCTGAAATCATAATATATGTAAGTTCTAGGAAGAAATTAATGCACGTAGTCCAGGGGGTCATTATGGAGTGTGTTGTATTTTACTTGCTCTTTTAGACTATGGCCTATATGTATTTATGGTTTAATAACTGGTTTTTTTTCCGGAATAGTCAGATTTTGGGTCATAATTTCAGTAATCATTAGGATTTTTAGAGATCAGGGTAATTATAATTATTGTTACATCCTTTTCTGTGAGATGACTTTATCACCATGCACATGGCAGAATTTGTTGCTGGTATTTTTGCCTGTTTTTAGATTAAAAATCCAATAAACCCAAAACAAACCACAAAACCAGCCAAACATAAAAAAGTTCAGATGCTTAAAAAGGATGTGAACTAAGCCATGTAGTATGGCTGAATTTCCCTGAAGGAGGAGGAAGGTGTCAGTTACGATTAATGTGAACAACGTTTATGGCCCTGGAGATGTGACCTCTCGTTACAGTAAATGTGACAGCATGAATTACTTTCAATTAGAGTGAACTACATTCAGCTACATTAGTTCTGACACACCTCACTAGGAGAATGCTGCTGTGGTAGCTTTAACCAAAGGAAAAAAAAAAGGCAAAACTTCTGAGTGCAAATGTGTGTGTCACTTGAGCAGAGCCACTGGGTTCTGACTGCGATGTATTACTGCCTCAGGTTTTACACACTTCTATTGCATCATTTGTTATTTCTACTGGCACTTTCAGGTTTATGCCTTCGGTGCTGGAGAATATGAAAACCACCTTTTAAATATGCTGTGTATAATAAATGTAAATGCAGAATTATTTTTTAAAAACAGATTATAGGTGAATTATACTTTTTATTTTCATTTGATAGCAACCTGCACCATTACTTGGAATGGTAAGTGGAGTCTACTATCTGTCAGATGCCCAACATGTCCCATTTTATATGGAATAACTACCTTTTAATCTTTATTAACACTATAAATTCATTTGTACCAATTAAATGTATCGTATCACAGGATATTTATCACTTGACAGAAGCAGTTCTTATAATGTCACTACTTTTTCCTTTAAGGTCCAATTATCATGCTTCAGTTTCTACCTCTAAGCTTTCACAAAAAATAAAAGATGCCCAGGGCAGAAGTCAACCTTTCACTTTTGCTACAGAGGAGATGCCATCTATTTCACGCTGTGCTAAGTATTCCATCGGAACACGAGTAAAACACTGCCTTTGGCAAACCATAAATTAGAAATAGCACTAAGCAAAGGAAATAGCTTTAATTAAAGCATTTTATTGCACTTTGAGGACTTGATTTGCAGAGTATTGGGCATTTTTTCTGCAGAGATGAAGACCCTCTTTTCAAATTCGAGGCACTGGTGTTGGAATCAGAGTAGAAGGCTTGTGACATCAAATTGTCAGTTTGTAAAAGGAAACAAAAAATGGTGGTTGCTGACTCCAAAGTGATTCTGAATTAAGCCTGTGGAGTGTGAATTCCTGTTAGTCTTCTTCCCATGTTAAAGACTACTTTTTGGACCTTCATTTTTCCAGTATTTTCACTGGCCATTCTCAATGTGTGGTAGTGGATCGTGAAAATATTTGTAAGTGTTTCAGGGGTCATTTTAAAAACCAATATGCAGTATAAACTGACTTCCATATGTCATCAACTCCCAAGCCATTAAGGTACAAAGATTTGTATTTTAGTTACACTCACTGAAGTTGAATCAAATAATTTTTAGAGCTGCCTTCAAATCACTGAAACAGTGGGGGACTAATAGAATTTTCAGTTCAGCTCTTCTGGCTGTGAAATATCTTTACTCAGGCAATCAAATTACCTTGAATCCTCTGTCCAGTTTTGGCCCCCTCATTTCAAAAGGAGATTGAGATGTTGGAGTGTGTCTAGAGAAGGGCAGTGGAGCTGAGGAAGGGTCTAGAAAATCTTATAAGGAGCAGCTGAGGTTGTTTAGTCTGGAGAAAAGGAGGCTTGGGGGTCCTTATCACTTTCTACAACTCCCTTAGAAGAGATTGTGGTCCTCTACCAAATCTGGAGGGAAAGGACAAGATGAAATGGCCATTGAATTGTGTCAGGAAAGGTTCAGGTTAGATATTAGGGGAAAAAAAATCACTGAAAGAGTGGTTAGGCTTTGGAACAGGCTGCTCAGGGTGTGATGGAGTCATCATCTCTCGAAGTGTTCCAGAGACATCTGGAAGTGGCACTTGGGGATATGGTTCAGGAGTGACTGTGGTGGTGGTGGGTTGATATTTGAACCAGGTGACCTTGAAGGTCTTTTCCAACCTTGATGATTCCATGACCTTCAGTAAATGTGTGGTTTTTAAATTCTGTGCATATAGCTGAAAGAGAAAAAAAAAATTCCTTACTTTTGGCTCTTGGTCTCTGATATTTTTATCTGATCAAAATAATGTATATTATTTTTCTTGCCTACATGAGAATAGTAGAGGCTTTGGTTCTTTAGGGGAGAAAGCCTAATTTTTCCAGAAGGGAGGTTATTGGCTCTTGTTTCATGTAATTACTTTAAGGAACACTGTTTGTAAATGTGCTTTAGGGCCTATTCCACTGAATAGATGGGAGAAAAATCACAGGGACTATGGCATTCTGTATCAGCTGGAAAGCAGTTTTATAGGTGGAAGAAAAGCAAATGTTGGTGTACTCAAACTGTCTTATAGTCATAACAGAAGTGAACTTGAAACAGTGACAGAGCACTCAGGAATATATTGTTGTGGACAGTGAGTTCTCTGGAAATCAACACTGATATTCCAGATAGGGGAATAAATTAAAACAGGCTTAGATGTGGTTCAGATGGGAATAATACAAAAATAATCTTCTTGATCAAGTGTTCTGTGTGGAGAAGTGGAAAATGAAATAAGACTTTCAAAACCTAAATAATCTCCTGGGATGCCAAATGGTATGGGAATGAAAGGAAGAAATGATTTTGCATTGTAACTTAGAGATTACAAAGATGCACTTAGAAGCATTTGCAGAATCTGGAATTGTAATTGTAGCATGGAGGGACCCTAAATTATGTTAGCTACATTCCACAAGATAGAGGGAAAACTGATTCATCCATAAAGAAGCAAGAAATGTGGCTTTAGGGCAGGCACACTCATATTTTACTTTCTAACAGGAGTTGAAGAATTTTATCACTAAGGTTTGATCTGCAGATCAGAGGAAATGAACAAAAATGTTTTCAGCTTTATTCAGGTATTTCAGTTGTTTCTACTGTGGCAAGTTTTCCTGATAGCTCAGCTGTGGATATCAGTCCATGGTTTCTTTATTTCAATATTGGTACATTTAGGGTTACTTTGAGCGCTTTTCTACCGTGGTTAGGATGAAGAAAACAGGAAAGCTTCATGGTGGTGCTATTAGTAGAAACCAGCTGAATGCTTGAATTTTTAATGAGTTTTCATAAGAGTGGATCAGTGCTGTACCTGAGAGCTGCTGAAATTAAAGCTGGTATATCATGAGTCTTGTTTGTGGACTGGATACACATCGTTGGTTTAGTTGCGCTAATTTTTCTTGCAACTCCTCTGTATTTATAGAGAGCCATTCCACCTTTTAATATTTCTTGTCCAAGAGCTCTATGTTTGCAGTGGAGCAAAGGGCTTCCATTGAATGCTGTCATGGCAAAAGAGAACATTTCCCTTGTATTTTCTCTACAGATCCTCATTTTCTTGTTATGGAACAGCCAGAGCAATCTAACCCTCAGATGTGTGATGAAAATTTAGCCTCATGTTCAAGATGAAAGAACTTAGAGGGCTTCCCTTCCATAACTATCCAAATACTTAGTGGGCACACAAAGTGGGAATCTTCCTGCATTTTATTGCTGCAGGGAAATACCAATCTCTACAGCCACATTACATTTCACATATCTGGAATTTACTATGAGATATTCCTTTAAAACAAAATCTTTTATTAGTGCATTAGTAGATTTTTGACTGTTTGGTAAAATTTTTATTAAATAGATACCTCAAGCATTTGGCTCCAAAGCTACCACAGGAGAAGAAAACTGCAAAGGAGAACTTGTTCAGCAACTGAGGCACTCAAGGATAAAGCTGTGATTTAACATTTTCATGGCTACTGCAGACCATTCTCCTGTCAGTTTGGATAAATGCATTTTTTCAGTTCCTCACATTGTTGTTCTGGGCAGCATCTACCAGGAATATTCTATCCTGCCTTCTCTTTGAGTTGAAAATGTATTTCATCAGTAACATTGCTGTTGACATTTCTGTAGTTTATGACTTCTAGTGCTCTGGCAGGTTGTGTGCTCATGAATAATATATTCTTTCTAGATTTGTTGGAGTGGTTTTTAGTGCAATACTTTGTTTTACCCGTTAACAAATATATAGAGTAAATCAAAGTGTATCTAAGGAGTAAAGAAGTTCTTCCTAAAAGAAAAGAATTGTGAAGAGGTAATAGAGCATGCAGCATGTAGCTCTCAGAAAGGCATTAGATGTTTCACACTGCAACTTATTTAGCAATCATACCTTCCTCTCAGTATAGAATCATCATAGCCACATCATGTATTGCATTCTGTGTCTTCTGTATGAAATTCTAGTGCTGAGCTGATATTAGGATGTATTAAAAAGAAAGTCAGAACTAAATACAGGTTTTTCTGAAGAAATTTCTTGACATTGTTATACCAATGTAAGAGATTGACATTCTCCAGTACTTTTCAAAGCCCTTGAAATTTTTTTAAACATTATTTTAACTCTGTAGCCAGTCCTGATACAGATATCCAATCCTGGTCATGGAAGTTGACCACTCTCCAAAAGCAGAGGGTTGAAGAAAATATTCTTGATGCTGCAGGCTTGCAAGGGGCAGTAGTAGACCACAGGTGTAGGACATAGCTCCCAGATTGACTGCTCTGGGGCTCTTCTGTTGGAAACTTGAGAAGGATGATTAGAAAAATTCCAATGAACTACCAGGCCTAACCATGTCCTCCCTTTGTATTCACCTCAAGGTCAGACCAGGACATGAGGTAGGTATAATGTGTTTGAGTTTTTGAACACCTTATTGGTGGGTGTTTTTTAAACCATTTCCACTGTAGTAAAAACCAACCAACAAAGAAACCCTGAAAAACCAAACAAATGAAACAAGCTCAAACCAAACCCCACCAAGCTAAGTTATTAAGCCTTACATAATGCACGTTTCTACCCTACTAAAGGTATTTAGAAAAACAAACTGTCTCGTTGGGTATGTTCTTAACAAATCATTCTGTAGTTCTTAAACTGACAAAAGCAAAGAGCTAATTGAGTCATATATCTGGCAGATTAATGAGTAAAGCATCGTGATGAAACAATTCTATCAGTTCTGTCCAGTTCCTTTGTAATGAAAATGGAAATTAGATTTGCAATCAGATGAATAAATCAAGGGAAAAACACCTACTCAAGGAATGTCATTGTTCTGTTTCTGCTCCTGGCTGACACTATCAGTGCAGAACAGAACTACAGACCCAATCTGTTCTCCATATTGTTTTAATGTTTGGTTTGTTTCTTACAGGAAGTCCTTGACATTCTTAAAACACAGCACTGGATCGTTATTGAGCTGTGAATGAATAGCTAACACACAAAAAGCCCGACCTGTTTGGTGTTCTCCCTTTATTTTCATTTGGGATGCCAAATTCCTTCAGAGCCACTCGGAGTTGTCAGTCTGTTGGGACAGACTTTTGCTTTGGCAAGCTCACCCACAGAAAAGCTGAGTGCAGAGTGACCAGAACCGGTGTGAGAGCCTCTCCTGTGCGTTTCAGGATTGTGTTGGTCAAAGAGGGAAGTACATGGGTTGGAAAACCAGGGGAAAAATGGACTTGGTTTGCGGGTAGGTTTAAATCCAGGCTTTTGCAGCATCACCGGAGTAGTTAAGTTTTCATGACAGCTGAAAGTTTTTATGGCAGCATTTTAAGAAATATGTAAGTGGTATCAATACATGCTTTTAAGTGTGATTAGCAAAAAAATACAGGAAGACCTCATGCAGGAGTATTTTTAAAACAGATTTTTTTTTCGTCTGTTTCATAGTGAACATAGTGAAATGCCAAAATATTTACACTTTGATTTGATTGGTGAGATTTTGGTCTGTAGTTTTTCTCTTTTAAGGAAAAAGATTTTTTTTTCTATTTTGGAGTTGTTTAGGGGTTTTTTTTGTTTGTTTGGGTTTTTTTGTTTCTTTTTTTTTTTTTTAAACTACCTTGCTCTAAGTTCAATAGAGGATTTAATCACTGTTCCTGCCTGTTTTCTATTTGTAGGTTTCTGCATGGTCAGAATGAATTTATAAGGATTACAGAATTCCCTTGATTTTTACATTTTCAGAATTTGAATATGTTCACGAAGCTGAGACCTACTAACATTCTCATATCCTGGTTTCTGGCCAAAAACCTTGTGTCCTATAAATAAATAAAATTGATAGTAGGTATCAACATATATTTAACATTAATGCTGTTTTATGACTAAATGTAGGTTTAATTCACCACTTGACACTGATTCTATTCAGCTGTGTAAGGAAAATGATGAGACCATGTGCCAGTATAAACAAGTATTCTCTTCTACTTATTGTGCTGGCCTTGTTTTCCTGAATATCATCAGTTAGATGATTTACCCAAGTAAATTGGATTTTATTCCAGGTATATTCTTTGTTGTTTAGTTGGCCTGCTTTCTTTTGTGCAATTCTTTGGAATACTATGCTCAATCTTCAAATAGATTTAGGACTGAAGCTCATGTGTCACTGCCCGCCAGCATTTCTACAACCTGCCTTTCACACCTTGCAAGAATGCAGTCATTGCCAAGTGATTGGTTTGTAGGCCCTTTCTTGATAATTTTTTAGTAGATGGTCGATTTGCAGGAGTTCAGTTTTGCTTTTAGTTTTTTATGACCAAATTTTCAAAACCACACCATTTGCCTCATTTCTTCACAACTCTGGGAAGCAGAAGGGCTGTCTGTGCCTCAATGAGGGTGTGCAAGGCAGTGCCAATAGTGGATTTAATAATTATGTACACACAGAGTGGATGTCTGTTGTTTTCCCCAGCTGTTGCTCAGCAAAGCTCTGCATTACCTGTCCCAGAGCAGAGCTCTGCCTAAATATAAAGGAGGAAAAAACAGACAAAGAGGTTGGATTTTTTTCAATTTATGAACAGAAAATACTTAATGTGTACTAAATTGAACTTTTACATGAATAAAACCAACGTGGCTCCGCACAGATGCCTATAATCTGTATGAAAAATTGTAATTTGGATGCAACGTTTTTCTCTCTGTACAAATGCTTATTTACAAAACAGAGATGTTTACATCTCCATTATTGTGTTACAACGTAAAGTGCAAAATACCTGATTAAGAATATATGAAGCAATCACACTCAAAGATGAAATGCAGGTCTGCAGTGCATTTAGAGGAAGTGATTGTAGGAAATAATGAAAAAAGTAATCAGTGTGAAATATGCTCTGCTTATTCATCTACCTCTGGCTGCCAGAACCTGTCAGATGAAAGTAAAACTAAAACTGTCTTCACAGCTTGAGGTACTATTTCAGTGATGTAAGTTATTCAAATGCTCCTTCAGATTACATTGATAAAAAGGGACTTTAGGAAACTTAATTGTAGTTAATTTTAATTACACCTCAGCATATAGCTTGCACATCCATTTTGTTCCTTTGGTGTTCTCAGTATTTGGGATGTTCCTATTGCATGTTCTGTTCCTGCAAGCACAAATGCCTGCTTGAGTTCTGGAGGCTGCAACTGTTGTTAATTGTGACCAGACCATGGGATTGTGAATCCTCAGTTCAAAAAAGATGAAAGGATTTTTTGTTCTCTTTGAAAACAGTAAGAATGTTATGAGTGAGATTTGTTGCTTGGCAGTGGTATTAGGAATGTGAAATCCTTTTCATTTAATATTGAACTGCTGTAAGAATGTTTTTGCTGTGTAACACCTACTTATTTCTCCTAAGTGTGGAGTTTGTACTTGGTGTTGACTTTTGAGTATCAGCCTTGCCATGAGATGCACCAGCCTGAAATGCCAGAGCATCTGGGTCTGCAGTGATGTGATGGTGTCCTATAAAGCTCCTCAAAAGACTGGAGATGTTTCTGGGCCTGATGCCAAATTCCTGCCCGGTCTTGCCCTGGATTTTACTTGTATTCAAACATAAAAGGTCTCATGTACATGAACTGTGCACTTGAAGTATGGAAACAATGTCTGCTGCCCAGGCCTGCATTGAAGGAGTAGTTTGTGTAAATAATTCTGTTTTCTGAAGTTGCTGCAGAGCACTGTCCAAAGCAAAGCTGCACATACAAGAACAGTCATGCAGACACCTGACAAAGTAGAGAGCAGTGGTTGTATTCCCTCCAGTGGGTCAGGACTGATGAGGATGGTGCAACATGATTTAATTGGGTTGATCAGAACATGATTCCTTAAAATACATTTTTCAAACTCACCCTCCTTTTTTGTTATTATGTATCTAGAGGCACAGTTAATCCAATAGTTATAAATGGAATTGTTGAGTGATAGATAATTCCAACTTTTCTAACAGAGAGCAATTTCCATGTCTAATCTTGGTAGTACATTACTTTGTTTCTGCTTTTAAGGATGACGAAATAAAGGCAAGTATGGAAATTTCTGTTTGCCAGAATTCCATTTGTGTTTCATTTTTTGTATTGGGAATTTGCTACAACATTTTTTCACATGTGGGAATAAATAAGTTTACTTTCCTATTTTTTAATTCTTACTGTGCTGCATGTCACAGCTGATTTTCAGAGGAATACAGGTATACAAAGTGAAAAATTAAATAATTATATTTTAAAATTCAAAACTCAAGTTACTTTTCTGTCTTGTAGATGGAGTGTTTTCCCAGTGCCAGAACTTGAAAAAATTTCTGATTGTCAAAAAGATAAATGGCTTTATATGCATTGTCAAAA
Organism: Irena cyanogastra; assembly: GCA_013397155.1. NCBI lineage: Eukaryota > Metazoa > Chordata > Aves > Passeriformes > Irenidae > Irena > Irena cyanogastra. The sequence continues at coordinate 167,469 of VWZV01002134.1, read as the reverse complement.
CATCAATCACAAAATTTATTAAACTGCATGTGAGTTCTCTTTTTTTTTTGGTTTTGATCCCTCAATCAATAATGTTGAAATATCTTGTGTTGTGTCTAAACTTCAGAAAGTTGATCAGTCTGCTTAATTTGCTTAAATTGAGTCATTTTATCTGCTAAGCAGATGCATGTTCATTAGTCTGGATGCAAAAATGCATTTCTTCAGTTAAGAAATAGTTTCTATCTCTGGTGCTAAGGGAATAGAAATTTTAATATAGTAAGACTTACTTACCTAGCATAATAGATTAAGGTTTTATAAATTAATGACTTACTATTTGAAATAGTTATCTTGTGAAACATCTTAACATAAATGCAGAATTTTGGTGTGTCACCTTCTGACATGTAATAGTAGCTTTGCATATTTCTTTCAGAGATTTTGAAAATATGAAGATAATAAATGATGACTAATGTACACCATCTGGCTGGGGTGGGGGAAAAAAGATTTCCTGAGCAACAGGGTTTCTGCTAAGCTGATTTACTTAAAATAAGAAAGCAAATGCTTGTTTTTTTTCCCTCCCTTTTTTCTTTTTTGGAGAAAATGAAGTTCTAATGATTCCACCTAAAGTCATAGGGTAAGGATAGCCTTTGTTTTGTGCTCCATGATCAATATCAAAGGCAAACTCCATGGATTCCATGAGAAAGGCAGTTTATCTTATCAGTCCTGTTGCATCATATATTCAGGAAAAGATTGCTGAGACTTGAAGATTTTGAGCAGCATTAACCAAAGTGTCAGACAGCCTTGCTGGAATCAGCTGCCTGTGAGGAGAGATGACCTAGCTTTATCAAATCAGTGAACAAACAACTATTAATCTATACAGCCTCAGGATTAGATCCTTCAGAACGCAGACATGTTGCTGTGCTTCATATCTTCTTTAGGTTTACAGCTGTCACTTTTTCCTGCTAATTTTATGATGCAGTGTAGAACTAAATGCAATAATAGACATTAGAAATTATGTGCAAATTCTGCTATAATCTCTTCAGTTTCTTAGAACTAAAATTGCCTTCTTGGTTTCTTTTAATAGAGATTTTCTTTTGCAAGCACTCAGTACATACTCTTAGATATTTCCTTATTCTTTTGTTTAGTTGTCTTCTTTTTTAGTGCTCCTACTTCCATTTTGAATGAAATTAAGTGTTCATTTAAATATATCAACTAATTTGAACAGAATATGATTTCTCCACTGTGGAGAAAAGACAGCAGATAAATGTGTGTGTCATAGCCTGCGAAAACTGCAGTCTTGAGTCTGTATTTTGAATTTATTTCTGACATTTTTAGTTTTATTTTCCCAAACCAACCCTGCCTCCACAACTCTCATGAATATTGAAGTTTGAATGTTATTTACTTTTGAGTAGTGGTTGCTTCAACTGTGAACATACAAGGTGATATGTGGCCTACAGATGTATCAGGGTTGCAGAGGAAAAAAATTGATGTCCACAGTGACCAGCAAGAAATTATCCAAGTGTGAGAAGAGATCACCAGAACCTTCTTGAGGGTGAGCAGGTTGTTAACTCTGCAGTTTGTGGGAAAACATCTGTGGGCTGCCTACTTATTGAAGAGCCAAAGAGTCTGTGAAGAAAGCACAGCCTGTACTTTGGGTGTTAACTACGGGGCCAAGACATTCATTTGGCCTCCTTGGAAGACACAGGTTGTGCTTTAAAAATCAATAAATAAATAGAGTGTGTGAGAGCATGAAAGGGAGGGAAGCAGCCAGGGAGGGAAAACGAAACACTGAAGGTATGGATTTGTCTGATTTAAATGAGCACACACATGCTCAGTGCCCTCTATGACTTCCAGGTCCTTTCTCAGCCCCTACTGGGGTGGTATTTTTCTAACCCAAGGTGCAGCACTTGCCCTTTTTCCTTGCTGAGGTTCACGTGGCTTCTGTAGGTGCAGCTATCAAGGTTTCTTATGGTCCATCTGCAAAGTGACACACACTGACCTTGAGCCCACTGGTGGGTTTAAAAATGAGATTGTCCTACATTCCATATGGCTCTGGTGGAATGCTTGCAATACTGTTTAGGAGATAAGAAACACTCCTGCTTCCATAAAAGAGATGAGATAAACAGGACTCAGACCAATACTATTTTTCAAGGCTGGATGGTAAATGATAGAGCAGAGTTGTTCAGGTTTAACTGTCCATTAAAGTGAGCTGCAGGGCTGTGTGACCATTAACAAAGTTGTGTAACTTTAGCACTGGGGCTGGTGTTTAGCCCAGAGAGCAGAAGACAATTGGAATATTTTTTGAAGGGGACCAGTGAAGAATAAATATGGTTTTTAGGATGGAACTGGTACTTTAATGAATGGAGTTAAATTACATGTTTGCCTATAAAACAGGACTCTGGACATAGGGACCCATGAGGTTGTTTTGGCTCAGAAGGTCCCATCCAGTCCTGGATCCTGTGTTCCTTTTAAGTAAAGAACTATTGAAATTTGACATATATGAAACATATATATTTTGTCTCACTTTTTCTTTTACTACTATGATTTTGATACATAGTTTGCCAATGGCAGATGACAACTATAATATTTTTGTCTTCCTTATGGCTTCCTACATTATTTATCTTCCTATAACTAAGCTGCAAATTTAGTTGTATGCAGGGAGACAGAAACAGCTGTTATTGTGGAATGTGTATGTGGTAGGATTTGTTATATTTAAGCATTTCTGAGTGTGTTTCTCAGGAATGCTGATAATTCATGTTGTTGTAATCTCAGTGGTGCTCTCTGGCCAAAAGAGATGGATTTTGGTGCACAAGACATTCACATTTCTTGTGTGAGGCCACTTCACTCTCGTTTTCTAGCAACTGTCCTCGTTGACTGGTGATAAATTGATGGGTAAGTGGAAGGGACAATTTTGAAAGAAGTATTAGGAGATTTGAGGAGAAGGAGGACATCCATTGGTTTCACTGGGCTGGAGGACCTCACCCAAAATGGAAAGTAGCTGAGGGGCCTTGGGTGAAGCTCCACAGTGTTCATGAAGTCTACTCAAAAGAGAGGAAACAGGCAGGGGAATAGGACTGAGCTGAGCAGGAGATAAGATCCAGGAATCCTTGCTTTGCAATGAGAACACCTTGCCTGCCACAGTGATCCCAGGGTGCTCCTTGTTGCAGGTGAAGGCCTGGAGAGGAGCTTAGTGATAAGCCTGTGCCTCTATGAAGTCACCAGTGTCAGATTTATAAATGGATATACACATCCTATACATAACCATCCTAAACAGCCTCTTTGGAAAAGAAATCTAGCTGCTCAAATTAAAGATTCGCACATAAGAATATCAAGATCTTTGTTTAAGTTGCAAATGATTAAGGTTTGGTTTTTCCTTTGGTTGTGTATGAAAGTGCCAAGCTGCGTGACAAATAAGGAATGTGTATTTTTGTGTGTGTGTGATAAATAAGGGTAACGTATGTTTGTGTGTGTAACATTGGTGTTCTATTTGAGCAGTGATAGTGGAAGATGGTAATCCTGAGACAAAGAGGTTGGACATGTAAGTAACCTTGTATGTGATAAATGAGCAACATCATGTGTTCCTGAACAAGTTAAAAAAATGAATCATACTCCTTGTACGTTTTATTCTTGGCTGTAATATTTGAGTAGCAACAGATAACTAAACAAAATCTTATAGAAAATAATGAAATTATCCTGTCTCAAGGTAAAAAGAACAGAGGCGTGAACTTCTCTGTTTTGATAGTGGTGACTCTTCAATTTACCAAGTCAAGCATGCTAATAATATTTTTGGGGGTTTCTTCTTTCTAGAGTATCTAGTTAGCTAGGAGAAGATATTCAGTATATAGCTCTGAAATAAAAATTTTGGTAAAATGCAGAAACTAATAACATTTTAAAAAAAGCATTAAATCTGATGTTGAAGCTTCAATGATATGAGGTGGTGGTACGGTACCTTAACATTTCTTCAAATGTAATAGGGTATTTTAAAGAAATTCTGGTGATGTGGAGGGGAAAATGAGTCAATGCAAGCTTCCATATCAAGATTAAAAAGTTTCAAGACAGCGTAAAATTAAATATTAAACAATTAAAACCTTTTTAATAGTGAAAGGAAGTATTCCACTGCTTACCTTTCAAGGATATTTCCAGGGCTCTGTTCTGCAGCATTTTCTGGTTATAGTGAATGCAGAGAATCCTGTTGACCTGGATGGGACTTTCTGCTTAACCAAAGGTACAGTGTGATTCCATGTTTGCAGAAACAACTTTTTTCCTCTCACAGAATGTGAAAACAAGAAAGCTTTGTACAATTATGTAATTATAACCTTGTCAATACAGTTATCATTAAGTGTTATGCAATGAAAACCTGTGAAATAAACTGCCATGAAGGTGTTTCCTTAGTCCTGATCAGTACCCACTTGTTGCAAATTGTCAGTAGTAGAAAAAGCTGTTCCATTCATTGTCTTTCATGGTATTTTTTTTTGTCTTCCACAGGAAAAAGTAGAATATGCCTTCCTGATAATTTTTACAGTTGAAACATTTTTGAAGATTATAGCATATGGATTATTATTACACCCCAATGCATATGTTAGAAACGGATGGAATTTATTGGATTTTGTAATAGTAATAGTAGGGTAAGTAACTTATCTTCCATTACAAAAATATTTAAATTTTTATTTACAGTGAGGTAGGTATAGGCTTCTTTGGCTGTGAGTAGCAGCCTATGCTGGATTTCTGTTTCTTTGAAGTAGAAGAATGAACTGAGTGAAAAAAATTCAACAAGTCCTAAAATTTTCAGTGCTATCCATGGTTCCAGATTGCATTGCATTTATAGTAGAAGTTCCCAAAGAATTCTGAGTCCTGCTGGAGATTTCCAGAGTTGTTTTTCGGAAGATTTTCCACCTGATTTTCTCAAGGTAAACTCCTGATGTCTTTCCACATGTTGATCTCTTAAGGGCTGCAGGTTGTTACTTATTTGTTTAACCCTTCACTGCAGTCATGTGGAGTTCCTCTGTTTCACACAGACCTCTGGGAGGACCCACATGTTTCCAAGTGGAGAAGAGTGGTTGGGGAGTCAGAATTAACAGTGATTCCTGGATATTCCCAAAATCTGAGTAAAATTGGGTGCTGCATGTCAGGCCCCAGATACAGATATGATTTTGATTTGCTTGGGGTAGAATGTGTGTTAAAAATGCCTTTTTTTCTTTGCCCTATGCACCTTGCTGTACCAGGAAACCTTGGAGAGTTTGTTCTTTGCCCCAGAGAAGGGATTGCTTGGGCCTTGTACAAGTTCAGAGCAGTGGAACTTACATTATGCACCTACTTATTGATAAATTATTTTTGTGTCAGCAACTCTGTGTCATGGTTGAGCTACTTCATTAGATCCTACCTTCAGCTATCTAGGGAGTTCTTGAGATGTATATTCACCAATTTCTTAAATGTTGTGGAGATTATGTTAAACAACTGTTTATCCAGTACTGTAAATTTTGTTTTTAAAAGTATATATTATCCAGAACGTGGAGAGCATTATCCATGTACAACTTTGTGTGTTGTAGCAAACACGACCTTGGCTTGCAGTATGCAATTCTAATTTCATTTTTTAAATTCAAACCATATCAAGGGTTGCCTGTAATGGAAAAGGCTCAGAAATTAGAGTGTGTGCTGCTTTTAAGTTGTCACTGCATCAAAGGAATAAAAGAGTTGCAAAGTAAAGGAATTCGTGGTAAAGTATTGTTAAATTTGGGGAAGTATTGTGAATATAAGAATGCCTGATTTGTAACTATTTGATTATGAGATAGTAAATGTTACTGAGAAGGTTGTATTTGGGCCAGTCCTTTGGCAAGCAGGCAGTTTTGGTCCAGGACTAAAATTTGTGTATAAATAGATCCTGCATCAGGTCAGGTCATTCTCAACAGATTGGTCTCTGTGCCTGAAGGGGAAGCTTGGTGGGCAGGCTGGGGACTGTCACACACCAGCTCTGCTGCCTTGCCAAGCAGTCACTTGGATAGACCTCTTCCCTTGTGTCAAGTGACCACGGAGTTACAGTAACCCTGGAGCAGTCTAATTAACATGACCTCTATCTTTGGCTGTGTCCTAAATACAAGATAAGTAAAAAATTTTCCACTAATTCCTAAAACACTCATTATTGGAGGCTAAATGGAGTTAAGTCAAATGCTCACATCGAATTTGTTGGAAATACAGATAAAAAAGGACTACATCTTATCAAATGCCTAAAATATCACACTAAGATTAAGTCATAATTCAAATCCAAAGGTTTGGAATATAAACTCTTATGCAGGAATATTGTAGTGTTCTTATAAACTCTTGTCATCAGCCTACCTGTAAGACAAGGTGGGCCTTTCCTAACATGTCACACACTGACAAAATTGTGAGCAAGGTTTTTGTTCTTTCAGTAAGAACACAGCTTGCATGATTAAGCAAGCATGAGTCCCATTTATTTAATTAATATGTGGCAATAAAGTGAAAAATTGATTTTCATATATAACCCAAGATGGATATGGAATCACTTCTGGACCTGATTCTATTTGACTAGCTTCAATGGGAAATTTCATTAGGTATTCTAATAGCTTTGAAAGAGCTGCCATGATGTCCTATATTGAATGTATTGAAATTTGCTTTCTCAGCAGAGACTGTAGCCAGTCCAATTGCATTAATCTTAATTACACCTAAAGAAATCTCTACAAGCAAAAGGGGAAAACCTATAGAGATGATTTTAAAATAAAATCTTAATTAAACCTGTAAACTTTGGTAAACTGTACAGGAATATGAATTTAAGTTTCAATAAATCAATAGTTTTATACCTTAATGGCTTTTTAGGAATGACATATGTCCTGGTTTCAGCTAGACAACACAAAATGACAGAGCTGTGCATGTGATGCTTTCTACTCTTTGCCATTTCTCTCTGTAACTCATCAGAGTACAAGTTACTTTGAGTAGTCTCCTTACCTGCATGGTCTCTCATGTAATTTCCATTGATTTCTGTGAAAGAAGGTCCCAGCAGAGAAAGCTGTCATAGCACCTGCCTATGCCCTTTAATTTTCTGAGTATTGTATGAACTGACAGGCTGAGAGGTTCTCTGAATTCAGGACTTGATTCAGAAGCCTTTTAAATAGTGTCTGTCTTTAGAGCACAGATAGACACTCTTGAAATCACTGAGGTGTTTGTTTTCCTGCAATTATGCTTCTATTAAATTCTGAGGCTGAATCAGGACCTGGTTCAATGTCTGGATTTGTGTAACAGTGTTTGGGCTGCTGCTGCTCCTTGTAACATCTGTAGAGCCTTTGGGGCTGAGTTTTTCTCTGGAGCAGAAAGAAGCAGTCTAGGGATGGGTATTGACTGATGTGGGTCAGCTGCTTACTGGGGGAGGCTAAAGCCTTCAGTAATCTAGATTAGGCAACCTATTAAATTATATATGATTTCAAGCAACTATCCAGCATGACAGCGTTCTTAACTAGAGTTGTGAAAACCTTTCATGACCAAACTAAAACCCTGCACATTTCAGGCATCCTTTACAAGTGTGAAACATTTCTCATGATTACAAAACTCTATTAACTTGATAATCCTTTCAGGAGAAGTGCAGCTCTGCAACGATTGAACTACAGACTCTGTGCAAAGGATAGCACAGTTTGTGTGGTCAAGTGACAGTCTAGAAACCCATGCATCTGAGATGGAGCTCCAAACTAAAATAAACCTGAGATTAATTTGCATTTCAAGAGCATGCATCACTTTAAATTGCTGCTAAAAGTGGGAAAATAAAATAAAAGTCTTGTCTCGCAAACTGTTCTAATGAATGACTAATTCACTTCTGCAGGGAAAAAATACAATATAATAAATGAGCCATCTGGGAATATATTTTTCCTCAGAGGTATTATGTGTAAGAAACAAATCTTTTTGGTGTCATTAAGTGGTTAATTCTAATTATTTTTAAAATATTCAGTTTCTGCTGACTGTATATAGAATATTGTACTGCTGTGCCACTTGGAGTTCATATATTCCACCAAAATTAAACCAGATGGTTTTAGTTATTATCTATTTCTTCTTCTAAAGGGAAGATTAATTCTCCAAATGTTAAAGCTAAAATGTTTGAACAAAAGTGGCAAAGTAGCTTCATTTATTTAAGAATAGCAAACTGTGTACATAAGCTGAATGCTAAATTATTGGAAACTGTGTGATCCTCATTCCCTAGAGGGATTATAAAGTCTTGCACTTCATAGCTCAGTCTGTCATGATTTAATGTGTAAATATACCTCTCAATCTGACATCTGAACAGCTCTGCAGAATGCTCTGCAGTTGAACTAATTTCCAAAGTAATATCTTTGACTGCGTGGTAAATAGATAGTGATGACCTTACCTTTCATCTCATTTTCTAGATTATTTAGTGTAATATTGGAACAATTAACCAAAGAAACAGACGGTGGCAGCCACTCAGGTGGCAAACCTGGTGGCTTTGATGTCAAAGCCCTCAGAGCCTTTCGTGTATTGCGACCTCTCCGACTCGTATCAGGAGTGCCCAGTAAGCTCTGCTCTCTTCGTTTCCATTGCAATCAGGAGTGTGGCTGCTCTGATTATTGAACTGTCCTTTCCCAGACACTGCAGAGATGAGATGGGAAAAAGCTGAGTTTTTGTTATCTGGCTATGTATATAAAGTGAATTTCAAGATGAATGATACCCTGTTTCAAGTTGAACAGGGCATTGTGAATTCAGTCAGTGTATGATCTCCTTACACAGTTCAATAAGCAGACAGGGGAATACACTTCCTTTTTAGAAGCTTTATATAAAAGTAAATTACATTTTAAAATGCAAATACACCAGAAAATAAAATTCAGATTTTTTTTTTTATTCTAAACCCATGCATCTGAAAGTGTAGGTGGTCCTAAAATAGTTTATATGTTGGTAAGTGTATGCCAGAGCACATTATACATTTTGTGTTTCCTGCCCCCTCCAATGCACATGAATGCCTTCTGTGTATCTCAGCAGAGCTAACAGATAAATTAGGAAACTTAAAAAGTAGAACAAAATTGTTTAAGAATGCAATTTAATTTTCTGATATTTCCTGTTTTCTTTGAATGCTTTATTAATTATTGAAGCTGTTTGGGCTATACAAGGTTCATGACTTCCAGTTCAGCTCTTTCTGAGGCATTCAAAGGAAGAAAGCTAATTCTGTGTTTAATATATCATGGGCTGTTAAATGGAAATGATTGATTTTTGGCAGAAGGGCTTCAGTGAGGACAGAAGCAGTCCTATGAAATGTCAGAGAGGACGTCTATCAAGTTAAAAAAGAGGCATATTTTATTCTCATTGGTACTGTGGCAGCTTCATTAGTCCTGGATTAGCTCATTTTGGTAAAGCCAAAAGTTGGATAAATATTTAATTGAAAAAAAGAAAATAAATCAGTTTTGAAAGGGATAAATGATGGAAGAATAAGTTTGCTTAGATGAAAAATGTGTTTTCCCAGTTAACTATATTTTTCTCCCCAGAGTAAGAAGACAGTTCTTACAATTGGTTGAGTGCAAATTTTCTCAGAACTTGCCACAAAGTTTTTGTTTTAGCACAGAACTTCTTCAAGATCATATAAAATGACTTACAGGCACACACTGACTACATGCCCTTTCTTTATAAGAGCACCCACAGATTCTTGTGACACAATTCAAGCACTGACTTCTATGATATAAACTTTATTAACAGAGGACAGAAAGTTTTAGATTCTTATGAAGACTTTTATATTAATGGAACATTTTGTGGTTCTGGATAGTAGATGTTTTAAAAAAACCTGATTATCTCTGCATGTCTGTATCATTAAGTCCTAATAATGCATAATTATATGAAATTTGATAGAGTAAGACATAGAAATATGGTTCATATCTTGTATCCTTTTTTTTTTTTTAGGTTTACAAGTTGTCCTGAACTCCATTATAAAAGCCATGGTCCCCCTCCTCCATATTGCCCTTTTGGTATTGTTTGTAATCATAATCTATGCTATTATAGGATTGGAACTTTTTATTGGAAAAATGCACAAATCTTGTTTTCTTATTGATTCAGGTAAGTCATTAAACTGTTGATTAAAATGAGGCTTTGATGATGTTTTCTTTCAAATCTGTGGGATTTCAGTTTGAAATAGAACTAGGGGCCAAAGCACTAAAGCTGTTGCAACCACAGTTTACACTGGTTCACAGTTTTAGGTACAGTGCATTAAATGAAAAAAAACCCTCAATACTGAAGTCACAAAGAAATCAAACTAGATAGAGACTAGACCATGCTCTGAATAGGTTTTCATTTCTGATATGTGTAGCTTAAACACCACTAGTGAAGGAAATAATGGTGACTACCAAGGGACAAATCCAGGTTGTGGCAGTGTGGTGAGGAGTGCAGTTCTGAAATGAGTGAAGAAGGAAAACAGTATTCTTCTATCCAGGTGAAATAATGAAATGGAAGTGTGTGTTGTGGGAGGACTTGGAAAGAGTGAAACCATCTTACTGGTGGCTAAAGGTGATTTTCTTTCAGCTAAGTAATGAAGATGACTCTGTATAGGAATTAGATCCATTTTTCCTTAGTGGTCCATGTGCTGCTGTGAAGTGCCATGAAGTGAAGCAGTAGCAGTGAAGAGGAAAGAAAAAATCAGCATGAAGAGCTTCTAAATGATGTATTATTACATTGTGCTTCTTTCCACTGCTTAATTATTTTTATTAACCTCTTTTTGAGGTTGTAAGGCCCGGATCTGAGCGAGACTAAAACCTCCAAAGCTCATGTTGCCTTTCTCATCTTGAAATCCGGATTTATCTCACAACAGCGTTGGTATTTCCTCACGTGCCGGAGTGACTCATGGAATCTTGAGGACTCAGAGTTGTGATTTTTTTGGTCTTTTCCCAGATATACTAGTTGAAGACGATCCAGCACCTTGTGCATTCTCAGGGAACGGCCGTCAGTGCGTCATGAACGGCACCGAATGTAAGGGTGGATGGGTTGGACCAAACGGAGGCATAACCAACTTCGATAACTTTGCCTTTGCAATGCTGACTGTGTTCCAGTGCATAACCATGGAGGGCTGGACTGATGTCTTGTACTGGGTAAGTTCATAAATCCCTCAGCTTTGTGTGCTTTTAAGCAAGCTCCTCTGTTCGAGTGGGGGTTGAGCTGTGCTTTGCAGCACCATCAGCAGACCTTGGTGAGTTTTGCAGGAGACAAGCTCAGCCGCGTACTCGTTTCAGCCACAGCCTGTTACTGGATTCCTCAGGCTAAAAGGACATTTTAGAAACAAATTTATTCATTGCTTATTTGAGGGTTTTTTTGCCTATTCCATTTGGATAAATGTGAAAGTACATTTATGTCCTTTGGAGTAGCATTTTTTTTGTGTGAGCCTAGAGATATTAAGTATGTCTTCAGTGATTAGGCTTAAGAGCTCTCTTTTTGCAGTATTTGTGCAGAATTTTTCACAATGTTAACATAAATTAGAACAAAGCAAGCTCTCAACTGACGTTGCTTGCCGTGGGGACTGAAAATCATGTTAACCATTCAAAAACTACAGATTTACAGAAAGAGTGGCCCTGACATCATCTCCATGGAAGCAGCAAAAGGTATTCAAACACCTAACTGTGTAAATCCTCACCTTTAAATGCTCCTTTGGTGTAAGGTATGGTGCTTCCAGAGCCTTGTAACATCAACAGTCAGTTGGACACAGACTGGGAAACTGAAGGATGGAGGAGAATGAACATACAGTTTTTTAAAGAATAGAGTCACCTAAAAACACAGATAGACATTTCTCTGCTTAACCCCATTCCACTCTAAGTGACGTGACATTGTTCTCTGAATCTTGGAGTATCTCAGTATCTGATGTGAGTGATTTGTCCAAGGCCACTCAAGAAGTCTGTGACAGGACCTCCCACAGGTGCTGAACATCAGTGAGAATATTCTGTACTACATGGTACTCAGCAGTGAGTCTTTGCAGCTATTAGGACCTTATTAGAAACACGATTCTAGCAGTTCAAATGTTAAAAAATATGTATGGAAGAAGAAAAGTGATTACTGGTAAGGATCACTGTTAGCAAGCTGTTAAAAAGGGTTGAGTTACCTCAAGGAGTATCTTAGTGGAACTTTAGGTGTTGTTGCTGAGAGCAGCTCACTTGGTGAGTTTGTGGAAGTTTGTCTGGCCAAGTGGGATTATTTACTCATAGTGCATTGGTTGTGGAGTACTGGATGCATTTAAAGATGTGGTATTACCCAGTAAATGACCACATGATTTTATGTGAAATCAAGGTGAAATAAGCTGTTGCTAAAACATAGAACACAGAGTGTAGTCTCAGATAAAATCTGTGATACTGAAGTATAGAATAGGGACATGCTTTTAAGAGAATATCACTGTTAAGGTAATTAAGATGTTAAAATGGCATTCTTTTAGGATTGAAAGACAAAAAACAGCAACTATGAATATCTTCTTCCACCATCTGCTATCTGTTACAAAACAAGCTAGAAAACCAGAAACCTTCAACACTAATGAGTAACAATCATGTATGGCTACATATAGGCTATTGCATGATTTCCCATTGTAAAGCTTTTTCAGTTCCCTGGAGTTTGCACTCCAACTCTCCCTAATGTACTAGGAGACTGTGTGATTGTAGAATTAGTATTGCTTTATGGTTTGTGTTCATGGTGATGGCAATTATTTTAATTCTTCCTGAAAAAGGAAGGGGTACCATGGTTATCTAGAAAAAAAATTACACCTTTAATATATTTTGAGGCAAAAATATACCCACATTTCAGGAACTGATAATTCCTCCAACTTTTTTCAAACAAAATGAATATAAAAACTTTGGGCAGTTGCTGTGTTTAGAATGCAGTTGTTACAAAACATATAGAAACAATTGAATGCCTCAGAGTTAAATATTTTTTCCCCTGGGATTTGATGCCCTAATTAATCTGCTGCCCTTTATAAACCTTTCCAGAGTCTCCAATGACAACAGAAAAAATAAAATGAAGGTTGAATATTTTCATAATCAGACAAAATGAAAAGTATAAGAAAATTATAAACAATTGAAAACTACATGGGTTGTTTTGCTCCTTTCTCTATAAGGAATTTCCAATGTAGAATTTATTTACAGGTACACAAGTGTCATTTTTCATTTTATTACAAATGATACTGGGATTATTAGACAGTGAAGCAAATATTTATTGACATAGAGAAATATAATCAAAATCAGATATTCAGGTGCCTTTGGAATCTATCTTAACTGATGCCCATATAATTAAATTATAGATTCAGATAGATTTCCATCTTATGGACGAACAAGTTGCCCATTGTCAAACTGAAATTAGTTGCTGAGGACAAGAGGAATGACAATTTATATGTTTTAATTTTATGACTGGATCAAGCTGAGGTAGATTTAGTTAAAAATTGGAAAATATTTCGTTTCATTTGAAAATTGTAAAAGTATTAGAGGGATACTAAATTGTAATAAAAGAATCTGAGGAAGCCATTTTAGCTCGATGTGCATGGGGTTTCTACTTAGAACTCTGTTATTAATACACAGACTGAGTTTTATATGAGACAAATAAAACCAAACTCACAAATACTAGAAACAGCACAAAATTCTCATTTTTCATTCGGTCACTGTGTGAACAGTGAAATAAACTTATATGTATGCTCCTATTGCTAGCAAGTGTAATGTGAGTGGGTGAAATCTGTGCAATATTTTGCATTGTGTTAAGTGGCATTCAGTCAGCAAGGATGACAGCTGAAAATGACAGCTTCCAACAGCACTCACTGGCACAGCTCATTATCACCTGGCTAATGACAGTAAACTTGCTTTGAAAGTTCTCCAGGCACCAATAATGATTTTTCTCTTGTGCATATCTATTGTGAGTCCTTGGTTCTGCTGCTGCTGGGCACCCTTCAGATCGTGGTGACTCACGTGGGCATCCTGCTGCCCACCAGTTTGCATCCCATCCCATATGTCCTGCTGGGTTTTAGTGTCTTCATCTGGCCTCTTCTCTCTCTCTAACTTACTTGTAACTCACTGGTTAGCAGGCATTACGTGGTCGATCCACAAAAAACGTGACTCCTTAGTGCCAAAGGTTTGGATTGAGAGGTTAAGGGGTGTTGTCCTTGTTCTCAGCAGCCAGTGCAGCATGTGTGCTCCCAAATTGTGTTTATGGCTGCCATCTGTGTATGCTCTCCATTTCTATTGGGACCATGTTTATTCCCAGCCATGGTCCTTTCTGTTTGCTCTGGAGTCCTCACTGGGGGCTTATGCTTTTAGTTTTGGATCCTGGTGCAGTCCTTGTTATCAGCCAAGTGGCAGCCTCTGTGTGCCCAAGTTTTTAATGCTCTGGCTCACACTCTAAAGCTGAGAGCATAGTACTCTCTACCTCATTTCCAATTTATGCTAGCCAGCTCTCAGGAACTGCAGAACTTGAATCTGCATTTGCATATCTGGCTCCTGATTCTTCCCATGCCTTTGAAACATCTCAATGTATAATCTGTTAATGGCAAACACGTATTTTGTAAATTGCTTTTTATTTTTAGCTGCTTCACTTGATACACGGGAGCACAGATAACAAGCAGTGATACTTGCCAGCAAAACCCCCAATTTTCCCATGAGCACCAAAATGATCACGTTTAATTCTTGTTTTCACCATAGTGAAGTTATCTTGACTTACTACACTTGAATAATCCTGCTGTAGCTTGAATGAGAGATGGTCAGGGCCTCTGAGAAACAGAGTCCTTAATGGGATGGGTTGCCAGCACAGTCGCTTCAAAGGTGGGACAAATGTATTTGTGGCTACTGAGTTTTACTGGGTCAATTTTATGGTCAGATGCTGCATCACTAACTCCAATTTTAAACTCCCCGCTTGTCTAAGTTCTCCCCCTAGTTCTCTAATACCTGTCTAGCACTGTTCAGAGTGATCTGAAGATTTCTGAGATTGAAGCACTCGAGCTAAAATTGCTGAATAATGGTGCACTGATGTCTTACATGGTTTTGCCTATTAATACACCTACTGATATGTTAACAAGATGTTCTCTGAAGGATTCTTGTTTAAAATACTCAAATCATTGCTTGAAATGTCTAGGCAATCTAAAATATACATAAAACTCATATAAGGTTTAGGGAAAGGGATGGCAGGTTTTTTTTAAATATACCTTTTATTGATATGTCAGCTTTTAAAAAGTGTTACTACATTTCGCTAATAACATATATTATCATCAAAGAAATTCTTCATTCATTGTTCCTTTGCTTTTATAACAAAAAGGGTGCACTTAGGAACCTGTCTCCTATTTAAGAAATTGAGCTTTAAATCCCCCAATATACTCCTTGAAACATCTTAGAATATCTGAAAAAAAATCCATCATTTCTGTAACACAGACTGTCCAGGCTGCACTGCACTCTTGTGTATACTTACATGCACTTTTGCATAAGTGTCTGCACAGCCAGTGTATTAATGTCAATCAGATGAGGTCAGGAGCTCAGTCTCTACTCCTGACACCTTTTAGAATTCTCCTGTTCAAGGATATTTAAGAGCAGACTCAGATATAGTGTATTTGAAACCAGCTGATGTGCAGCCAAAGCTATTTCCTAAACACAAGCAAATGTTTTACAAATACATATCTCAAGAAAACCCCTTGGCTCATGCACAAAATGTATTATTAGGCTATAAACAAAAAACTGCAAAATATGTTTGAAGTATTACCAGAACTGTCATCAGAATGCTGACAAGGAGTCTCCTAAAAATACCTTTCAAAAAATGTGACCAAGAGTCAAATAAGCAATAATAGTTTAGAACTTTGAATTGAATGATTTGATGAGCTAAAGTGAAGCTTTTTAATAAGCTAAAATAAAGCTAAGTGGGAATCAACTAAGGATGATTTAAGCCGTGTTAGTCCCATTCCACCTGCGGAAAGGGAAGGTATGTTCTGCATCCAAACAACACTTGTCAGCAATGAATTTCAGCTTATTGTCTGAGAGAAGTCAAAGAATACTTCACAGCTTTTTTCCATTTGTAAATCAGTTGCAAGTATTTAGCAATGTTAAAACCAGTGAGGAAACGTGCCTGAAAAATCTTAGAAAAATCTTTATTCCTGCCTTTTCCTCTTGTGTACCTAGGGAAAGCTTGGTGCTGTTCTGCTGGCGTTGCTCAGCACCACTCACAGGTCATCTGAGGGAGGCTCTGGAGTGAAACAAGTCAGCTCATCCCCAAAGGCATCCATGTGCTGCATGCACACAGCTCCCAGCCTTCCGTGGCTGCACAGGCAGAAAGTTAACACATGATGTACAGCTGGAGAAAGAGTGATAGAAATTTTCACTGACAGCATTAATATATTGCATAAATCTCCCTAAAGAGCCAGAGATTGCAGGCAGAATTTTTTCTATGTGAGTGTTACCTACTTGAATCTGGTTTCATATTAAAATCAAGATTAACCCCCCTCTCCCCTGCCTTTTACATAATGATTTGGACTAATTACCTTTTTATATTCTCTTGTTATTAAAAGACCTGAATCATCCAGTTTTGGATTGCAAAGAGACAGGACTTAATTTCAGAAAGAGAAAAAAGGGAATGATCAAATTCAGACATGTAAACAGAGCTACCAAGCCAAGGAATGTACAGATTAAAAATTTGGATCAGGATCAAAAAGGATGTGATATACATATCTATATAACACACATACATATATATATATATGATTATGGTATAATTTTTTTCCAATTAGCATTTTAACACAATGACCCCACCGGAGGAGGATTTTAAACTAACTCACAGGGAAATATCTTTTCCATGAGGTGTACTTGATTGACTTTGACAAGATATCTGATATCTCAGCTTCAGCTGACTGCTGACCTGTACTGCAGTCAAAGCCTGGAACTAATTTCTTGTCACAGATCATTACAAGTACTAAGAAGAACCCATTATTCCTCCCCAGAAATTTTAAATAAAACTGGGTCGAAACTGGATTGGAAATAGAGGCTAAACCTGGGGTAGTGCTAAGAACTCCACTAGTCCATAAGCTAGAGTTTCTTCCAAAAACTTTGCCACAAGAAGCCAACAATTATTTTATAACAATCCTAATTCCCAGTCTGTCTCAGGATAACAATTTAGTAGATACATCTAGATCTTCCTGAGTACTGAGGCTTGGTACTACATAAACTAAGGTAACAATTTTACATCATCTATCTGAATAGTAAATGCATTGTACTTTTATTTTTTTTTTGTATCCAGTATGTGGGATATATTAAATACATCCAATTTTTGTATAATGTATGGTACATATATAGGTGGAATAGCAGATTCCTAAAGAAAGAAGGTGTTTAGTACAGAATACCTGTGTAGATATTAGAACTTTTCATTTTCATACATGTAAGCTAACTATTTAAGAAAACAAACACATTGTTGATCACATTTGTTACTTAATTTTAGTAGTTTTTTGGGCCCTTAGATTTAAGAAGCCAAATCTAAGCATAGGTTTTATAGTTTTTTTGAGAAATTAGTTTGGGCAATACAGATAAATAGGTACAAACACTAACAAATTCTTAATCTGAAATTAACATGCTGCTATTCATGAGAGGAGTCAAACACTTGGATTTCGTTATATCTGGAATACAGATTTTGTTAAACCTGGTAGTGCTCAACAGCAAACCTTCTCTGGGTTACTGTTTTGTAGAGGTAGCACTCTTCATGCTATGGTTCTGTCCATCTGCTCTGCAGATTAAGCAGGGATGCCTAATTATCTGAAAAAGATAAAACCATTTCTTAACAGTCACGTTTGACATCTTGGCTTTCCTTGGAACAATTACTTGATTTCTGCCCAGCCCCTCCTCCCAGTTAAAGACAGTAAGCTGATTAACAGAATGCCACTAACAGGAATTAGCCAAAATAGCATTAGATACTATACAGTGTCTGAATGAAAGACCTGCATCTAAACTCGTTTCCAAACAATCATGTTTTGAAGGGTAAATGCATTATGGGAGTACCAAATTTTATAATTCATTTGCTAAGAATGGATAAAACCAACAGAAGGAAGAATTTAAGGTCTGATCAGCTTGATCAAATTAATTCAGCTGCAGCAGTGTTTCCAAGTTGAGTTTAGCTTGAGAGGATCACTTATATGTGTACTGCATGCATTGTACAGTTTACATATAGAAGACAGAAGCCAAATTTAAGAGGTGATTAAGCAATTACGAGGCTCTCTGGGTCCTGTGACAATTTTACACTTCTCGATGGGCTCTCTTTCTCTTTAGACCTACCTTGGTGCCTGAGCCATGGAACTCTCACTTTTCCAGGTGCTGCTGAGCTGAAATGCTCTGCAAAGGGTGGTCCCAGTGCACACCCCACGAGTGCATCTCCACATTCTGTGTCAGAAGCACAACAAAGTGCTGAGTCTGTCCAGCCAGGACAGCGCCAGGGAAATCTGTGCTTTGACTCCAGAACACTGAATATAAAATTCCATGCTTTTATAAATCAACCTGGAGGGTGCTGTGCTTCAAGCAGAGCCTGCTTTAAGTCAGCTTTAAGTTAACTCCAATTCAGCCAAGAATATCTCAGGACAAAACCTTTGAAGCCAGGCAGCTTTGAAAAGCTCTCTGGTGTGATCTTCACTGAGTAGAATAAATAGCCTGATCTGGGGTTTTGTGAACCTCCCATCTAGGCTTCCAAGAATGCAGGGATAGTCCCACTTCACAAAATACTGATGTCTGCAGAATTTTGACACCTGTCAAGAGACTGAGTTTGTCAGTCTGAACAATTTTTAAGATGATGAGGCAGATTACAGGTAGCACTAAGTAAGCCCACCAGTTATGTGTCTGTTGGCATGTTATGAAAAGAGGAAGGTAAAATTAAAACCTAAGGAAGCTAAGAAATTCAACAAATTTAAGAGGGTTTGAAACACTGTGGAAAATCAAAACAGGTTCATGCATCAGCACATTGTATCTGTAATGCTGCAGGCAGAATTAGGGGTTTTGTTTTATCATTAACCCCAGGTAGAGCTTATATTGATTGCAAATTAAGTTTGCAACAATTTTCAATAAAAGAATACGAGGTGTACAGAAAAGTTAGGATGTCAATTTGCATGCAATTACATATGAGGATTTTACTCATAATTACCATAGATAGGGATTATTGAGATTTTAATGATTTCTAGTTGATGTTTTAGGTTGAAG
This sequence comes from Irena cyanogastra, assembly GCA_013397155.1. Lineage (NCBI taxonomy): Eukaryota > Metazoa > Chordata > Aves > Passeriformes > Irenidae > Irena > Irena cyanogastra. Next base: position 148,342 of record VWZV01002134.1, on the reverse strand, counting down.
TTTGCCATCTGCTGCTATGTATTACTAAGGGTTATATCTGCAGTAAACTTGACTTTTTCCCGTTTCACTTCACTCTTGGTTTCTGATTATTTATGCTGTGTTGCAATGATAGTTGACTCAAAACTACAGCACAGCTCACAAGATAATTCATCCAAATGCCTCTTGAGGCAGTTTCAGCCTGTACCAAGTTTGTCCAGTCAGCTTGAGATAATTCTTCAAGATTGCAGACTCACCAACGTATACAGGTAAACATAAAGAGCCAAATAAATAATGTGCAGTGCACATCTACTGTTATGGTGAAACAGAATGGAGGGATTTGAAGAAACCTTTGTCCTTCATACTGTCCATTATCCCATCTGCCCTCTGGTTGATGTGATGGACAAACTGCTGAGAACTGACATTCAAATAGTAAGACTAGATCTTTAAAAAGACAAGGGGCAAGAAGGATGGTGCTCGGTGCTCTCCTTGCCATAGGTGTTTTGAAGGCTAAAAGCCTGATGGCCTCAAAAAGACAGAATGAGTCCATTGAGAGCCATTGGATGTGACACCTCCTTTGGCACAGTGCACCCCTGAGCCATAGGGCAGGAGACTCTTGCAAGACAAGACATTTTGCTGAGGATTTCAGATGTGAGCTCTCCTTGAATTCCTGATGTTGCTTTAGTGCATCTGAAATTTTTGACTTTGACTCCTTATTCTGCACTTTGGGTGAGAAGTCAGCATTAATCCCTTCAGATGAATATATCTTGGTTTTGAGGATGGAGATTTTCCTGTTCTCATATATTAACCAAGCTCTGTCTCCATTTTTAATCAGAAGGCAAATCAATTCCTTTAATCTTTCTTTAATTGGAGGTTATGGAAAATGCCATTTGACATGCATGAAATGAGGAGCAAAGTTTTCCAAAAGGAAAGGACTTCTTTTTGTACTTTGATCTCTGGTATTAATGCAATCTAAAATATTATTTCATGGATAGAAATTACAGTGCATTACTTGATTAGAGTTTAATTGTATCTAGAATTAAATGGTAAGTTGTTGAGTAGTTTCTAGGAATTCAACCTTAGATTTGTTCCAAGGTGTTGTGCTAGGTTCAGGTGTTCCTGAGTTAAGGAATGCTTTTGCAATAGTTCAGCATCTGCCCAAAGTGAAGCATTTCTTCCAGTACGGGTTAGCTGCAGTTGCCATTTTTTGCTTCACAAAGCGTTAGTCCTAGATAGATTAGCCTAAAACATTGGGCTTAAAATCCAGCTGCATAAATGAGAAATATTTTTTTACATGTTGCACATTAAAAAGTGAATGCAAATCACAGCTGCTTGTACTAAAAGAGCCTTTTTGACAGAGCATGAGAATTTCAGCTTTGCTCCTGGGTAACTAAGTTAGCAGAGTGCCTGGCTTCCTGAAAATTTTGTCTTTATGAGCAAAAGTAGAGCATGGAGTTGTATTGCAGTGACTGCCAGAGCTCGGGTATTTGAGCTCTGCTCAAAGTAAAATGGCAAATATGAATCTCTCAGGTTTTTCAAAATGTTGGCACCAATACCAGATGAATTTATTTCTTCACTCTGAACTTTAGTGACTTGGAAACAACTGTCTGCTAATTGTGTAGTTGTTAGATGTAAAATGCATTCAGACGTATTTGAAATTTAATTAAAATGTTTGCGCTGATCAGTTATTGCTAGAAAAACACTTGACCTGTATGGTATGAGTCAGTCTATGAAGCAAACTCATTTCTAAAGTAATAAAATGAGTATACTTTAAAAAAAACAATGAGTAAATATTACTCTTAAAACATAAGGCCAGATGCCTATGCTTGAAAGAAGATGCAAAGGGCAGCACCCACTGGGCAGAAATTCAGTCTGGACAGTGGGATGTTCTATTCATTAACTTTGGGGCTTCATTGCTGAAACTTCTCAAACACAGGGGACTCACTATGACAGAATGAGTGTGGGTGATAAAACCCCAAACTTCACAGCCACTGTCCCTAACACTGTCCCAACATGCCAAGAGCTGTTGAAAGCTTTGCCCAGGACACTAAGTAGGTGCAATGGCAGCTTTGTGAAAGAATTTCCCACGTGAATATCGCAGAACTGGACGGTGAAAGCTTGGGATCCCTTGAAGGTAATGATGCCCATCTTGCTGAATGGCTATAATCCTTTTTTATTTTAACATCTCTGAAATACAGTTTTATTGAAAGAGGCAAAAAATCCAAATCAAATATGTATTTTCAAGTTTTCTTTCTTTTTTTTTTTGTAGCAAGTGTAATTTTAGGTTACTTTTCAGTGCCTCAGTTCAATCAAAAAAGCATTTTAAAAGATGATATGTAGACTCTTTTAAAAGATGCATGAAGAAGCTGTGTAAACTCATCTGGTTTGGTTACTTAGGAGGTTTGTTTACTTTAGGAAGTATAAACTGGTGTTATCACAGATTACCATGGAAGAGAAGTGCCTTTGGGCCTTAACCTGCAAAGACTTATTGCTTCTGTCTAACCATCCATAGGGTGGATGGCTCCCCTTGCAGAAACTGAGATTATGATGTTTAATTAAAAGACAGGAAAAAATAAAAGAAGAAACTGAAAAATGTTTACTCCTATGTTTAGTAGGTTTTTTCCAACAGAGATGTTAAGGAGAGGTGTCAGACTTGACTGTCAATAGAGCTCAAAGCCTAATCACAAATTTCAGATACATCACAGTGGCGTTCACAAAAGAGAAGACAGATTTGAAATTAGATTGTTCTACAGTACCATATGTAATTTTATTGTCTGCTGAATTTTCATGACCATAAAACATCTTAAGAAGAATTCAGTGCAAAAGCCAGAGTAATTCCTCTTCAAGAAGAGCTATTTCCAAGAAGCTTTATGTTCGAATTATTTTTGTGACTTATCAAAATGTCTTTTTGTGCCTGAGTCCTACACACAAAACCAAATTTCCCTGTTTTAAAGTATCTGTTTTTCTGAATAGGCCTTTTCAGGTCTCCATGGGTATGTTTCACAAGTCCATCCTTTCATAGGTGTGATGAGCTGCCTAAGACTAGCAAGTGGAAGAAATCTTTATAGAACACCTTGTGTGAGTCTATAAAGAGTGTATTGAAAGCTCAGTGACTTCAACCTCACTTAAAAAAAAACAGCAACAACTTTTTAAATTTCATTCAAGCTTGATCTGGATATAACTCATGTTCAGAAGTTTTCCTGGAATGTTTGCATGTTTCCATTGTGTTCCTAAAATGGTGTTCATGCTTTTTACACAGATTCATGCTCATTTATTTCTTTCGAATTGATTTAAAATGTCTGACTGTGTTTGACTGCTTTATTTCAGGAAAAACTGTGGGAATTCTGTGTTACAAAAAGTAACACTGCTTGTACAGTTGTTTATTTTCATTCATGTAGATAGGATATACATGAACTAAAAATCCTAGTATTTCAATGTACTTCGTGATCATCATCTTAATTGGAGATCTGAAATTTAGTTCATGTTCTCAGTGTTAAAGAATTATTCCTATTATTATTAATGCTACTTATTTTATAATATTCCTGCAGGGAAAAAGATTAGAACTGTTGCAGTGCTCCATTTATATTTGCTAATATTTCTGATCCAAATGCTAGGTTCACTCAGCATTTTGTTTTAGGTTTTGTGTTGGAAGTGCAAAGTGAATGTGGCCAGTGCCTTCTTGCTCTCATTGTTCTTTGATTTCTGAAGGAATGCGTAGCATGTTATCTAGTCTGAATGATCAAATTCTCCTTTCTCTGACTCTTCATTGCTGTTAATATAGTGATCTACTCTATAAGATCATCTTATTTCTTGCAGATGAATGATGCAATGGGATTTGAATTGCCATGGGTGTATTTTGTCAGTCTCGTCATCTTTGGGTCATTTTTCGTACTAAATCTTGTTCTTGGTGTATTGAGCGGGTAAGCATACACCTTTTTCATCATGAAGCAGAGTCCTGAATTCAGTTGCCATGAACACACAGGTTATTTCATACAGGTGAGACTTCAGTTGGGATGATATCTTTGGATAAACCTCTATTTATTCCTCCTCTAATTACAACACAAAAAGTTTTCTTGTAGCTCTCATATAAATAACAAACAAACACCAAAATTGGAGTTTAGACCTATCAGTACATATTCTTCATGTCCTTTTGGCAAAGCTATAAAAAAGACTAACAATTCTCATGCACTCATTTCAATGTTATTTCAATTAATCCTCTAGAGCCTCACATCTACAACAAAATTTGGGTAAGTAAATTTAAACAACTGTTCATTCACTGTTTAAAGATCTGGATAAGCCATAAACTTTGTGCTGAACCTACGTGATCTGGCAGCTGCAAGAAGGACTCTGCTGTTTAATGAATGACTGAATCATAACTTATTTCCTTGCGTTTTACAGGTAAATGATGCAATAGGATGTGAGTGGCCATGGATCTATTTTGTTAGTCTTATCATCCTTGGCTCATTTTTCGTACTTAACCTGGTTCTTGGTGTACTTAGTGGGTAAGCAGTTGAGTTAACATTGTGTATGCTACTGCTACTTGTAAGATGGCCTCTGCATTGACTCCAGCTTCTCAGCAATGGCTTTTTTGCATGCACTTGAGATTCTTATGTCATCCTACCAGTGTTTGCTCTTTGGACTGAACTGTGTGATTTGAGTGCCTGTATCTATCTTGACATCACGTTCACCATGCTTGCCAGAAATATTCATTCAATGAGGCACTAATCTCCTTATTCTATAATATTCCTGCAGGGAAAAAGATTTTGTGCACAGAGATGGGTGGTGCACCTGTACAAAAATCCTCCCTGTTGTTATATACAAGCGTCTTTTTCTGAAAGACCAACTTTTGCTTTTCTTCAAACAGTCATAGTGCAATTGGAGCATTATTTATGTTTACCAGTGGCATATTTTGCTCAAAATATGGCAGAATATTTTTAATAAGTGCTTCAAGACCTGTCTTACAGAGTGTGGTTGCACTACCCTGACACAGTGTTCAGTGGTTCCTGGGCTGTAGAGCTGTGAACTTCTGTGACAACCTGCACCAGGAGGTGATAAATTTATCAATAATAATGTATCAATTTAATATAGCTGTCAATGGGAGGTTGTCACAGCTTTTTGTTGGTTTGTGCACTCCAGGCTCCAGCCAATAACTAAAGCCATGTCAGTTCTAGCTATATAATGTGCTTTAAAAGTGTAGTTTATGGCAAGAGTTTGCCAGCTTTTCTTTTTTCCAAGTCCACTTACGTGAAGTTACAACCCTATTTTCTTTGCCATTTCCTGATTTCTAACACACTTGAGCTTGGGAAACTCCAGTTTATCGTAAAGATATTTTTTGATGAATATATAAGAGATCCAGCTATCACTTGCATGTTGAAAAGAAAATTATTATGGTTGTATTAATTAGGTTTTAGTTATACAGCAAACAAAATTGTTCTGGCAATCTCAGGCAAGTTGTGCCATCTTTGTTAGCCCACAGAAAAAGTTCCCTTGTGTGGAAAGCAGCCTGACAGTGCAGGTGATGGTGTCATCAGGATGCTGATAGTGTGTGCAGCCCTAGTCATGGCTTTGCCACATTGTTTCTGAAAGAAATGATAAGGCATTATTATATTCCTGTAAATCAGATAAGCAAACAAGATTTCCAGGTGTTGATGTAACTTTGTTACAAGAGCACTTTTATTTGATGAGTGGCTTTACAATGTGCTTTTAAAAATATTTAGTCATTTATCTGAGGTTTCTGTTGCACACAGGGAACCAGGGAAAGCATAGTTTTGCCTACTGTCAGACTTGCTTTATAAGGCAGATGTTTAAAAGAAAAATGGTAGTGCTAAAACAACCCTGCTGGTTTTTAGATTTAATCTCATCCTTTCAAGATTTATACAGTCATATCAGCTTTGTTTTATCCAAGGACAAATGTGTAAATTGTTGCAAAACTGAGGGCCCAGCTTTCAGCCACACTGGAAAATGAAATAAGATGGAGAAGGACAGATAAATGATGGTAGTTACAGTGTGATTTATTTATTCTTTTGATGCTGTTACCTAACGTTGCTGTGTGACTGGCCTTTCCACTGAAGTAATTACAGGATTAGGGTCTCAGAGTTCCTTCTCTGGCCCTTAAGAACATCACAAGCACCAATTAATTTTCTTCCTGTCCTGTGAAGGCGTCTGGTAACAGATAATGAATATTCCTATTTTTCCTTCCATGACTTGAAATGTTATTAGTTTCAGATTTTTCTGTTTAAAAAAAAATTACAGGGAAAGTGACACCAAATTTTGTGTTTTGGTGTTTTGTTGCACATATTAATTTCTTTTCCTGAAGTCATGGAAATTTAGAGATACCCTCATGAATCAGCTTAACATTTGATTTAATGAGTTTAAAATACTTTGTGAAGTTTTCAATATTATGATACGTATATTTTTTGGAATATAGAATTGGTTTTTAGCTGCCATTCCAATACAGGGAAGAGGTGTTCCCTTGTTCTTGGGTTCCTTTCTGCAGACCAGAAATCACCACTGATTTCTAGGTATTTTGTGATCCATAGAGCTCTCATGCTCCTCACAACCCTTGCTGGCTTTCCTTGGATTTTCAGTGCACAGAAATGGCAGTGAAAAGTGGGATGTGAAATCTCCTTATATTCATCAAGCCATTAATTGCTAAATTTATTTTTCTGCCATAGTGTCAGCCAGGGTCAATTGAGTGCTCAGGGTGCTTGATAAATTGTCTGAATCCATGTTTGCCTTAAATACATGAAAGAGCCTTCACAAAACTCTGATTTTTTGTTTTCTTTCTGAAGACAATGAGACTGGAGAGCTGAGACACGTGATGTATGAATATCACAAGGAGTGACATTGAAAGTGCAGGGAGAAAGTCAAAGAAGATGCTCCTAAAAGATACCTATGATAGCAAACTGATACCTGGTACAGAAGTGAAGAGAATGTCCTGGCATTATTACAAACAAGGGCCAGTGTGGAATACTGTTACTCTGATTTATTTTGATCAGTGTATGACAGTTGTATATAAATAATTTTCCTCATACTTTCTGCTTAGAGCTAGAGTCTAGTCTAAATTTTATGGATAAATTTGCTGTACTAGTAAAATCTAATGGATGTTTTTGTGTTTCTTAGTAGAAAGGTATTTTTCATTCTGAGCCAAGCATTGAATATGTAACACATAATTTTTTTTTTGTTTTATTTAAAAGTTATTAGCTTTTATGTTTTATACTCTTCCAACCATAGCACGAAAACTTTGTTTATAATAAATCCACAGATAAAGTTAAATTTTACTAAACCAATCAAATATCAAGAATGCAAAAATTATGCCAACTTACTTGAAAAGCATGGCTTTGCATACAGATTTTGAAAGTGGAATCTGAATGCCTAATACCTTCTCTGTATGAAAGTCTTACTTCCTTTATATCAGGTTATGCTGTGTACATTTTAATCTGTTTGCTGTTTTTGGTCTGTTTGTTGTTTTAAAATATTCAGTTATTCTCTTTGCACTCCTTTGTTGTTCTGTGACCATCTGCCCCTTTGTAGTTCTGTAATGCCTCTTGTGCACTGCATGTTTGATGTATTTAGATACTGTAAAATGGATGAGAATGATGATTTGGCAGATGTTCTGTTTTACATCTAGCTCTTTCTGAAGGTGAGTATTTCCTGCTGATCCATGTCAGTCTTGCCTGCAGAAGGTGACATTCTTAAAAATACAGTTCATATTTTTAGTATCAGTAGTGTAAATGAATAGAAACAATGTGTATATGGAATCTGCATGTGATAAATATTGTAATTTCTGCATGGAAGCTGACTGTGGGGATTTTTCCCTAAGTAATTCCCTTGAATAACAAGGATGGAGAGAATTCATAGGCTTGAGTTAATTCAGCTTCTTAAAAAAACCTCAAAACAACCTCTAAAAAACTCTTTTTACTCTTACTATTTTTACTCTAGAAGTATTCCCATTACTCTAAAAGTGAATTCTCTGAAAGCATGAAATACTAGGCACAGAAACTGGGAGCTCAGGACAGGCTTCCTCCAGATATTCCAGTGTAAAACACCAGAGCATATCGTGGCTATTGGTGCAAAGGAGTGAGCTGAAATTGAAAGTTAGAAATTATAAGGTTAAGGTTATTAGAAAGTTAACAAATAAAGATCAGGATGGAGGTAGTCATCTACCCTGAAAGTGTAAAAAGTTAAAATAAAAAAAAAACCCAGAAGTTAAGGCGTGTCAGGAATTCAGCATTATTAAACTGGTTTGCTATGAACAGAGGAAATAAATTATAAAACTACAAAACTTATTTATCAAGAGGCATGGCCTTTAATGATGCATGATAATCTGTTCCTGGAGATAGTCCTTATCGTTAGGAGATGGGTTCTGCTGATGGCATTTTCTGCTCAAGGCATTAATATTTCTTTGGGTAGCTGTGGGAACAAATAAAACCTTTCAAACACGCTTTAATAAACCTATAAGTTGAATTTATTGCCTTGCAAAAGGACAACAAAACATGAGCTTTGACTTGTCCTTACATCCTCCTACACGTGATCTTGCATGTTACTAAGTGAATGTTAATTTTTTCAATTTGTTTTTCCCAGTAATGTTTGCAATGTATGTACATAGTGATTCTAAAGGCTAAGGGTGTGTACTTATCCACCCCAATCTCCCAGCAGTGTCTGTCAATTAATGTCATATAAAATATGTTGGTGCAGATAAGCTTATACACCTAAGGATTGTTGTCTACAGTATATATGGAAAAAAATCATAGAAAAAGACATTTGAATAATGATGCACCAAATAGAAAATGTCAGTAAACTGTCATCCATAGCCTTTCAGCAAAAGGAAAATGAACTGGTTTTGGCAGGGTTTCTTTTCACAGCAGCAGGAAGGTCTAGTGAAAAACATAAGATAAAAAGTATTGCTGGAAATGTAACTCCTTCCTATAGTTAAACTGAATATACATTGAAAACAAGGAGAGGGACTCCAGCCATTGGTCTCAAGAAGTTATAAGCTGGAGCAGGCTTGTTTATTTCTGTGTCCTGGTGAAAGTAAAACTTTCCTTTTGAAAGGAAATATTTGATCAATCAGTTGAATATACTAACAACAATCAATCAGCAAATACTTTCAGCTGTATATAGCAGTAAATAACTGATTGCTTTAGTCAAAACCACTAAAGTCAGTGCAGACAGGTCTGTGCTCTTGAATAAGAACTTGGAAGGAACTGATTTTATTTCAGTCCTGTCTGAACTCACCATATCAGGATTTTTAGGGATTAGTCCTGTGGGGTGCTTGCTGGCAGGGACACCCCATGGCAGCTTCAGAAACCCCATGGAGAGGGCACATCCCGATGTCAGGTGATGTTTGGTCCTGTGCCCAGACCTGCCCCTTCTTCTTCAGAGAAATCCAGAGTGTCCTGAGCCAAATGGGTCTTGACCCAGGAGAGGAGGGGCACATCTTGATAGGCAGATCTAATGAACAAGGGTCTGAAAGAGCAGATGTCAGTTTTGGTGCTCTGTCCAATGGTTCCCTATCAGTCTGTTCCCACTGATGATCCCATAGCATTCATGGGCACTCTGGCACAGTAAGGCTGGGCAGGCCCTTGCTCCACAGAGCTGCTGCTGGAGCTGTTGGATGCACATTTTGTTAATTGCTAACCAACTGCCTAGAGACAGCCATGGGTAGGTAATACCAGTCTGCATTTTCCCATCAAGAGCCAGTGCTCCTTGCTTGAGGAAAATTCCTGCTAGGACTTTTTGGTTTTGTCCTGCAGTAATAATTGTAGTGTTCAGCCTGTGAGGTTTTTTCCCCCTAAAAGAAGGGGTGACAATGATGTATACAAATGTCCTGTAATTAATGATGTGATGTTACTTAACTTTTTTCATGTCCCTTCACATCTGTTACACTTTACACCCAGCTGTGAGCTGCTGTCTGTGCTTAGCTGTACACTTAAAGTAGTTTTAGTTCTCTGACTTGATTCTGCTAATTTGTTGGTTGATATGGTTACCACTGTGTGAAGCCTCTCCTGCAAGTCTGGTGGCCAACACTGTACTCCTGTGAGTGCATTTTTGTTGTTATGTGACTGTTTTCTATGAATAAATGAGTCTGGGATGTCTGGGTGGCAGCTCTACATATAGAATTAGCTTAACACTTTCCACGTACCAGACCCTGTGTGCAGTGAGCTCTGTGCTGCAGGAGATTCACTCTCCCTCCCACTGCTTTTGCAGTGACACGGAATGGCAGGAATATTGCTAATGAAGGATTTGTGTCCTGGTTTATGCTCTGACATCAAAAGCACCTGTTTGTTTCCTATCATCAATGCCTAGAGACACACAGGAGTTTCAGCAGCACTCGTGGTGCCCTGATGAAATGTCCCTGGCCTTTAGCACGGGAAATCTTTGAGCTGGTAGGAGGCTGGTAGAGGTGCCTCTAGTTATTATATCTGTGAGTATACAGAGAGAAGGGAGAGTATACCAAAAGCATTTCAACAAATTGCCTTAGGATTTTTGGTTAATGTGAGCCTGCCTGTAATTTAAGGTGTGAGAACCAGGGAGATGTAATTGAGTCCCAGCAGGCACTCCCTGCTGCCACTTCCACCTTGTTGCATCGAGCCATTCCCAACTGATGCATACCAGCAGGGGTTATTTCACTCTGCTGAAGAAAGAAAAATCTGGCATGATTACCCTAGACTGTTGAAGCGTGAATTCAAGCCGTGAATTTTATATGCTTCTGCCTCAACAGCCATTGATGATGATGGTGTTGTGCCTGAACAGAGAAATGAGATCATCTTTCAGCTAGGAGACAAGGAATTTTTGGGCAACAGAAATAAACCCTGAATTTTATATAGTAGGCTAGTTATCACTAAAAGTAAATGAGATTATGTAAATTAGTCTCCATCAGATGCTTTATTTTGCAAGTGATATCTCTATCGTGCTGCAGATGCAGCATCCCCTGCCCAAAATACTTTCAAATGTCAGATCCAGGTAATTCTATCAAACCAGAATGAAATATGTGTTTTAAAGTTAGCTCTTAGCACAGGCATTTGTGAAACCAAATATTTGCAGAGCTTAAGTACACTTACTGCAATTAATGTGCAGTTTCTTGAGCCTGTCAGCTTCAGAGGCTGCTGGCCTGAGTGCTGGGTTGATGACAGGGAGGCCAGTTCAGGCCACCAGTCTGACCACGTCAGTCCCAATGTTGCCTACAGAGCCCACAGCTTTTCTTTTCTACCCTGAACCCACCCTTCCCACTCCACAGCCATGAAATGCTGCACCAGCAGCTTAGTCCTCCTTCCAGGAGATCAGCCAATGTCTATGTATCTTTACCTAAATATTAAAGTATTTTTTTGTCCAGATGTCTTTGCCAGAAGCTTTAAAAAGCCAACATCTCTCCTTTTTCTCACCCCCATAATCTTTTTCAAATTACTTATTTCTTGGCCAAAACAAAAGAGATGATTTTCAGGAAATTCATTACTTTCCAATTCTATTAAATTCTCCTTTCTTGTTCATGGCATTTCACTAAAAGGAGTATGTACATATGTGTCTGAGAGATGTCCCTTCATTGTGGAGGTGATAGAAAAAAAATACCATAGAGTCAGATTCTTCCCTCCCCTGAAAAAAATTGCCTTCTCGTGTTTTATAGTTCCTTATAACAGTCAAGTTTTAAAAATAAAATTGAAATTCTTAAATATTGTGCAAATAAGCACCCTTGCATCTCCCCCTGCTGATAAATCTCAGCAGCCTGTGGCAAGGCAGCATCTGACTTCTGTGCAGTATTAAAGGGAAAGGTCAGAATCAGCTGTGTATATAAAAAACTAGGTTTAATTCTCTGCATGCAGCTGTTTTAATGTGAAGTCAAAGAGTAGTTCAGCCATGGGTGAAGTTCTGTTCCAACTGCCTTGCCAGCTGATTTATTAAAAAATTATTTAGCTCACTTCACTCTATACGATAACTGCAACTTTTGTTTTACTTCACCCTCGCTCATCACATCTCCTTTGAATTAATGAGAAATACCTGAAGGACTTTAAATGAAAAACACATGAATACTTAGTAAAAGCCAGCAAGGCTTGTTACTTCCCATTTCCTACTCTGCCATGGTAGCTCTTTCTCCGAAGATGCTGCCTGTGGCCAGTGAGTCACAGTGCCCTGATCAGGTGTAAAGGACAGTCTAGTCCTCTCTCTGAGAGAAGCTTAAACCCAGCATTCCTTAACCCAAACAGTTTCTTATTGACTTGTGAAATTACTCTAGTTTTTTTTAGAGTGATTATCTTTCTGAGAGATTTTTAGAGCTCTCTCTTTCGCTGGCATTTTTGTGAGGCGATGGCCTCTTGCAGAGTCTCCTCTTGGATGGGAGGTGAAGGGTAGCAAATGCAAAGCAAGCACTGGCATTCTGCAGCTTCATTACAGTGCCATCAGATGGAACAGCATGGTCCCTGTGTGCCAAGCTGAAATGCTGTTGAATTAAGTCCTCAGCTGTAAAAGATGTAGTGCCTGCCTCTTAGCATTCGCAGCAGAAAGCTGTGTAACTTCTGCAAGATAACATCAAGGAAACCTCCAGCATCTCTATAGTTGTATGTAAACAGCTTAGCACTTAAATTGGAATGTCCTCTAAATACTAAATTTTTACTCTGACATGTTTAAAGACTAAAAAAGCTCATAAAAATAAATAAGAAGCCCCCTGGAGAGATTATGTCTTTGCAATTCTAAACAAATAGTGTATGTCACCAAACTGAAATATTATTTTGAAAAACTGAGACTTTTTGTTATTCTGTTCTGCTTTCTTAGGGCAACATTTTTATTGCTAATTGTTTCACCTTCTTAAAATATTTTTCTGTCTTATGCTAATTTTATAATATTTTCCACTTGAAAAAGGACATTATTTAGTGGTTGAATGAATTTCCCCTTAAGAGTGTATTAACTAGGGAATATCTTCAAGTGGAATTTTCCAATAAATAAAGGAGTTGCAAATTCATAATAAATGAAATTGCTCTAACCATTTTTTAAGTTTAACTTAAGCCCTATTGTAAGATTAATGTGACTAGCAACAGGACAGGAGGTAAACAGCTTAAAACTGAATGAAGCCAGTTTAGATCAATATTAGGAAGAAATTTTTCCCTGTGAGGGTGGTGAGACCCTGGCAGACATTGCCTGCACAAGCTGTGGCTGCCACATCCCTGGAGGTGTTTGAGGCCAGGTTGAACAGGGTTTGGAGCAACCTGTGGTAGTGGAAGATGTCCCTGCCCACAGCAGGAACATGGAATGGGATGAGCTTTGAGGTCTCTCCCAAACCAAACCTTTCAACGATTAACATGTTAGGCAGAACAAGCTTAACTTTAAATACTGAATTGTATGTACTTAGAATACAGTCCAAAGGATCCCTGCCTGCCCCTAACAATGCATACTGATACTCAGGTAAATTGGAATGTGTTGGTCCTTGTAGCAAAGGGAGTTACTCCTCTGGAGATGTGGGTCACACCAAAAGTTGTAATAATGTTGGCATGTCAGATGTTGTGGGGGGAGAATATACTTGTTAGTTGTCTTGAGCCATATGTTCAGGGAATCTTAGATTTGTGGGGTAATTCAGGTTGAAAAAGACCTTAGGAGGCCATTTTATCCAATCTCCTCATCAAAGAGCATGATTTAATTATTTTTATTATCATTCCATGATAATTCCAGGGTTGATCCAAATTGTGAACTAAACTGGATAGACAGTCCAACACATTGTCTTGAGACTGGGGCAATGAGATATAGGATTAGGTTTCTGTTTCTGATCTGTGAGAACGGGACTTCTAGGTTCTGTTGCTGGGAGCCAATTTCCAGCAACACAGGAGTCTGTGTGTGGTGCAGTTAAGGGAGAGCCCAGTAGTGGGGTTCTGTATGTTTGGGCATGGCCAAGGAACTGTGGCTGGGAGAGGAAGGATTTTAAAACAGGCTACCAGAACTTTATTTTCACTGAAACTTAATACTTTAATGTGAAATTGCTTCATTATTGCAAGTTAATTTCTATTTGTAGATAAAAGCAATTTTAGGATCTGTGTAGAAGAGCAGTAATTAAATGTAGAGAATGGACTCTTCCCTTATGGGAAGTGTCAAAAATACTGCTTAATTTTTAATTAAATCATAAAAGCTCTGAAAGTTGAGATGTAGCGTGGTAGGGATTTGCCATGACTTCTTTGCACCTCTACCTTGTTTTCAAAGCAGTGCTCCAATCTTTGGTGTATTTTCTATGTCATTGTGTTCATCTGCAGTGTGAAGACTTTGATCAAAATGCTGGCGAGTTTGTCAATCTGTGATTTTTTTCTGCTTTATCTGCATTTGATAGAGAATTTTCCAAAGAAAGGGAAAAAGCCAAGGCCCGAGGGGACTTTCAGAAGCTACGTGAAAAACAACAGCTTGAAGAAGACCTGAAGGGATATTTAGACTGGATTACCCAGGCAGAAGACATTGACCCCGAGAATGATGAAGAGGCTGATGAAGAAGGCAAGAGGAACAGTACGTATTCCTTCCTCTCTGCTTCTGTGGGGACAGTCTGACTCCTCCTGGGGCTGTTACACTGCAGGGAATGCAGCCTGTCCAGTGCTGTCCCTTTCCCAGTTTGCAGAAATGTTGGTTAGCAGAGCAATTGTCTGTTACTCTGGAGATGCTGAGTCATGGAAGGTAATTTGGAATCTTACAACAAAACTCTGCTTGGGGTGTCCATGTATAAATCACAGTATTTACTCACTAGTGAGGTTTATAAACTCTGCTTTATTTGTGTTCTGGAAGGAGGTAGTGCAGAGGAGCCATGTGCCACTAAGTCTTATTGTAGATCCTTAGAATGTGTTTTCCTGTGGGTGCATGCAAGGGAAATAATAATGATACAAAGAGCTTAAAAATATGGCCAAAGCTACAGTCAAGGAATAACCTTGTGCTAATACTGAGGATTTGTTTTGTTGTTGTTGAAGTAGGAAAATGATATTCAGAATACAATAGAAAACATTTTTTACTACTTGTCTTAACTGGGTGTGCAATAGATGAAATCTTGTGGGATTTTCACTTGATACTAAGAAATATAATTTATGATGTATTTATTTGATAGTAGGCTATTAAAAACAGGTCATTTATCCTGTAGTGACCCTCTCGTGCTTCTAACTTGAGTCCTAAGGGACAAGAACAAGTTAATTTCATGATACTATAAAAAATGTAAAACTTATAATTGATTTCTATATATCTGAAAATTCTAGTAACAGCAGTATTTTAATGTCATAATTTAGTAGAAATTATTTTATCTTTGTCATTTTTGCGGAATGGTAGTTAAAATTTTCATGAGAAGGTTTAGAGCGGTACATAAATGAGAACACAGATTCAGGATGTGGTTACTGATTTAACACTAAGTCTAAGATTAAACTCCAAATTTCAGTATATATTCTGTTGCTACATAGCAGCTTGTTATTAATGTTATACTCTGGACAGTCATGGTATGTGTTCATTTAGATACCATAGAGTATTTAAAGGGTAAATGGTTTGTCAAGGACACCTCGGAATAGCATTTTCTGTGTTGAAATGATACATTATTACCACTGCTTGTCTTCTAGTGTTGCTAATTTACTGTGAACTGTTCTTTCAAGTCACAGTACTTTTCAGGTGCAGTAAGTGACAAAAATTATGTGGTTTGATATTGAAGTATCTGTTTTTAAACTTATCTCTGTATTGCAGAGATAGAAGTAGTTTTTCAAAATCTTTGAGTGTCAGAATTTTATTAGTCCTTTAATTCACAATAAAAGCACAGTATGGGAGTATAGAACTGTGTCACTGGCTGGAAGGACGCTGGTTTTATGAGAGGCTGCAAGGCAACCTGTGGGTTGGTGTTGATTCCAGCACCACTCTAAAGGAATAATTTATGTCTATTGGAAAATGTGTTGCAGAAATAGAATTTTTATCTAGAACAGAGCAAAAAAGCCAGAATTCGCTATACTTAGTTATTGCTACTAATGAGTGGAAGGAGTGCATAAACTGTGGGTTTGAGTCCAGTATAAAATCCTAAGCCTGAGATGTAAAAGTTGGCACATTTTATGGAGTAAATGCACTTTGTACAAGGCTGCTGTGTAGAACTGTAGGTGGTGCTGAATTTGCACAGAGTGTTGCATGACTGGGTTGTCAGCTGTGGTGCCAATGGACTGGGTTTACAGGTGAAATCCTGGGAACCTTCTTTGACCTGTTCAAATTGGATGTTTGTTAATAGGCTGCAAAAAGCCCCATTTGCTCTGGCATTCCTTAAACAGATTTCAGATCATACAGATAAAAAAATACTTTGAATATCTACTGAGTTTGGAAGAACTTTTAAGTGTAAACTGTTAACTTAGGCATAACTTTAGGCTAAGTTAAAGGTTGTAGACTTGCAGTAAAAATAGAAGGAAAGCAATTAAAAGAGCTTTAAGAGAAATGCCAAGAATTCAATTTCAGGCAGACATATATGCTTTTGTGTGGAAATTTCCAGTGAACAGGCAATCTCCTAGCACTCCTGGATTTATGCACATGTCCTTAAATATGTGGCTTGGTATTTCGATTTTAATATCAACTGCAACAGCCTGTAAAGGAGGAAAGGTTGCCGAGTTGCTCCACCTCCTTATTTTTAGGAAACAAATTCACTTGAAATATATTGGTGATGTTTTTTCTTGAGCGATCTTGGAAGCATGAAGTAGAGCTGGGTCCCAAGATAGTCAGAATAATAATTTTCAGGCTTCTGGGCAGCTATGTCCCTGCTTTGAATACCTAAACCTCTGGGTGATCCAGATTACTGCTGGTTTATGGTGATGGAAGATCACCATGGTGCTCTTTAATGATGTAGAAGAGTTCTGGGTTTAGGACACAGAAGATTTCTGTGGCAGGCAAAGGTAAAGATTTCAAAGATGGTTAAGTCAGTGATTAACAGTTTCTCACATAATCGTTTAAAATTGTAGTTGAGGTTCCTGCAATGCACACCTAGCATTTGAAAATTTCTAATCATGAAGTCATTAAGTCATATATTTATGAATCTTATGCATTTGTACATCTCTGCTGATGATGGGCAGATACTCAATGCTGTTGAATGACAGAATACATACTAATTACTAGAATTGTAAACACACCTTCAGTGAAATTTGGAAGTCTTTATTATGAACCAATAGCTGATTATCCTGAAGCCAATGAAAAAACTTCCGTTGCCTTCAAAGCACTGCGAATTTAGCTCAAAACGCGAGGATCCGGGAGAGGCGAGGGGTGTAGCTGTGACCAGTTGTGCTGCCGGTGACTTCAGTTTGTTTTGCCTAACCTTGCCTGTGTTGTGTGTACGGACACGTTTTTGTTTTTTGCGTTGCGACTGCTGCCACCTCCCGCGTCACTGCTGGGATTACATGTGCTTCCCCAGGGCTTACACTGGCTGACTTAATGGAAGACAAGAAGAAAAGCAGACTTAGCTGCTTTGGCCGTTCTTCCAATAAACATGGTAAAACGTGTTCGGATTTGCAGTTGAGCTTTCCTTTCGTGCCAATACTGCATTGGATGTGGTAGCTTTCGGGAGCACAGACTGTTTGCTTTTCTATAACCCAGGCACAACCTCTGGAGCATGGAACCCCTCATGCATGCAAACCTTCCTCTTGGTTGAAGTGCATGTTTGAAATAGAGGTGCTAAAGCAGAGTGTTTAATCCATTCAGAGTGTTTAATCCATTCAGATTTCCACTGAAGTGTCTTTGTCTGTGGCTGTTCTTGAAGAATAGGTTTTCTTTTTCAGAAGTCAGGTAAACCAGATCAAAAATGTATTTTAAATTTAGGTGTGAAGAAAGTAATAAAAGTGTTTTACAGGTCTTATAATGCATCATAGTGTAAGCTTAGAACAGCATGACAATACTCACTATTTACTTTTGATACTTATGATGTCGAATGTAACAAAACACAACAAGCTTTTACTGTATCTCCTTTGTTATTGATGGCTTTGTTTCTGTAATTTCTTTTATTCACTTTTCCCCACCCACACTGGAGATAGACAGAGTATGATAGCTATTTTCAAATCTGCCTGTTTTAATGCTGGCAGATTTCTTGTTTTGACGTGAGCATAGTTGCAGTAGTTAGGAGATAGGACTAGTTTTACTCCTATCTGCAATTAAGTTATTTGACCAACTGGCTTTCTTGCTGTCCTAACAATCACTATTGTGGCCCAGACTGAGGCTGAAAACTCTCATCCAGTTACTTTAGAGAATGCAGAATTCTAAGTCAGAAATTGCTGGGACCTGAGAGGCTCATTTTGTACAAACACAGAGTCTGCTTGAAATTGTTTGTGAAAGTGTTATATAATTCTCTGATAGCTCATTCAGCTCTACATGCTGAAACAGTTTTTCTATTAAAATTGTGAGAAGACAGTTGCAATTTTACTTTGACCTGGGTATTTCAACAGGGCCCTTAAAGGAGCAGGTTCAGGTTCCGATGTCTGGCAGGAAGCAGCCTGGCACTGCCTGGCACCTGCTGGCACCTGCTGGCAGTGGCTGCTGTGTCACGACTGGTGCCTGACCTTGCAAGTCAAAGGCATCTCAAACTCATGGGCACTGACTTGGATTCTTCTGCAGATGCACCTTTTGTGAGTAGGGTTTTTCCAAAGTACAAATTAAGTTTATTTCTTCCTGAGTTCATGACATGATTATGCTGATCTGAGGAGTTGAAGCTTAGAATGTCTCTGGATTAGAAACACCTCACTAAATATTTTTCTTTGTATTCCCTCTACCTGTATTTCCATTAAAAGCAACATGTGTGTAGAATATGCAACATTCCCAAGGTTCATAGTATCATCCTTCAGGCTACAAGTGGTTGGTTCAGTGATGCTACTGTAACAAAACCCGATTTATTTGCTCTCCTTCCACTGCTATGCAGCCAACCTTATACTGCTTTGGTGCTCCATGGGCTGCCTATAAAAAGAGAGAGCCCATAAGAATGATCTACAACAACATTAAATCTGCACTATGAAAAAAGATATCTTGCTACACTATCATGGAAAATATCTTCCAAGCAGACTCTCCTTAAGCTGAATTTACACCAAGAAGCTTCACAGTCAGAAGAGATAGTGCCACTTCTTTCTGAAGTGTTTTCTGGGCATACAGCAGACTTCAGAAAATTTTAAATGGATTTGCAATGATAATGTTGCCACTTCGAGGATGTTTTTTTTTTCACTCTGTTTTCCTGTTTGTCTACCTCAAAGATTTGGTAAAAAGGATTCAGAAAATTCATGTACTAATTTGAGAAAGAATTAAGAAAATTTTAGAGTTCAAGGAATTGGTTGGCTGTTACTACAGAAGATGACATTTTTTGTAAGAGTCGTCTAAAGTTTTGCCAGTTTAATATAATGCCAAGATTCTCTGCAGTAGCCAATACTGATGAGCTGCACAGGTCCCTCCACTTCTGCAGCACTTTTCCTTCAGCAGGTGTAACCACAAGGCTGCCCAACATGCACCAGTGTGAAAATGGCATCAGCCTGTGGATTGAAATGCACAGTTGAAGTTGAAACAGGTTAAAATATTAATCATTTACATTAGAGGGGAAAACATTTCTAACAATAATACTTGGCACCACAATTCAGTAATTCAGGCTGTAATTTAGCCTGCTTCTGCATTCTGCAGTGACACTGAACTGTTGTATTTCAGGATTATGGAATTTATTTTGTCTAACTTTACCTGGTGAGGTCACATCACTGCTGATAGACAGTGGCTTGCTCTTCACTGTGCATTAGTTATGTTACATCTTGGAGTGGAGTTGGAAATCCCTGCTCCAAAGTCTGAAAACTCCATAGAATACCTTGTGAATACAATGGATGGTTTTTCTCATGTTATATTCTTACCCATAGAAGCAAAATGTAGTAGTTAATGTATTTGACCTGTTTTCTATCCACTCAGGAAAGTATTAAGCTGCATGCTGTGTGGGTTGCTTATATTGTCTAATGCAAGCATTCTTTGGTTTGAAACCAGTTAGCTTAATTGAAGAAATTATTAGATCAAGAAATCTAGATAATCTTTCCAGAATGCCAGTAAAATAGGGGCAAAAGGTGAACAAAGAAAAGAGAAAATTTGGCATCTTCCTTTCAGTACTGGGGTGCCAGTTTACAGATGTCAGGGCTGACCTTGCTGAGGTCAGGCTCTCAAATTTCTCTCACGATTGTGGGCTGTGTTTGCCTCAGGGACCACCTGCCCTATGGAGCTGTGGCCATGGAACTGAGCTGTTTTGAGACCTGGCAGGTTGCTTGCATTAGCAGAGTGGATGTGGACATGCAGTGCTGCTCTTTTCTTCTGGCTAAAAACCTGATGATGTGCTGGCATTGCTGGAGCTGGACTTCCACACGGTGCCTTTCTCAGTACTGCTGTCGAGTTTCAATTTTCACATATAAATTACAGTACAATGACAGCCGAGTTTCTAATGTGAATTGGTTCTTTTTTTCCCCTCTTCTGTTTGTAATACAGCACCTGCAAGTCATTGATAGAGATGGAGTAAGAGCCCTGTGGTGTCTGAAACACAGTAACATTCTGATGCATTTAATAATTAGCAGAACTGACATTAATAGGGACAAAGATATTTTTGCTTTGTTTTTCTTCACATAATCCTGTTCAAAAGGGGCTGGTATTTCTTACTGTTGGCTAACACATAAAGTCAGGGTTAAAACTGAGTTAAGATTTCAGTACTTCACTTTTACATGCACTTGCATTACTTACATTAAATGTAGTTTTTTGTTGGTCAGTGGAATGACACTTTATGAAGAACTGGATTCCAGTTATCTTTTTTTTTTAGGGGACGGAAGGGTTGATAAATTTGAAATACAAACGTGGGACACATTGCACATGTGCGATAATTGTGGAAATAGGCCTAGATGTGTTTTACTAGCAGTTCTTAATAGTGTGTGAAACAAGACTTCAACACACTTTATTTGCAGTTGCCCATCAAAAGTGCTGAAATGATCATCATTGGTTGGCTATAAGGCTGTATTTTCTAACAGCAGTCAAGTCACCTGGCACAAGGCAACCAGTTCAGCTCTTTACCAGACAGGGAAACCTCTTATACTTATTTCAAAAGACACTGGCATTTTGAAAAAAAAAAAAAATCTTAGTTCTGAAGCCCTGAGACAATGTTTGAAATAATTTTATGATTTTTTTCTTTAACCTTTTGAAATTTTAATAGTTGAATTTGAACATCAAAGATTTTTTATTCACTTTTGAGTGAAATTCCTTTTGGACTCTGACTGTAAGCTGTGAAGTTCTTACAGGACTAGCAAAATTCATTATTTTAAAACTTATTTATAAAGGGAAGCATGATATAAGAATTGAGACACTTGCAGGTGCTAACCAGAGACTTTTAATATATAAAGTAATTACAGTAATATTTTAAAAGAATCATCAGAACAGAAGAACCTTGTGAAAGAAGGTTTTGCTGTGCTTACTGCCTGAAGTGCTTTGTTTATTCAAACACCTGCATGGACATTTTGGATCTTTCTTTGTTATGCCACTCTGTTTAGCATTTCATATAACAGTGACTTGCTTATGGGGGCAGATTCTCAGCTGTTGCAGTCAGTAGCTGAGCACCTGGCCTGCACAGACCTGTCAGTCTCCAGCTTGGATGGGACTGATGGGCACAGAGACCAAACCAGCCCTTCCCACTTCCCTCTGTCTTCATATTGGTGTTGAGGCACTATAGAGGCTGTGCAGAGAGACTAACACTTGGCACTTTGTACCTGATTCGTACACAAATCAGAAAATTCAGGGTCTGATTCTTAAGTCTCTTATCATCCTTTAGGCTATCAAAATAGTGAGATTTCCCTGTCAGAAGTTGGCAGTGTACTGCCCTCAGTTCTCTCAGTTCACAGACATTGGCTTAAACCCTTCCCAACAAACCAAACCAAACAAGCAAACCACCAAAACAGTGGAAGGTACACACAGGAATACCTTTAGAATGCTCTGTTTTTCTTTTGTTTTTGCTGTTTTACTGTAATTCAGTGCATCTTGCACCTCTCTTATGTTTCCTGCTTTAAATGGTGTTTCTACTGTATAGACCAGCAACATTAATTTACCCTTTTCTTGTTCCTGAGGTTTTCCTTTCATGTTTGCTTTGCAGACATGGAAGCAGTGCTCTCCCCTAGGAAGTACTGAGAACTTTGGCTGTTCATCATTTCCTAACACTTGACATAAGGTGTCCTCCCTCTATATTTCAGCTGATTTGAAGACAAATGCTGATGACCCAGCTGAAAATGAGTTTTGTCTAAAAAAACCATCAACTACAATTGCTAACCACTCAGTAATGATCCACTGTATGTGTAGTAATTCACTGTGTGGCATATGTAATTGTCCCCTTTTCATTAGCAGTAATTCTCATCATGCTTTGAAGGACCATTCTCCCATTCCCCGTGCTCCTGCCTGCTGCTCACACAGTATTTGCAGGCACATTTACTTTCTGGCCTCTTGCCTTGATAATTCACAATGTCAGTAACAGCAAAGAGCGGTCAGTGTGACCACGGTGTAATTGTTCCTACTTTCAGAAGTTTGATGATATTTCTTGGAATCAGCGAGCTCGTTAAGGGCACTTCAATTGAAAAGCACCTCCAGAGTGTTAACAGAACACTCCTCAAAGTGAAAAGTTTATTCAGGTTTATTTCTTTGCTGGGGCAGCATACTCTTTGTACAAACCTCCTCTACTTTATATTCTGAATTGTAAGCAATTACCTTGAATCACTAAAAAGAAACATAAAAATGCACCACCATTTGCTCTGGAATTCTGTGTGCTTCCCTTTGGCGAGAGACGAGGACTGATGAAGCGTCCGTCTTCATCTACGACTCCTCAGCTCTTCCAAGCTCTCAGCAGAGCTGGAGGAGCTCTTGCCACGGGCCAGGAGGTGCCAGCTGTGCCTGCCCTGCGTGGCACTGGCTCTGAGGCAGTGTTGTGTCCCCACAGCGAGCATGCCCACCAGCGAGACTGAGTCGGTGAACACGGAGAACGTCAGCGGGGAAGGGGAGAGCCCGGCGTGCTGCGGGAGCCTGTGGTGAGTGCAGGGGTGGGTGCCGAGCTCCCAGCCCATCATCCCAGCATTTCCAAGGGTCCTTCCCTCCCCGCTCTTTGCTTAGCCAAAGGTGCCTTGAAACAGCCGGGCTTTGTGCCACTTGCAGGAGTTAGACCAATTATGAGAGTATTAAAGCGCTCTCGGATTAGGAAGTTATAAAACAATTCGATTTTCAATAATTCAACTTGACTTCCAGTGGAATTGTGATTTCCCAAAAGCTTTTATAAAATATGATTTTTGTCCAAAATGATAAGAAAAGAATGGAAGCTTCTAATGACATGTAAAACCAAATATTTTCTGTTAAATTGTGCATGACCTGGAGAATATGTATTTTTAGACAATAACTGAATGTATGGGAGTGTTTCTATAACCCATGGTGTTCAGTATTTATTTGCTCAGATTTTCATGACTTCCAGGCAGCTTCTACCTGTTTATTCAAGATTTATTTATGAGTTTTAAAGGAGATCTCCTTTCTTTCACTAATAAAATTTGTAAGGCTTTAGAAATAGCATTTCAGAAAACAACAGACAAAAGAATTTCAGCGTTCATGATACACTTTGTTAAAAGTTTGTTTTATGTATATGTAATGCCAGTGCAAAATTCTAAAGAAAATTAATTTGTTCATTTCTTTTCCCCCATTCTTAAAAATGTGTTTTCCTTTTCTTCTAGTCAAACCATCTCAAAATCCAAGTTCAGGTCAGTATTTTCCTCTTATAATCCCATTCCAAGGTAAATGCAAAATCTTGGTCCAGTTCTCACTCTTCTGGGCTGATCCATGCTCCAGCTTCTGGAATGTTGCTCTGCAATGTCAGTACCCTGTGTTTGAGCACAAAGTAAGTCAGGCCATAACTTACCAAGGATATTGTTTTGACCGTAATGTCAAAATGCCTTTGGATTGAAATAGAAAATGTTTTTCATTGCAAGCTCGCCTACCTGCTGCACTAGAAGTCAAAATAGAAGTTAAACTTTGGGACCATGCCTTAACTTGCTCCAATCTAACAGAGAAATTTACTGCTATTCTCCTTTTTGAATTTTTGTTTTATTTCTTTAGTCTGTTTATATATGCCTATGTTATTCATACACATCCATATATGTGCCAGTTAGCTATACTTTACTGTCACTGCTTCCACACATCTTTTTGGGGATAATAAAAAAATAGCTCCATTGGCTTCAGAAAGCTTGGAGTTATACAGTTTGAGCCTGCTTGTGAGTGAGATATCCCACCATTATCATTCTTGTCTCATGGACTTCAATGATAGGGTGCTCTGTAAGTGTAAAAACAGCCAGTTTAACCCACCCAGGGAGTGAGGGATCCTGCTGATGGCCACAGACACAGCCCTTACAGCAGGGGATTGGCAAGATAAGAATGTTCTTGAATACCATGTTGATTTAGGTCAGGACAGGATATTTTTCCTTTATATGGTTGGAATACCGCAAAGGCTTGAACGTCTTTGTACTGATATCTGAAACCAGTATTAATTTCCAGTACTACAAGTACAAATTTAAGGTGCACCAAGAAAAATTAGTTAATGCTTGAACAGAGTTCCCAGAAGTGAAGCAGAGAAACCTAGTTTTATGAGTCCAAAGATATATCCTCGCTTGTGAATGCAGCTCATATCTAGGTACAGCCTCAACTTGTCACTCTTATTTATTTCACAGATGTTTGCCCGCTGACACAATCTCAGTGCACAATTTCAGTAGAAATCTCTAGAAATTACTGAAGAAGATTTCTGATGTTATAGGGTAGATTTCTAAAAGGTGACCTCAGCATTCCTATTCTGTTTAATCCTGCCAGAATTCTCTTTGTGGTTTAACTCAAGGTCTACATTTTTAGACTGAATTTAATTTGAATTCTGAGTTGATTCATTGACTTTTCTTTATTGCTATTACATGTATGGGGCCTTGGAATGATAGATATATCTAGTTATCCAATGAAATGTTAAATGCATCTTAATCTAATTATGTCACAGGCTATTGGAGTCTCCAGATGTGGTTTACATTTAGAAATCTATAAGGAAATATTAAAAAAGGAATAACACATTAGCAGTCCCTAATCTGCAACTGGTAATGATTTACACAGCTATTGAAGTATTTTACACCTATGTATGAAAATACACCTGCTCACACGTACACAACTGAACTTGTTTTCTACACAGAAGAAAACAAAGCTCTCCTTAAGTTCATATGTGTTTTCCATATAATAATAAATTTATTTTTATTTGAACTTTCAGTCGACGCTGGCGTCGCTGGAACCGCTTTAACAGAAGAAAATGTAGGGCTGCAGTAAAATCTGTCACATTTTATTGGCTTGTTATTGTCTTGGTCTTTTTGAACACGTTAACTATCTCATCAGAGCATTACAATCAACCTGACTGGCTGACCCAGATCCAAGGTACAGTCAAAAATTATTTTTCCTGGTCTTGACTACGGATAGTTGTGTTCTATCAGTGGCTACTTTTGTACTTTGCCATTTTGTTGTTTGCTGTCTGAAGGATATTCAGCCCAGCCAGAGGCAGATAAAACAATGTGGTCTTTGATTTCCATGGCTGTAACACAGCTTAGCAATGCAGCAGCAGACCTGACAATGCTAAATTGTAAATAACTGTACTTTGATCATGAAACTGTGCTGGAAAGATGAGGAGGAAGTGGGAACTGGCACAGCAGGACTTGCTGTGGGCTGGTTGCTTAAGTTACAGTGTGGACTCAAGCTGTGAGTTGAGGAATCATGAACTGCACAACAGATTGGAAAGATGAATAGTTTATAGCTGGCAGGGAGCTTTGTGTAACTTTTGCCACTTAAGCATCAACTACAGCCCAACGTAAAAAAAGCAGTTCTTCCTTTTTAAGCAAAAAACTGCAAACTCATATAGAAACTATAGTACTAATATGTTAAAACAAAAATGGAATCTATGAGGCAATTCAGAGTCTTTTTTTCTTTAATATTTTGTTCCAGATATCGCAAATAAAGTTCTTCTGGCTTTATTCACCTGTGAAATGTTAGTAAAGATGTACAGCTTGGGCCTACAGGCCTATTTTGTCTCTCTCTTTAACCGCTTTGATTGCTTCGTTGTTTGTGGTGGCATTGTTGAAACCATTTTGGTGGAGTTGGAAATTATGTCACCCCTTGGAATTTCAGTGTTTCGCTGTGTTCGTCTCCTGCGTATTTTTAAAGTAACAAGGTAAGATTATCTAATACTGCTAATTCTAAGGATAGCTGAAGAGTGATCAGCAATTGTTTTGTAATACTTCATCATGCACTGCTCTTTTACTGTTTTGTTTGGGGTTTTTTGGTGTGTGTTAACACACGCGTTTTAATTTATAGGCACTGGGCATCCCTGAGCAACTTGGTAGCATCCTTGTTAAACTCAATGAAGTCCATTGCTTCACTGTTGCTTCTGCTTTTCCTCTTCATCATAATCTTCTCGTTGCTTGGAATGCAGCTGTTTGGAGGCAAATTTAATTTTGATGAAACTCAAACAAAACGGAGCACCTTCGATAATTTTCCACAAGCCCTTTTAACTGTATTCCAGGTAACTTTCTTTCATCCTGTATGAGACATTTTACCTTTGATCAACAAAACTGTTTAAGTGATCATGTTGCCTGAAAATAAAATCATGAATACTATTTATTCAGTTTACTTTAAGTAATTCAGTACTCTGGTAACTTTGCACCATTTGTACCATTTGTTTCATATCTTCCTTGATCTATCTATGCAACATAGCTGTCATGTTACTCCACAGAGTTAAATCTCCTTTGTCCATCAAACACATGACTAGAAGAAGAGGTGGAGTGTTATATTTGTTTTGATCAAATTATTTTCTTTAACTTCATTAGCTGTGTATCATTTCAGCTGTTCCCTAGCAAGAAAAACTAATAAGCCTTTAAAGTACATACTTACATTGGGGTCATATCACTATGACATTAAAATAAGCATTAATTTCTTTAGAGACCAGGTTTTATTAAAATTTTAAGGCAAACTTGTCTGCTACTAGTGAAATGATAGGGACATACTAAAGAGTTTACTTTTCAATTATTTGTGATGCTTTTTAAAATCTTATTTTTCCCAATTTGGATACTGGAATTAGGCTATTTGGTTTAGTTTTGCTCACCATTTTCACACTTGGCTGTGTACATTATCACAATATCTGGTTTCAGCCATTGTAGGTGAGAGTTAAAAGCTGCAGGATTCACCTTGGTGTCAGCTTCCTGTTCCTTTGGTGGAAATCTCATCAGGTGGCTGCCCAGAGCAAGCAGAAAATATTTCCATTTAATTTCAAGATAAGGAAATATTAATGAGAAGTTTCCTTATGGATAAAAGTGTTCACATTTGACCTGACATTGCCCCTACAAAAACTTAAGGCTTTACTTTTCAATTCGGCTGAGTTAGATTTTATTCAGATTTTAGGCTGCCTCATTTTCAAAGGAATGGAGATTCCTTCAGTTTTGGAAGACACTCAGGAGCAACCAACCTGTTGGGTGCTCACCAGCAATGAAAATTAGTTGGATAACTTTAGCTTTCCAAAAACCAATTTTAGAAAATGGCATGCAATGAATTTTCTTACACAACCATTTTATTGCTTGGAAGGAGAGTGAGTATTACATGTTTTTTCAGGAGGGAACTGATAATTTTAAAGAAGTTACTTAGAAATATATGAAGTGCCCCTAAAGCCTGCATTGCAATACTCAGAATTTTTATAGTAGTGCAGATTTGTGGCCAGTATTTAAAAAAGAAGACAAAAGGAATCTTAAAACATATACTAACTTGATTTTTAAGTGATGGACATTTGTTGGCATTGCTACATAAGTGGCATTACTGAAACCCAGGGCTCTTACTTTGGCATGCCAAGATCAATAAAATTTCATCTTTATTATTTTTGCCTTTGAAGTTCAGTCATACAAATGCATAGCACAAAATAAAAGCTGTTAGAGTTAAACCCAAGTTTTCAGGAGATGTTTGAATGGGAGTTTTAAAACAATGCATGCAAAGAACATGGTGTTGCTTTATGCATACAGAAGGTTAGTTGTGTTGTGTGGCCAGAGGAAATGTGTTTCTCTGTTCACTTTTGATGCTGAGTTGCTACTGATCTCTAATATCTGCTCCTTAGATCCTGACAGGTGAAGACTGGAATGCTGTCATGTATGATGGCATAATGGCGTACGGTGGTCCCTCATCCTCAGGCATGATTGTCTGTATATATTTCATCATCCTCTTCATCTGTGGTAACTGTATCCTTACACTGGCTGGAGACATCTCTGAGTGGGGCTGTGTGCCAGGGACATCACCAAAATCTCTCTGGGAGGGGGTAAATGGCCACAGGCAAGTTCTCTCTGCATGTGGCACAGAGAGCCTTTAAAGTCCTTTAAACAGACCTGTCCTTGTTCCCTGAGGAACCAGAGTCACTGATCTCCAGGCCATCTCCCACCACCTCCATGGCAGAAAGCAGAGAATATTTTCTTTCTTCCTTCCCTGGGAGCCGTGCCTGCTGCTGTTGGTCATGGCTGGCAGAGCAGGGCTGGATTTCCTCCCCATGAGGAAATTTCCCATTAATATTTTAAGGTCCATGGGGCAGGGATGATGCCCCGTCCATCCCCAGTGCTGGGTGCAGCCCTGAGCTCTGACAGGGGCTGAGGGTGAGCCAGGGACCCTCTGCAGGGCAGGGACCAGGTCACACACCCTGGGGCAGCTGGGACAAACTCTGCTGGAACATTCCCCTTCCCTGCCTTCAGTGATCTGGAAATACTTCCTTGGCCCCACGCAGAAACAAAATACTGCCGTTGTCAGAAGTTCCTAAAAGGTCAGGAGGTGATGAAAGGGCAAAACCATTGTATTTTCTGCACTATGTGGTACTTGTATCAGTATTTGTGCTTAACTGATATGGACTGAAGAACTGAATTTGAGATAGATTGTTGTAGACATGAAAGACAGTGCATTATAGAAATGAATTTTTCAAAATGCCTGAACAGTCTTCACATATAATAGACAATTTCATATTTGGACTTGCTCTGTCTAGCATGAAGTTGATTTTCATTTATTTAAGAAAAAAACCTCAAGCATTCTGCTATTTTAAAACCCGTGACCCTAATGGATCTCTGCTCACTTTACAGCCAGTATCAGTCTGGTGCATTAAATGGGTGTTATTTGCACTACACTCCAGCATCACAAACCTCCACGCTGTAGGTTGGGAACATGTGTTTTATATCTCTCACATTGTCAGTGTTTATGCTGATAATAAACCACACAAGTGTGGTAAGGCATGATGTCCTTAAAATGATTTGAAATAGATATCTTGCTAAATGTCTTCTTGGCCATTGCTGTGGATAACTTGGCAGATGCTGAAAGTCTAAATACAGCTCAGAAAGAAGAAGCTGAAGAAAAGGAAAGGAAAAAGAATGCGAGGTAAAATAGATGGGCATGGTCAACCAGCAGGAGAGGGAAAGAGGAGGGTGCTGAATTCTTCCATAAGGATTTTTTTATATGAATGTCTTTACCATCTCCAAAATGTGCTGGACTCAAGGAAAAAAATAAAAGGGTTTGTCTAGACACTAAAATAATAGACAAACAGTATGATTTCAGATAAAAGTTAGATGGCAATTGTGTGAGTTAAGAATATAATGGTAAAACAGCTGATATTTAAATATTGCAACAGTAGGATTTATTGTGCAATTAGCACAAGAATTTATCTGTTGTTGCCAGTGCATAGCTCCCTGTGGAATCAGTTCTCTAAGCCTTATATAGACAAGTAGAAAACCTTCTTTTGAAATCAGTGCAAGCCTGTTGAAGTCAATGAAAGTTGTTTGTATGAGTCCAAAGGCACAGTTTATCCCTCTAGAAAGGAGTAATTATCATGCATTGAATGTTTTAGGGATTAGCCTCTGGAATTATATTCAAAATCATAATCTTTTAAATGGATCACTGCATTCAAATGCAGATTTTATTGCTCTGACACCTGCAGCTGTACAAAATATTTCAAATATTTTATTATAAGGCTTTCAGCTTTTTGTAGAATTAGTATAATTCACTTAAAATTGTCTGTCTTTACATGGCATGCTTTGTAATTGTTATTGTATTGTTTTATAGAAAGGAGAGTCTGGAAAATAAAAAAAGTGAGAAGTCAGAAGGTGACCAAAAGAAGCCCAAGGACAGTAAGGTGTTTATCCTAAAACATGTCTCTTTTCTAAGAAACAATTTTACTGATTTTGCTAGGGAGAACTTTGTATTGTGCCTTGTACAATTTCTTTTATGAGCCCATCATCCCTACATTTTTTTCCCAGGCAAAGGAAACTTAGTTCTGATGCTTTGCATCCTCACAGTCTCTCTTAAACCAGAAAAATCCTTTTGGTTCTGTGATATCCTGAGGGGAGAAGCTCTTAGAGAACAAAATAGTTGATAGAAAAATGTGATTTTTTTCTTAGGATACCTGCAGGTATTTTGCTTGCTAAGTCCAATGAGATCAGTGAATGATAAACTCTTAGAATGTTCAAACATTCTTGGTAGATTTTATCAAAGTGTGTTAGTTCTTATTGTGATTTACACAGCCAGAAAAATGTGGATACTACAGAAAAGTAATTTTTGAAAAATAAGTAACAAAATGTCAGCTCTCCTGTGTTCTCAGATTTACTATGCTTCAGAAAACTCACTTCTCTGACTTCAGAGGCTTATTTGGTTTGCTTTCTGTGGGCTTTGTACTCTATATTAAAATTTCTTTTTCTTCCTGTCCATCCCTTTCATTGCTGCAGGTGACAATTGGTGAATATGGAGAAGGAGAGGATGAGGATAAAGATCCCTATCCCCCTTGTGATGTACCAGGTATGTGGATACTAGCTAGAAACACATTTAAGTTCGTTTGCTAAAAGATCCTAAACTTGCTCTTGGTGAACATGAAATAATTTCCTTTGAAGTCAGTGAAGTTGTGCTCTCTTATCAGTGGATAACTGGGGCTAGGTATTATCTCTTTCTGCAGCTTCCTAGGCAGTACAAGCAGCATTTGAGAGTTAATATTGTGAGCCTCAGGACTGTTTTGGTGACACTATCTGGATGGGAGAGCAAATTCTAAACTTCTCCGAAACGTTTGGCAAAAGAGGACATTCCAGGGCTGATGATGTTTGGTCAATTTTTTCTTGGCCCAGTGAACATAGTTATCTAAAAATCAGTTCTGCCTGATTGTCTGGATGCATGGCACAGAAACCTGTTCTGAATTTTGAGCACCCAGTGCTCAGACCTCAGCACTCAGCTCAGCTGTGGATGGGCTGCCAGGGGCTGAGCAGAACTGGGGCTGAGAGAGTCCCCAGGTGAGGCTGCTCAGGACCAGCAAAGCCTGCTAATGCACTCATGCACACACCCACATGTGCACAGCAGCCTGTATGAGAGCTTGTGACAACATTTGCATGGTCACATATTGGTTTGTAGATTTTGAGAGTCATGCTACAAATGTAAATTTCCTATAAGCCATGTTTATTCTCATACAACTGTACTTTTGTATTGTTATGAACAAAACTTCGATATTTTTTAGTTTATAGTAAAAAAAATGTTTAATTTAAAGTAGGTGAGGATGAAGAAGATGAGGAGGATGAACCAGAGGTACCAGCAGGCCCACGTCCCCGCAGAATATCAGAACTCAACATGAAGGAGAAGATAACACCAATCCCTGAAGGGAGTGCCTTCTTCATTTTCAGCAGCACCAACCCGTAAATATAATTTTGAAAATTACTGGTTTAGCAGTGAAGTAACAGATCTCCTTCTAGGGGGATCAGGAGTAGAAATCTAGTGTCTTCAACAAAAAAGAGATAGGCTTCCCTCCTAAAATTTTCTGATTGATTTGGTAAATGAGAAGGATTTGAAAAATATGTTATTCTTCTTCCCACTCTTGAAGATAATAGCGTTTTGTTCATACAGTCTGAGTTCTCACATGTCTGGAAAGTACCCTTTAAGGTGTATTATCTGTGTACTATGTTAGTCACTGGATATAAAAGATCTGAACATCTTCTGCATGAGACAGAATTTCTAGTAACCCTAGTAACCTTTGTGGAGGAGAAACCAGGAAAAGAGAAAAGTGGGAGAAAGGTTGCATATATTCCTCTTAGGGTAACAGCATTGTCCAGATTCAAGCAAGCATCAAAGATAAAGATAAAGACAAATTATTTCAAAAAATCAAGAATTGTAGTAGTTGGATTTTGGGGGGAAGCAGTGGAATCTTTCACCACTTCAACTCCAGAGCATTTGGGGTTCTACACTGCTGAAGACAGCAAGCTGGACTAGTCAGTAGAAGTCCTTACTTAATATTTATTTGGCTTGGGAGAATGCTGCTTTTCAGTGGTAGAGATCATCAAGTTTAGAAGAAGATCAAGATAAAATGTTTTTTATGCAAAATCATTAGGTTTGTTGAACATTTCAAATTGCTTTCAGCTTCTACTAAGACTATGTATTCTTGGTCTAAAATGGCCAATTTGCAAATGGCCAAGATACACCATGCTCCAGTCATCTGCTTACTAACAGGAGAAAAAATTTTAGCCAAGAACCTTCTGAGTCTTCAGCAGAATTTAGACAACTTCAGTGTTAGTTATGAACCTGATCCTGCCTTTTTGTCAGTTTAATCCCAGAATTGCTCTGTATTTGTGATTACCTTGGGCTCAGTGACTCTAAGCATATGCACAGTTACAGTTCATGTCATGTGGCTAAAGCCTGACAGCTCTGGAGCCTCCAACACCCACTTCTCCTGTAATTCTGTAAGAAAACCTTCATGGAGATTCTGATTTGAGTTCTAAGTAGCACAACGAGATCTGCAGCCTAAGCTGCATCTCTCAAGATGAGTAATTTTGACAGCTTCAGTAAGAATCAAATGGAATTGGGGATCTGGAACGATTTATTATCTGGCCTTGGTCTGTCTCACCTGTGACTGTACGTGCACAGTGGTACAAGCCCTGGAACTTGTGGTGTTCACAACCCAATGGAAACCAACCCCTCCCAGATTGCTTTAAGTGCATCTTCCCTATGGGTGAATTGGATTTTGAATTTATTTACATTCTAAGGAATCAGACTGATGGCTTCAGGAGTTTCATTGCTTCTAATTGCTGATAGTGCTCTGTTCCACCAGTGTTGGCAGAGTAACAGAAAACATATTGTGTATTGACCATCTGCTGAATTCTGAGTGCAAAAATGGTGTATTTTTGTCTCTCCTCTTTAGAATTCGAGTGGGATGCCACAGACTTATCAATCACCACATCTTTACCAATCTCATCCTTGTCTTCATCATGCTGAGCAGTGTTTCCTTAGCAGCAGAAGATCCAATTCGCAGCCACTCTTTTCGAAATAATGTAAGCCCTTCATTTTTGTCTGAAGATAAATATACCCTCACAGGATACAATCCTTTGGGCCTAGTGCCTGGTTTTTAATTTTCAGGTTAAAAAACATTCCTTCTTCTTTTTCAAGCTATGCATTTATATTCTTTTTGCTCTAAGAAGCATGTATCTTTAAAGACAATTAACTTTATTGATGGAACATCATCAGCATTAGAAATGTTTATTATTTGCATAATGCTTCTTCTGTGACTATAGATATAGCAAGATAAAATATTCTCAAGCTCAATATATCTATAATTTTCATATTTTTTCCTACTTTGCAGCTGAAGTACCTGATGTGCAATTCCTGAATCGCTCTTACTGCCTCACAGTGTTTGATGCTGATTTAAAAATGCCAGTTAGAATTATCACTCTTTGTCATGTTTGGAACAGACTCTGATGTGTCCTCTCTTCATTAACTCTGTTATGGGACCTTGGGGCACTTGGATATCCCTCTGTTAGTGAGGGTAGGGATGCATGAGGGTGTTACCAATTCACAGGGGTGTTGCCTCCTCTCTCAGGGAAGCTCGTGTGGCCACTCTGAGGGGTTTGGGTTACCCCCACAGTGGACTCAAAGATATTTGGATTCCTGACTGGCCACATCAGAAATGAAACAAACCTCACTTTTCTCTAAACTCATGTGTAAGAGGAGGATCAGAGCATGCCCAGCTCTTGCCTTGACTCAGAGAAAAATGCCATTTCAGCCTAAAACCCATTAATTTCAGTAATGTCTCTATTATTCTATACAATTGTAGTTTATGTGAGAACTAAACACCTGTGTTCTCCCAAAGCAAATTCCTGAATCACCCATTTTAATTGCTTAATCTAGTGGAAGACTTAACTGTTACTCAGAAGCACAGTTATTAGACAGGGAAACAAAAATAAATCCACCCTCATGACCATGGATTTTTTTTAGCCTTGTTGCACTTGTATCAGCTGTGTAGCAAGACTCTCACACTCCTGTGAGTTGGGGTTGCTTTAGGTTAGGTAGGAAATAGCTGAGATGGTACAACTTGCTAGTGGCCCCTGGGGACTTTGGGGATGCTTTGAGCACTTTCAGCCCTCTCCTGTTTTTAGATACAAAATGATCTGTAGAGATGGTCAGGGAGCTAGAGAAACTTCTGCACCCTGCAGGAAGGGTGGGCCTGCTGAGGCTGTAGAGGTTCTGTCTCTCTAGTTCTTGAT
Source organism: Irena cyanogastra (assembly GCA_013397155.1). NCBI lineage: Eukaryota > Metazoa > Chordata > Aves > Passeriformes > Irenidae > Irena > Irena cyanogastra. Next base: position 113,828 of record VWZV01002134.1, on the reverse strand, counting down.
GGTGTTGGTGCAACCTCTGAAAGTCTTCTTTTGGCATTCCCTGAACATTTTTCCAGTAAGTTTAGTAAAAACCTAAAACTTTCTCCAGAGGTAAAAAGAGGCCAAAGCACAAAGACACTCTTCATGCACTATTCAGCAGAGCAGTGTATTTCCCTTATCTACAAAGCTGGACCAATGTAATCCTATAAATAAATCACACTAATGGGTAGGTAAAAGAGAGAGCTGGTGGAGAATACTGAAATTGTTATTATAGAAATGGCTTCAAGGGCTGATAATTGTATTTGTAACTAGAGGAGCATTAGGAAAATGTAAGTGGAGAGTGATGGTAAATGAAAAGATTATTTCTGTTTGGGACACAGACAAAATGTGTGAGGGATTTCAGAAGGTGTTGCCCTCTTGTTGGAAGCACTTTCACATGCCCCAGGCATGCAATAATTTTCTTTTTACTGACTTCAGGGTTCACATTCCTTCCATCAGCCAGGTCAGAAGCAGAATGAAAGTTTACAAACTGGGATGCCTTTAAATATTTTTTTTATTTTATTTTAAGTCTAGAGTGAATTGGTTACTGGTTACTTTGTTGTATGGCTTTAATATTTGCCTATTTTTTCAGCCACACCAAGGGACAGAAGGATGGGATATTCAATGGAATATTAATGGGGGGAAAATGATTTCTTTATATTTGATCTAGTATAACTAATTTCTTTGTGTGTTGTCTATTTATTTTATTTCTCCTTCCCGCTTGGTTAGTTGCTGAACTGCAGGAAGGATATTTCTCTGCACAACTGTGGGCTAGGTGAATTGCTGGATCCCTGAGACTAAACTCTCAGCCTCCTGCAGTTCACTGAGTTAGGTGTTAGTGCTGTGGCCACAGCTCTGGGTGGTTCTGAAATACCTGTTCTTGTGCCTGTCAAGTTCCACAGCCACAATCCTCTTAGAAACTTCGTATCACTGTGCAGCTCTTGTGGGTTCTTTTAGATTTCCTACAAATAAATCACTGCTGTATCTTCCCACTTCAAGGAAAAGGGGTTGTGGTGTTGATTTTAAGTGATCAGTTATTCATTCATTTGCTTTGTGACACTCTAGACAACCCTGTACAGGAACAGTACAATGTAGCAGAATGTGGGGTGATCGGCACTCTGATGTGAAGCAGACACTGAAGTTTTATTTTGTGATGCAATACTTTGGTAAAAACCACAGGCATTATTAATAAGTATTTATTCTTTGTTAAAGATTCTGATCTCTGCTAAAGGCTGAAGAAAGTATCTGTGAAAGCTGGTAGAGGAAAGTCTGAACTGGAAAAAATTGTTACCTATTGGGTCCTGTCAATTATTGAGGGGTGAAATCTAATACCTGAGCACAGTGGCATCTGTTAAATTTTTAAGCAAATAAAAATGGTTGCACAATAGCTGGAAGTTTAAACTGCTTTGTCTAAATTCTCCATCTATCTACTTAGATTAATTAAAGGTTTGTGTATGTGGTCTAAGTTGTAAAAATTATTAAGAGATGGATTTCTTACTGTGGCACGTATTATACCTTGCAGATACTTGGTTACTTTGACTATGCTTTCACAGCCATCTTTACTGTTGAAATCCTGTTAAAGGTAATGCATTGTTAATTGATCCTTGTTAGCTCAAAAGCAGCTTTAGCAATAATGTTTGTAACTTTTTGTTTACCTTCCAGATCCTAGGGTATGCAGATTATGTCTTCACTAGTATGTTTACATTTGAGATCATTTTGAAGGTAACAGGTTTTTAAAGGAAGCTTGTTTAAAAGGATTTTCCTTGTGTGTCACCTGCCAAGAAAAGGCACTTGAAGTGTTCTTCGCCTTTTCTCTAAGCGATCAAAGCTAAACTTTTTCAAACTAGAGGATTTTTTTATTTGACAGTTCCTCATAGTTTTGATTGGTTATTTTTTTACCATTGGGTGCATGAAGAAGCTGATTTTTTATCATTACATATGTTTAACAATTCATTTTTTACCCTTTTTAAACTTACAGTTGTCAGAAAAGGGAAAAATAAATCCACTGCGCATGAGCTTTTCCTTCTCCTTGCTCTGGCATTTCTGAAAGAGATAATCAGTCTTACAAGGAGGGAGCATGTAATTTCTCATTTATTTTGCTGAACTATATCCACAGAGCTAAAATAGTAGATAACTATTTTCTTGCAATAGGACTTGCAAGATATCTTGCATTTATCTATCTATACACTAAGATACTTTGCATTTATTTTGGGCATACATTTAAATTCACTGACAGGCATAATTATGCTTGCTTAAATGTATTACCCATGCATGAGCCAAAAATTGGCATTTTAATGTATAGTTTGTGTACTGATTATTAAGAATATCTATTGGGGTTACTCAGATTCTCAATGTACATTATTTACTCTGGTAAAGAAGATAAATAACCAAAAATTGAATTCACATGAAACAAAATGCTGAACAAGGAAATAAAATTTTTCATTGGAAATTGGCAAAATGTTTTTTTAGAGCTTTACACATGATTCATAAATGTTTCATGCTGTGCTTATTCTCACCTCAAGTTTCTGGTTGAGTAACCCTGATTTATACACTTAAAAATTGCTGGCACGCTAAGAATCTGTACATAAACGATGCATTTCCAGTTGAGGATTAAGCTTAACAAGATCTCTTCTCCCAGCTTTTGCTCATATTGCTGTGCATACTCTTCACAATGCAATTTGATTAATACTAATTGGTGCAATATTTGGGCTGTTTACAAGATAAGCTGTACTGTAAGTAATAGACTATTTTTATGCTTGTGAATTTTCTCCCAGGCTTATTGTTTATCCCCTTTTTTCAAATTTTCATCAGTGAGAAGCTTGCTATAGAATTGATTATTCTTATTTGTAGCACACTAAATAAAAATAAATATCCAGGGGTTTTGCTGCTAGAGAAAGGCCAAACCAAAGGAGAGAATGAAGCATTGAAAAGAGCTGTGGCATTAAATCAGACTAACTCCCAACTCTGAATTTGAGAAGCCATAAAAATATATAAAAATATATAAAAAAACACAAATTACTGTTGTGTCTGTGGCAGAAGAGAGTCAGTGAACTTCCAGTGCTCTGAGCAGCAGGTTCTCCAGCTCCTGCAGTTCCATTTGTGCTTTTCCTAGAAGTCAGAGGAATTATAAAGGGCAGGATAAAGAGGCAAAACTGGATGTGTTAAGAAAAGCAACATTCCTGCAAACTGCCAGAGATTTTGGCAGTGAGCAGTTTGAGTTATCCAAGGGAAGCAGGAAACTCTAGAGCTTGGGCTGCTGAAATTTGGAATTGTAAAGGAAACAAGAAGCTACATCACAACCAAAAATGTTGATGCCTCTGACTGTGGTTTCTCCAGGAAGCTCTGTAGTGCACTGACATGTAAAGGAAAATAAACTGCACCATACAAATGCAGTGGACAGCCAGGACCTGACACACACACCATGCCTGCTTTACTAACATGTCTCAGACTCTGGCTTTGCTTGCTTGTGGCTGGGGCCCCCCATGTCCTCTGCTGTGCTTTCCACAGTATCTGAGTTGGACAGAAGGAGTGTGTTCTGCAAGGAGGAAATTCAAAACTAGGCCTGCAGCAACAACAGTGTTCCTTAATTTCCAGTCAAAGAATATATGAAACTGAATAGGATAGCCAGAGGCAATATTATCACCTGTAGTGAAGAAACTTGTACAAAAGCAAGCATTAAACCTGAATAACTCTCATGTAAGAAGTCTCCCTGTGCTCTTACTGCTCTCAAACAAGGATTTCCACATTGCACAGTGTTGAGGGTATGAATAAGGATGTGAATCACAGAAGAGCTGCAACGTCACTTTAAAGCATTTGAGAATTCTCTTGTGTAATCCTTGCATGACTTTGAAATTCAGTTTATCATGCTGTTTGGACAACTTGGGAAAGGTGAAAATATCAGAGCAAAGGTCAGGTTAGGGATTTGTGCTTTCTACCTCCCCCTACTGTGCTGATCCCACACCATTTAAACTTAGCAGAGAGCTGTAGCAAATACTTCAATCACCACAAATCCTAGTGGAAGCATGAGTCTCCATGTGAAGATGGGGAGATGTGTACCTCACCTGCACTTTAATGCCAATTATTCACCTAATTTTTGTGGGAGTTGTTACATGAAACTTAGTGTGCTGCTCTTATCATATACAATGTAAATGGGTAGTTGTAGATAGATGTTAATTTGATATTCAGGGTTATTTTTGTGTTCAACTCCCACTGATTTTGATGACTTTAGATCTTAAATATTCCTTACTTAGCTGTAAGTAATTTAATGGAAATTTTATAATATAACTATGTTTTGTGTCTCATGCCATGGCATAGGTTAAACCTTTAGCATTTTTACTCTTCCAGCTTTTGATAATATTTAGTATTTTGATCACGAAAAAGAGAGCTTAACAACAGAACAATGAGATGAATTAATTTTTGCTTCCCAAAAAATACATCTTTCCTTTGCAGAGGTACACCTTTACTGGTGGTGGTGGTTTGCCATGTAGAAGGCCTGGAAATATCTGCACACTGAACAGGGATGCAGGGCACTGGGATGTCCACTGCCTGTAGCTCTGTTCTGCATGGGGAACAGTCTTGAAAGCTGTAGTAATCTGTTTTGAGGGGAAGGGAAATAAAATTTCTTCCCTACTCCTCTGGGAACAGAACAGAAAGTAAAGGGATTAAAATGCACAGTCAGTATGGGATGTTCTCTAGATGGCATCAAATTTTCTTGCCTGTGGAAAACAAGGAATAGCTCAGTATTCAGGCTCTGTAAGAGGATCTTGAGGCTGAAGAAATCAGAATTCATGTGACTGAGCTGAGTATGAGGTGTTTTTCAGAGGTATCTTTATTTTTGTTATGAGTTTTTAGTTTCAGTTTTTCAGACTTAATCCATAACTATGGACTTATGCAATATTCTCTTCTGCAGAAGTGGTGAGTCTGTGCATCTAATGGTTTAATTGGATTCCTCTGTGCATTTTTTAATTGATACTCACAGTTATGGTAGGAAGTCTAATTAATGGATTTAGGAGTCAAATTCAGCTTTGTGATACCCAAAACCATCTGCCCAGGTGCTGGCTGCAGCCATAATTAATAGAGCCTCTGTCACTGGTTCCTAATGAAAACAGCAAATGATGCACACAAAATCCACTTTGTCAGCTTTTTAAATTTCAATATAGGGACAGAAAACAAAAAGTTTAGTGAAAGTCCAAAAGGAGCTAGATATTCCCCACATCCAAAAGGAACATTCGATATTTCCCACAGAACAGCAAAATTTAGGGACGTCTGATTACACAGAATACAAAAGATATTTTGGTTGTTCCAGGTCACTCCAAGATCCCCACTCGTGTCTCCCTTAAGCCAAAGCTAAATATCCTTGTAATGCCTCAGGACAGCCTTGTCCTGCTGCTGTACCAGCTTTGGCTCTCTGGTGTTTGCAGTACATTTTCAGCTCCTTCAATTCTTAAGATAGTATGAATGATTAGGAGTCAGGATTTGGTCCCTACAGTTTAGTAAACGTGGAAATCTCAAATGTTTTTTTGTAGCCATTTTTCTAGCAAAGGCCAAATTAATTCAGGGTAATCATCTCAGCCTCATCTGTTCTTACACATAAATAAAACATTTGTTGACATCAGAAACAATTAGCATATTTGTTGATGTTGCTTGAGCAGAATTTTTCTGATTTAAAGGAAAGGTTTAATGTATGTGGAGGGATTGTTTTATATCTCAAAGGATTTTAGAAAGTGAGATAGTATTGTATGCATTCACACTCCAGGCAAGTGTCTTGTAAACAGCCTAAATGGGAATTTGAATAAATTGAAATATAGACTAAGTGTGTAACAATTCTATTTTTAGATGACAGCTTTTGGAGCATTCCTGCATAAAGGGTCCTTCTGCAGGAATTATTTTAATTTGCTGGATTTGCTGGTGGTGGGCGTTTCTCTGGTATCATTTGGGATTCAGTAAGTACTATACTCACAACGTGAGTGATTCATGTTTGCTCTGGGGTTTCATGCTGGAATCAGAGCTCCAGCTCCTTTTGTTCCCTCTCGGTGTGTGGGTGTGCAGTGTCAGTGCTCAGGGCTGGGGCTGGCGAGGGGGAGTGCATCCATGGAGAGTGCTGTAATTCATTACTGGTGTGGGCTGGGAACAAATTTCTGCTTCCCTCAGTCACCAGGGGAAGGAGGAGGACCATGACACTGTGTGGTACAGCAGGTATTTCCTGGAGCTCAGGGGGTTTAAATCCCTTTCCTCGAGCTACTGTCACACCTGCAATCGAATTTGATGAGCTTGGTCTTTCAGTGTGGACCTGTGGGGATGTGGAACTAGACAGTGTTTGAAGGGGGAGAAGTTGTACCTTCTGAATCTGTACCTGTACCTGAATCAGGACTGTAAGTGCCAGTGGAGATGGTTTTTTGTTTTGTTTTGTTTGGTCAGACTAAACACAGTAAAAGAGGCTGAATGTGCTTCTTGATCCATTGGGTGGTTTTCCCATATTAAAAATAATCTGTGAGAGCCTTTGTGACTTGACGAGGGCAGGGGGGTGTCAGGCAGCTGCTCCCCACTCTGAACTCGGCTGGTGCCAGAGCTCTACTGCACACAGGTTCAGTTTCACAGGGCACCCTAAAACACTGGGCACTCTCTCTTCCTCCAGACACAGTCCTGGCTGCTTAAACAGAGACACTCAAAGTCAGTTGAGATCTTTTGCTCTCAGGTTACTTGGAAATTGAAGGATTCATTGATTTACAGGATTTACACAGTGTCTTCAAAAAAGTTTGTCAACACTGGGGGCTATTTTGCTCCATTATGGTCTTAGGTGATCTTCTAAGCTGTTCATTCCAAATTTGCTCCAGAAATCAAAATGATTCTTATGGTATTTATGAGAACAATACTATTTTCTAATAATAAAGAATCAATAAAGAATAAAAAAGCCTTGTATACATATCTTGAGAGTTCTAGTTGGAGGGGTTTTTTTCGAATTTCACATTTCAGGAATTTGCAAGGATATTGCTATTCTGTAATACAATCAGTTACCTTAACAGTAACAGTATAATTTTTTTTTTTCTTCTAGATCAAGTGCTATCTCAGTCGTGAAGATTCTCAGAGTTTTAAGAGTGTTGAGGCCTCTAAGGGCAATAAACAGAGCAAAAGGACTTAAGGTGTTTATTTTTATTTTTCAAGTTATATTTCTGTTGACCAGATCCTTCAGTCCTGCCTCAGGTTAAAAATTCTTGTTCAAGAGAAATTGTCTACAGAAGTCCACAGAGCAAGGGCAGAAATCAGTTCCTGATTGTTAAAAATATCTGGTGTTAGCCAGCCCAGCCCACAGTTAGAGCAGTTTGTGTGTGGAGGAGCTGCCACTGAGAGCAGATCTGGACTGTGATGAGCCAACCCATCATTGCATTTTAGCTGTTTATCCATGGTGGGTCTGTGTCAACAGACTTACAGACAAATTTAGAAAACAAGTCAAATCACAGTGTTAGCTATAATGCTGGCAACAGGAAAATAGCAATTTTAAAAAAGAACACAGAAATTACTTTTATGATATGTAGTCCATGGCAAATTGCATTGAAACATGTTTTTTTCTTTCTTTCTTTCCAGCACGTTGTTCAATGTGTTTTTGTGGCTATTAGAACTATTGGTAATATCATGATTGTTACAACTCTGCTGCAATTCATGTTTGCTTGTATTGGGGTGCAGCTGTTTAAGGTAAGACACTCTCAGAACTTATAGTCCCTCAAGAAAAGAAAAGCTGAATTGAATTCTTGGTGGTTTGCTGCTGGAATTGCCTGGTCCCATCCTGAACCAATCATGCTATAAAAGCCTGTATTTTGCATATTCTGCATTTTGTCATTGCTTTTTGTTTTTATGTGTAGGGAAAATTCTACAAGTGCACTGATGAGGCAAAGCAGAACCCCGAGGAATGCCGGTGAGGAGATCTTTGGTCTAAGAATGTGACACTCTATGTTCTGAGTGACTTAAACTGTGTTGGGCAGGCATGTGTCAGGCTGCTTAGGGTCGTGTAAATTGCAATTGTCATCTTAATCCCACCAGAAAACCCAGGTTAGCCAGAAAATAAAGCAAACATGAGGAGGGAGTGTAAGAAGCAGCTTTGCACAGTCACTGAGTAACCCTGAGGTCAGTTCAGTGTTCCACTAATGCCAGCTTCTTTCCCACAGAGGCATTTACATCGTTTATAAGGATGGAGATGTCGACAGTCCCATGGTCAAAGAGAGGGTCTGGCAAAACAGTGATTTCAACTTTGACAACGTCCTGTCTGCTATGATGGCCCTTTTCACAGTCTCCACCTTTGAAGGCTGGCCAGCGTGAGTGGCTTCTCCATGTTTGCACAGTGCTGTTTCCAGAGTTGCATTTCCCAGAACAATTCACTATCACTTACCAGCCATTTTTGGGCAATAAACCAGTTTTAAGCGGGGGTCTAAAAAGGGAGGAAATAAAAAAACCTATTTTCCTGAATCTGGGCACTTATCCCATATTTCATTCTTGAAAAAAAACCAAAAAAAAAAAATCAAACCCTAAGAAAATGTGAACTTTTTAATCTTGTTTGATTCCTAGTCTTTTCTATAAGGAACTTCTCCTCAGCTCTGATGGAAGTAACAATTTTAGATGCTTATCCATCAATCGCCCTTAAATAAGGCTAATTTGAAAGTTTTAGGCCTTCAAGTAAACCTCTTACTAAAAATGAGACAGCAGTACACTCACAGAAAAATCTAGAGAGAGCTAACTGCCACTCATTGTTTCCCTAAATGAGAAATTTTTTTGGGGGAAATAAATAAATAAATGAAAACCACAGAAGTTGGGTCATTAACTTAATTCTTTCAGAAAAAAAGAGTATAACAATATGTGCTGTGATTATTCTGGTTTCTATATTCTTGCAAGCACTATCAGTAAATAGAAGAAGATAACAGTGAATGTCAGACCATTTCTGAAACCTATCTTCTGAGTCTGCATATTTTACTGTTTTCTCATTTTAATGGTAATAAAGATAAAATTTTGTTTGTTTTTCAGGCTGCTGTACAAAGCCATTGATTCAAATGGCGAGAATGTAGGACCTGTGTACAACTATAGAGTGGAGATCTCCATTTTTTTCATCATCTATATCATCATTATTGCTTTCTTTATGATGAACATATTTGTTGGTTTTGTGATTGTCACATTCCAAGAACAGGGAGAACAAGAGTACAAGAATTGTGAGCTGGACAAAAATCAGGTTAAAAAAATAATGAATTCTTAAATTTTGAAAGAAGTCTTTTTTTGTTTATGCATGAATTGCTTCCTTTCTGCTTTGTGGCAGAAGAGGGCACCAAACACATAGCTTAGTATTTATTAATTTTTTTTACTATCTGGGTACTTATTTAACTGGGTATTCAGGTTGTTGTACCTTTCTGTGAGCCCAACCCATCAGTGTTTTTGTTGTGAAAGGTGTTCACTAAGCTTCTGGCTTCCTAGCATCTCACTTTTTGGTGTCACATCAATAAGAATACAGCCAGTTATCCTGAGGCAGAGACAGGTTTTACACTAAGAACTGGAAAATAGTTTTTGTGTTCTGAATAGTCTGAAAGTGTCCAAAGTTCAAGTTTTCAAAATGTTCCACTTCTCACCCCCAAATATTTAGAAATTCACAGGGGGTATTCAGATTAAAATTACAAAAATTTGACCCCATTTACTGTTTAATCCTTTGACTGAGAAACTCATAAGTCACAATTTTTTTTTTTGGATTTTTGGCTGACTGTAACACCCTTCCTTTAAAGAACGCCAGGCATGAGACTATAGGCAGGATTCTTTTTGCAGCATGTGCCCCATTAGTCAGGGCCTGTAAGAAATCCTCCAGAGACAAGCAGCCCTGAAGATTTTGGGCACTAATAGATTATGAGATGAATCCATGGTGTTCCTACATATGTGATTTTGCTGGGCAATTTAACTGAGCTGTTGGAAGTAACACCTCCTGTGTTTATTTTGCTGACTCTAGGGTCTCATGCTCTGCAGGCCCATTGGTGATTGACAAAGGAGTAAAAACAAAACATGGTTTATAGATGACTTAATAGTCCTGCTATGTACCATGCCATAGATACTATAATATATTAGTGTATAAAGGCAAAACCCTCCCGAATTTCCCTGAGCATTATTTAATTTTTGCATGTGGCTGGGTAGTGGATGTGCTTAGATGCAGCTGTAAATAATAAAGTAAGGATTGGTGAGCTCCTTGTGCACTTTATTAATGCTTAATGATGAAAGGCCCTAAATCAGACTGGTTTTGAGAGTTCTATTTAACAATTTTCGTTGATGATTGTGTTACCACTTGGCTGACTGCTGGGTTATGGTCTGACAGGCTTTGCTGTGTTTGCTTTTCAGCGTCAGTGTGTGGAGTATGCCTTGAAGGCACGTCCTCTCCGTAGATACATCCCAAAAAATCCTTACCAGTACAAGTTCTGGTATGTGGTGAATTCTACTGGGTTTGAATACATCATGTTTGTCCTCATCATGCTGAACACCCTTTGCTTGGCTATGCAGGTAGGAAAAGCAGAAACTCTCTTGGAGCTGTTGGCATAAATTGAGGGGAAGGATATGGGTGATATAATTCCTTTAAATTATGGCAACCTGTGTTTTTTACAAAGTAGAATTTTAAAGAAAGCAGTTCTGATCACAGTACTTTGCTGTGACACGTTCTAGTTGTCTCTTTCTTTCCCTGGTATTTAAGATTTTTATAAGAAAAAGCATGGTTTGAATTCAGTTTAAAAAATAATTCTGCTTTTTTCAGTAAAGTTGCATACACTGTCCCCTCAAAATACACCTCCTACACACTGTGTTATTTTGTAACTACCATGCTTCAGGCTTTCTGAGCAGGTGTGACACAAACCTGTGTAATTTTAAAATCTTGCATATAAAACTTGGGGAAATGTTGTTACTTAATACTCCTGTTTTGAGGGAACAATTTCTCTCTGGAGATTTCCTTAGGATGTTGAGGAATGACAGTTTTGTTCTGCTCATTGCTTACACAAAATAGATTTAAGCAGTTCCATGCTTGACCAGGGATATTCAGCTAATCTTCCATGTATATAGATGTGCTTCACAAATTTTACTAGAAAATGTTTTCCTATGCTGCATTTTTGTGACCTTTGTCTCAAGCTGCCTTGCTTTCACTTCACATTTTAAAGCCTTTACTTTTGTAAATGTTTTATTTTTCATTCACAGCACTATGGACAGTCTAAGCTATTCAATGATGCCATGGACATTATGAATATGGTTTTCACTGGAGTGTTCACTGTTGAAATGGTTTTGAAACTGATTGCATTCAAACCCAAGGTAAGTTTAAGATATACTTTAATTAGGTCATCACCTAATTAGGTCATCACAGGAATTGAGTATGATGAGTTTCACACTTGTATATTATTCAAAGAGCAAAAAGAACCAACATTCCCACCTTTATCTATCAGAGAAATTTTCATAGAAATGCAACTCCAGGAAATGAAATGCAGATATCAGAAAAAAATCTAACAAAGTGGTTGATGAGATCTGGAATACTCTGAGGTAATGAAAATGTCCCTTTCTAAATCAGATAAATCCTTTCCTGTTACAACTATTACCACATCTCCTGTTCTGGGTACTACATTCATTGCTTGACACTAATTTCATCTCCAGTAAAGACCTGTATCCTGTATAATTTCCTATTCTAAAATGCAAAATAATTTATTTATAAAATATAGCCTAGTATTACAAACATGCACATAAATAATTTACATATGCAATAGCCTTTTTAGATTTTTATGTTTTCAGTTATAAATGCATAATATTTGGTAGAAGGCCCCACACTGAGTGGTTGATTCCTTGTTTTAATGGGACACTGTCAATATGAATGATGCAGACACATTTTCAAAAGTAGATTTGCAAGGGAAACTGGTAACTATAATTGAAAAAAAGATAAAACTACCTGTGGCAGCTAATGCAGCCTTTTTATTCAGTTCTCATACTGCATTTATGAAGTGCAGAAATTAATGATGAAAAAACAGACTACATTTGTTTTTAGTACAATGAAATTAATGTTTATTCTGGGCTATGTAATTGAGTGAAATGTGTTCACTTGCTACACTTGGAATTTGAAAAAAGCCAGATGAGCCATTTGACGTTTACTGCTCTCACCATCCAAGGCTGGTACTTTTTCCTTTCCACTGCCCTTCTTTTAAAGCAGCCAGGGTGTCTGCCTGCAGGCTGGCTGTGAGCTGTGCCCTTTGCTGTGCAGCAGCCCTGGCTCTGCCCGGGCACTCCGGGCTCAGCACGGCCGCCCCCAGCTCGGGCTGCAGCAGGTGGACAACAGCTTCCCAGACTTCCCAAACTGTTCATTCAGCTTGCATTTAGCACTGAGCTTGGCTGTACAGCCTGAGCTACTGGGTTTAAAGCCAGCTTTATTTGCCTGCAGAAGTGAAGGAGCTATCCATCTCTTGAGGTCTGGTGTTGAGATGTGAACTGTGGAGCTCGGCGTGGATGTTGACCCGCTCTCCCGTGGTCTCGCTCTGCACTGTCCAGTCCATTGTACATTTCTAATTAATTTATTTGTATTTCTGTGTCAGCTATCTTATTTCAATGCTAAGGATTTCACATTAAAATAGCACAATATGAGGCCCCAGAGGAGATAGCTCAGCTGTGTGGACCACAGTGTCATGAGTATGCTGGTTGTGTTTCCTGATCTGTATTTCCTGTTCTATATCCTTGTTTTGCACAGGACTTTGCTGCATTTTATCATTTGCTTTTTGAAAGAAGATTGTGAATCCTTGTATGGTTCTCCATGCACTTGTGACTGTAGTCAGAAATAGCAGCTAATGCCAAACACAGTGGTCTGATCATGAGTGTACAAATCACAGTGCTCCATTTGTACTGTGGGCTTCCTACTTGTTAGCAAATGCAATGTGTTAAAACTGGTCTCTAAGACTCTGTACAATTTGAGCTTTAATTCTGTTGCAACATGCTTTCAATTCTATCTGACTGGATGCTTTCACTGTGAGACATCCCTGGATCTGAACCCTGAGAGTTTGAAGGGCAGACACTGCCAGTGGAAGGGTCTCATTTCTGAATTTTGGTCCCCAATAGAAGCAGAACACCTTAAGCTTTTTAATTAGCAGGGCAAGACTTAAAGACCATGATGATAATCAGACTTTTGGAAGAGACTAATGAGCAGGAAGAGACTAAAGCATATTTAAGGTTGTTCCTGTTATTCTTTGGAGATTGTAACCTTTTAAGTTATCAGATGCTCTTTAACAAAACCTATTGGCAACACATATTACATAGTTCATTAATAATCAAAAATCAGCTAGCATCCTTAAGCAGAATTTTAGTGTCTTTAATCTAAATTTCAAAATAGATGCATGTTTAAAACAACAATTAACTGCTTTAACTCATATTAAAGTTTAATAATAGTGGGAACAATCTGAAACCAAACTTAATGCTTTGATTTAGAGTCCATGAGGAAAGACTGATAAATTTCTTTTATGTCTATGTCACTGGTGGGTGGGTCTCTCAGGCTAGTCTTACAGAATAAAGTTTTATTCATTAATTTTGTGCATTTAAAAAGTTATTTCAGAGATGTTCAAAGAATCAAATAAAAACTCCATTTAACTCTGTAAAAATAAGAATAGATAAAAACCTGTCAGTTTTTATCTCATCTGCTTGACAGTGTCCCCTTAATATGCTGACAAAAGTCATGTGAAAACGGTACTCTTTTGGTTTTGCTGGTCATATAAACTTAAGGCTACTAGAAATTATTGATACTCTTCCTATGATATTGTGTTGTGTAAAAGCAAGGCACTGCAGACTGCCTTGCAGCTCTGAAATACATAAAACCTGGAGAAGTGTCAATAGTGAAGGTGATGCTGAGTGTCTGGCACACTTGACTGGGAGATTGGATCACACAAGGCTTTGTAGAACGAGGCCCTAAATTTTCCAAGAGAGTACTAAAAGAACTACAAGATTTATTTGGTAGATGTATGGAAACATATTTTGTTACTAATTCTCTATGCCTACCTATTCCCCAGGATTTGTGATTTTGTCCTTCAGCATTTCTCAGTGAGCAAATTTTTCACAATATAAGCTAAAAGGTCAGGTGTTTTTCCTTGTGTTTGCTAAAATCTGTTACTCAGCATGGTTCAGTGCCTTTCAAAACAAAATACAGCTATGGAATCAAAAATAATCCATCCACACACACTGTATGTACAGCCTCCTGGTAGCCAGTTGTTGCTTAAACTTGTAATGATTTTCCATGTCGTTTTACATCAGATTTTTGTAAGAAAAAAGGAAAGATGGCTAGTAAGTGAATTGATCTTGGGTTCTTGCAGTGGTGAAAACAACTTATTTGCATGATGTTTATTTGCTGTGACTTGTCCATTCCTCCCTTTTCCAAAACCATCTTTATTTTCTCTTAGTTTTTTGTTTATTTGTATGCTTTTGCTTTACATATTAGTTTGAACAATATTTGTCTATACTGATGGAAAAGGTTTCATAAAATAAATAAATAAATGTGTAAATTATTTTAGCTGTAAAGTGTTTTAGCTGTATTGAATCAAAATGTGATTTTTTAATTTCAGTGCTTTACCTTGTAGCATGTCTAGTAAAGTTATTTTTTCTATAGCTGAAATTATCCTTTATTTGGAGGACCTTTTTTGGCTCCCATTGTAGAGGAAGATGGGTAGCACAGCTCAGGATTGTGCTGATTATGTGTTTGCTGTTTGCCAATAGTCTCTTATTTTGTGTATATATAGATAAAAATATTGTTACTCTAAAATCAAGGAAGATACTTAGAAATAAGGAATGTGAATGATCAGGAAGAATATGATGAGAGCAGCTCCCTGTCTTTGGTTGGCAGCTGCTCATCTCATTAGGGTTATAAATTTCAATAATGTTGGTGGTTCAGTGTGATTCTTAGTAAAGCTTTGGGAATGGCTTGTTCCCGGGAGCAGGGAGAGTAAGGAGGGAGCAGCAGGGAATTGTGCAAGGAGGGAGCAGCAGGGAATTGTGCAAGAGCTCTTTGGAGTGGAGGCATTTCTTCAGGAGGCCAAATCCAAGAGCACTGCCTTTTGCCCCAAAACTGGAATTGATCCCAAAGAACCAGAGTAGTGCAAAGGGTTGTAGAGATAACAATACTCTGATCTATTTTCCTTTTACAGCCCCTTGCTCAGACAAAGGAATGATGGTAGCAATTTGTGTTTAAAAGAGTAGCATTAGAAACGCAATGAGCCTTTCCTGACCCTGCTTCCTCTCCAAGAATGTGGAGCTGTTGTCTACAGTTGTAGCTCTCTCAAAGTCTCCAAGAGCAAATTTCCACTCAAAATAAGCTGTTCCAAATACTAATGCACTCAGGTGCATTACTTTAAGCTGTGAAATTACTAGAAATTCTAACAGTTTAAAATCTTGAGAAAAATATCAGTCCAATTCTAAAATCAGTTTTGGAACTGATTTTGCTTTTCTCTGCTAACAACTCATGTAATAACTTAAACTATTCAGCTAAAACATTGTCTTAGAACAAACAGTGTAATAAAAAGTGTAACTAGATATAAGGCTAGATTAACACATTTGTAATTTTAAACTTCTTGCTAAATGTATTATTTTAGAGCTTCAATAGTGCCTGAAAAGTTAGTATTTTAAAATTAATTACCAAGAAATGTACATGCACAAAATGTACATTCCAGCACATTCCTTAGTCATGGTAGACTGATACTTGAATATATGTGAATGAGGTAAAGGGCAAGTTCAGTAGTTTTTGCAGTTCTGGATTTCTATAATAACTAGAAAAAGCCACATATAGCAGAAAACTCTGGTCTCCATAGTTATCTTAACTACTGTAATACACCTTGATTTGTTCCACTCTGGAACCTACCTGGAGGATTCTTCTGAAGTACCTCTTGGCTCAAACATGCTGTTTTATGCCCACAGGCAGCTAATTGCATTATAGACCTTTACAACCCTTTGCAGCCATGTCCCAGTAATACACGTTTGGGGAATATATTTAAAGGCATAAAACGTCAGAAGGGTGATGAAGCAATTGATGAAAATGAATTTTCAGACGCTGGATTGGCTGCAGCAATGAAAAGCATTAAGAAATTGTTCAGGTTGCTGTGGTTCACTGCACTGGCTTCACTGGCTACAGAATCTGCCTCTGACTGCAAATGTAGGATGAGTTCCTATATTAGACCCAGTTTATGAATAGAAGATTAAGTCAGTTCTCTAATCTTTATGCACAGTTTCATATTAATAACTGTGCATGTTTAGCCAGGGATGAGACTTGACCCTTTGGATATTTTTTACCAACCATTTAGATAAGTCTATCACAAAATCCTTGATGTTAAGGAGGTTTCAATTGGCTTGGTCTTGCAGAAATGTAACAAAAGGGGTCTTGTTGTCCTCATTAGGGTACATATGTCAGAATTTTTCAGCCTTGCTAGAAGCCCAAAGCCAATTTTGGATGATGGCTTGCTTGCCAACATCGTGCTTATCTGATGGTGTGTTCTGCATGTGTAGAGTGTGTGTGTCTGTGTGTGTGTCTGTACATGTATATATATAATTATATATATACACACACATGCACATATATGTTGCTTTTCCTTCAGTAGGCAATATTGTTTGGTTTTGTTTTGTTTTCTCATTAGACCACAGGTTTTGTTTAACTAATTTCTGTTTATGCAAAACTAAACAGAAGTATGCAAATATTTGACATTTCATGTGTAATCACAAACGTTTGCACCCTGCCTGCTCTGTTCAGGGCTATTTTAGTGATGCCTGGAATACGTTTGACTCCCTCATCGTTATTGGCAGCATAGTAGACGTCGTTCTCAGTGAAGCTGATGTGAGTATATCCCAGCTTACTTTCCCCAGTCCCTACTTCTCTTTCTCTGTCTCCCCACTATTTCCATCATCTGGACAAGTCACAGATTTTGATCTGATGTTTCTAAAGTTTTGAGTACAGACCAGTCATAGGTCAATTATGTTGATATGGGAAATAAATAGCCTTTTTTTTCTACCGATTTTTTTAGCTATGAAAGGGAAAGTTTAGATTGTATAGTGGTACATCAGAGAAGCCTAGAGTGTTTCTGTGTTATAACACTGTCCTTTTCTTCTCTTTTTCTGTTTGTGTTTTTCTCTTGCTCTCTTTCTGCTGAATGCTTGTCCTAACAGCACTATTTCACTGATGCATGGAACACTTTTGATGCCTTAATTGTTGTTGGTAGCGTCGTTGATATTGCTATAACAGAAGTTAATGTAAGTAGCAACTGTTCATGCACTAAAAAGTAATTGCTATCATCAAGAAATACAGAAAATGTAAACTTAATCCCAAAAAAGTCCTTTTTTATAAAAGTATGTTTAATCCTGGAATGAAAGACAAAACACTGATACAGATGTTTGTACAAGCTGCTGTTATTTATTTCTATACTTGTATAGCTGCACATGCACAGAGCACAGTGAGACAATAAAAATGGTTTTTCTATATATGCACAGAATATATTTTAAAAAAAGGATTTAAGTTTATGTTACTATCTTACTTGAAGCCCATTGCTTTTTGTAGGTAACTTGACCAAGATAATTCAAGATTCTGTAAGCTTTTGGTGGCTTGGTTTAGCAAATTATGATTTCTTTTTCTGTGAGAGGTTTGGGTTTGGAGGGCATTCATATCTCATGAAGTAGCAGAAGAAGGCCACATAGAAAGTCAGGCTTTCCATGCTGTGGAAAATAGAATGTTATTTTTTTTCCCCAGTCCTTTTGCTTTTCATATCCTGAAGTAAATGTTTGGAAGTTTGAATTACTCTTAAAGTAGTTGGAAAACTCCATCATTTACCAGAATTTTGTCTGATGGCCATTGCACATAATAGGTGTTTGGGCAACAGATTCACCTTGAAATTGCTTCCTGGTCTTGTGTTAAATGGTGAGAATCCAATGCCTGACTGACTTTCTGGAAAGCAAATGGAGGAGTGATGAGAGAACATGGGAGCAGAAGAACCTTACCCTGACCTTTACATTTCAGACTGATTTTTCTCAGTTCTGTGGGGATGGATCTTTCTGTGAACTGAAGGAACTTGAGCTGACAGGGAGGCTCAGTCAGCCCAGAACTGCAGTGTCCCTTTGAGACTTTTCTTAAAGCATAATTATTATTTATGGAGCACGTTTTAAAAGCTGCCTCTGATTTATTTTTCATAGGTTTTTCCCCCTCTGTTTTGTTTAGTTTAGGGTTTGTTTTTTTTCCTCCAGAAAAGTTTTTCATTTAGACTTACAGCTCAAGTATTTGCAATTTACCCATGATTTCCATCCACAGCAGTACTGGTGTGGGTGAGCCCAGTACCTGAGGAGAGCAAAAAGACCAATGATTTAGAATAGCTTTCCCTCATAACTGCACAAGGTATTTGACTGTGAAGAGACTGAGAGACAGCTCAGAGGTGCTGCCATGACCCAAGCAGATGTGTCTGTGTTCAGCAGTGCAGGGGCAGGGTTAACTGGGCAGCACCACTCCTACCTGGTCACTGCTGAGCTGTCAGCTGGGAGAGCACTGGGATTCAGCAATGCTCACAGCTGTCTTGAAAATATTCTGGAGGCCAAGTAATGATGTCCAAGATGAGTAGACACCACAGTCAACAACCAGCACTGCCATTTCTTAGTTTTCATGTTATTCTTACAAGAGAAAAAATGCTCATCTTTGAATTCTTCTAGTTTTGTACAGCAGACTCTTTGTGTACTAAACATTGTCTGTTTCTGGTCTTGCCACTTTTCTGTGCTTTGTTTGTGCAAGTCAAGAATGTATTATGGTTTCAATTTATTTCTGGCCTTGATTTCCCATTTTCAACATGAAACGTTTAGTGTTGCAGAGTGTCCAGGGAAATTTCTTAGATTTTTACTTTTATTGTTTTGATTCTACTGAACTATTCCTACTTGATTAGCTTAGTGTAAATTTCTGTCATCCAAAACCAGTATTTCAGAATCTTTTCCTCAGTACTTTTTCAGCATTCTGAAGAAAGACATTCCACCTGTACTTGTTATTTAAGGCTGGCAGTGATCCTGGGAAATCTGTGTCTCTGCTGAGATGCTAAGGAGACTTTGCTTCCAAAAATTCCCACTATAGAAACTCAAGCTGAGGAAGCTCAGCCGTGTTTGAGGGCTGGTTTGCAGCAGGGTAGATCACCAGCACTGACAGAAAATCAGGTCTTGTCACAGTTCTCATTTCAGGGGCACAGCCATCCATGTGCTCAGAGTGAGCTAAGCTTTGCTGTGGGAGCACGGCTGTGGCTGCCCCAGGCTGTGCAGCTCAGCCTCACCCCAGGGCAGCTGGGGCTGCTCAGGACCTGGCAAAGGCCACTGAGCTCTTCTAGCCGACAAGTTTGTATCTGACCCAGTTTTAACAAGAGAATGGATTGGACTGTCTGGGTACACACTGCCTTGGTTTCACTATTAAATACTGGAAATTAAATGTCATCTCTTTTATTTTGTTGTTTTTTTTTTTAACATTTTGAAAGAGTATATATGCTTCCCTGAGGCTGGTTCTTCTGATCCAGTAACCTCCCATTCTCACATAATCCAGGAAATTACTATGGTTTGAATATTTTTGGTGCCTGTGGAATTCAGTCTTTAATGTATTAAGCAATTTACAGGATTGCTCAGCATTCTCAAGGACTGGATCAGTGACCAACTCAAGAAATGAAGCACCTCAGAGCAACATATATCTTAGAAATAAAATATTTTCTGTGATTATCTTTTTAATTTCCTCTTTCATTTAATATCTCTTTCTTCAACCTCCTTCTTTTATGAAGCTAATTGGTTTTCATGTTCATTTTGTTTTTAGAAATTATTAGAGGCAAGTATATATAAGTAAATATACATGTGGTATAGCAATAAAAAAATTTAAACCACTACTAAAACCTGTATAATTACTTCTGTGTTCTGTGGCCTTTTATTTTCAGAAACTTTCACCTGTCATGCAAGATTTGTGTGGTCATAGAAATGGTTCTTTTTCAATTAAAAATGCAGAGTGATGATTGGCAGACACAAAGTGTGGTCAGTCCAATCTGGGGGAGGGACAAATATGATTATGAGAATGAGAGAGAAATAAATTAGAAATAAAATCGGAATAAATAAGTTGTTAAAAAGAAACAACATGCAAGTTTCAATCTGGCCTGACTGTATAGAAGTGATCGTATTTGTCAGCTCAGAAGCCATTTGGATGACCAGCACTGAATGACTTGGAAGCATGATCACATTGTTGCAGTAGTGGTTGTGAGGGTTTTAATTCACATTTTTTTATTTAAGTTTCTTTTACCATTCATGTGCTGCCAAAATGTTGAGAAAATAATGGAGAGTTCCCTTTCCTCATATTTTATGTAAATTATTAATGCATCTCTGTGGGACTGATTTTATTCTTGACATTGAACAAAAACTTCAAGTTTTCTGCTGAAATAGGGCCTGAAGGAACAGCATTTATGTCTTCCTCCTGAGCCCTCAGGAAAACCCATCTGTCTTGAATCTTGGTCTTGTGCTTGTGTGAAGTGGAGTAAAGCCTCATGTCTGCCTCCTGTAAGAGATTCAGGATTCAACTTAGAGCAAGAGCAGTCCAATTTAGTTTGAGTACCACTTTATGCCCCCCTATCATATGTTAGAACTTAGGTGTTGGTGCCAGTAATTTGTATTTTTGGATACTGTTGATTATATTTTGTAAACTTTTGCAAACATCTCTCTTTAGGCTTAAGGGTAGGTCAGAGAACTGTGTTCTCATACAGCCTTGCTTTCATTAGTGTGAAGTCTTAGTGCAATATCAAATCTCTGCAGTGTTGCAATATCTACTTTGGAGCCAGAAATAAATTTCCAAGCGGCTTTCATCGTGTTAACAACAAAATAATTTATTTACTTAATTGTACAACAGAATATTTGTCATCACATAATACCATATTTGATAATATAACTATCAAATAATATAAGTTATCATATAACATATTAATTATGAATTTGGAACTTAAATACATATTTTACAGGGGAAGAGGCACTTATAGAAAATATACTCACGAGTTTCTCACATAGACTTAAAATTTTAATTATTTGGTGTCTATGGGCAGTTGGTTCATGTTGAACAGGGAATACAGAGAGCACTGATAAGACCATGAAGAGAATTTCTCATTCACATCTGAACTGCAGTAACTATTCTCTGAACAAATCGTGTGTGCTCATGCACATGGACTCACAGCACTCATTTCTGGAGATATTTTGGCAACCTGAATGTTTTGCTGTATCTGCTATTGTCATCATGTGTTTGTCATTCAGATGCTTCCTTCTCTAATTCTGGTGATGAGGACATTATGATCATGTGCCATTTGTTCTGACATGCTCTTGGGCCCTTTGGCACAATATGTAAAAAAGAAGCTTTTGACCAGCACCATTTACTAACATCACTGGTTTTCACCATGTTTATTTTTTGTTTAAGCACAGAGCTTGCTTCCAAGGCATGATCCAATCTGTTTCACACTGTTCACAGTTTTGACACTGAAGTTCTTTTTAGTCAGGATGTTTATTTTTAACATTTGTTGCAAACATTTGTGAAACAAGGAGTTCCTGTTTAGGAAATGTACTAAATTTTTCATAAGCAGCATTACTACTTGACCAAATTTGGTAGCAGGTTGCAAACATTTTTGTCAGTGAGTCAGAAATTTATGTTGATCATTGGTTATATTTTTTTGAGAATTGGGATTATTTGAGGAAGAAAACTGTTGTGTTGCACTTTAATTAAGTAACAAATAAAAATCATATATTAAGTATTTGAGGATTGGCTCAGAATTACATGGTTATGAAGTGCTTCGCTGACCTGGGCTCCGAGTGTGACAGGTCCATGGCTGACAGAACAGGCAGAACAGAGTCTGTGCCCATTCCCCTCATTGCAGTGTCTGTCAGCAAAGCAGGGAAAGCAGAAACAGTCAATTTATTCCAGCTGTGACCATTTCCAGACTTATAGCAGACAGAAGCACACCTGTCATCTTAGGAATCACACAGTCCCAGTTTTGGGGGGACAAAGAAATCCTAATAGTGACCAGCCAGTCCCAAAGCATTTGGGACCAAGTAGTATTGGAATGATTGTTGGAAAAACAGGGGAAAGAGGAGGCTGGAGGTAGATTGTCTGACCACAGGTAATGTTTTTATTTGCCTTCTTGTCAGCAGATACTATCCCCCTGCTCAACCTCTCCCCCTCAAGTCTATTCTAATGCTTCCCTACGTGTACAGAATCAGAATGTGCCACCTCCTTCTGTGTGTGCGTGCACATGATGTCACTGGTGCTGCAGATCAGGGTGTGTGCTTAGGGACTGCCTGATTTTCCTCATCTGTAGGAAGCAGATGCTCTGGTTTTGTCATTTGTTATTTGTTTGTTATTGTTGCTGAAGATTGTCTTATCTTTATCTCAGTTTCCCAGATGTGAGCATTGCTTCATGCTGGATGGACACACATAACCATTAACTAACTTTGTCTCCCAGATGAGCATTTCCTTTATATTTCCTTTATAAATTTCCTTCATAATTTATATGAATAATGTTTTCTTTTGTGGTAAATCACTACACTAGCTTTATTAAAATTGCTATTAGTAAAATAAACTAAGCTGCTGTATTTTCAGAGGGAAGTGCCAAAGAGGGTAAAAAATTTGATACACCCTAAAATGTCAAACCCAAAACACTTGCCTAGTGATGAATATTTTCACCTTCAGTAGGAAAAACTCCTCTTATATCAGGAGTTCATGTTCTTACTTTGATTCTAGCATTTATCTCCACCTTGGCATTATTGTACAATTTAATTTTTGTGAACAGAGTGTTCTTATTTTTCATTACTGGCCTGCCTTACTTTCCAGTGTCCATAATTTGTAATCTCTTGCATATGACATCCTAACACTCCCCAGCAGCATCAGATCAGCCATCAGAAAGAGTAAATTAGGACTTCTTAGTCCAAAGAAGCTGAGAAAGAGGGATTTGTGAGGGAAGTGTGCCTTGGGCAGTCCTGGGCATACACCACTGTGCAAACACAAAAACCTTCAGTGACCTCCCGACAAAAAATAAAATGAGAGATCCTCATTTTGGAGCAGTTCCAGTAGAACTGATCACATAGTCTGGGAAATCTGACCTCTGCCTTTTTGAAAGTGAGAATTAAGTAATTTCTACAAGGGTTATATGTAGAAAACATTGTTTTTACTGACTTTTCCTTTTGAGAATTTTTGTTTTCATAACTAAGTCATAATGCAAACTCATTAATTTTTAATTTGGAAAAGTGATTGAATAAAAATATGAAGGACCAAAGTATCCTTTTTCTGGTGTTATCTATCCCTTTATATATTGCCATCCTAATACTGATGCTAGCTTATTTGAGGCCCCATCCTGCTCCCTAAAATATAGTAGGAAAAATTCCCAAATCCCAACACTGAAATTTTATTTCCATTTTTAGTGACAATTTGTGATGATACTGTAATTCAATCTGATCTCTGTCTGTCAAATACTATGTACAGTTTTTGATCATACAAAATACCAAAGCAAATTAAGTAATTTGCTCACTATTTAAGAGCTCAGCTCAAGCTCAGCCTGAGTCAGTCACCAGAGATTAATATGACATTTCAGGCTTCATCTGCAGAAAGTGTAATTAAACATTTTTTCTTTAAAGCTTTAGATTAAAAGGATTTTTTTTCTGTGCTAAAAAGTCAGTAGCAGTGTGGGTCTGGGTGCACTGGTGCAGATTTGGGATTAATTTAGGTAGGCAGCTTTACAAGATTGCTTCCATGATTTGTGGTATTTTGACATTTATGATGTTTGTGATAATGAATTTTTCCTTAATTCTATTTTGATAATTTTATTTCAAACTGTTGAAATATGCAGGGAATTTCTAATGAAGCAGTTGTCTTCCCTTAGCAGCAGATTTTCCATCTGTTTTATATAGGTTCTTAGAAAGTTAGATGTTACAGCCAGTTTTACAAATATTCTGCTTGCTGAAGTTTAATAAGGAGATCTGGGTTTTGGTAAATGTAATGCATAAATTTAGTAATAATCCCCTATACAGTTAAAAATTTTTTTGTTTCAGAATATATTGATATCCTGGCAGGGCAGTAATGTTTCCATATGTAACTTGCACATAGTTGAGCAAACCATTATTTTTACCTCATTTTCCCCTAGTGATGCCTTTATATTAAATATGTTTTGAAAAAAAGTAAGAGAGAACACAATTAGTATTTTAATTATGATCTGACTTTAAAAAAGCACTACCTATTGTTGCTTTTCTTTACCATAATATGTTTGCATGATATATTTTCAACAGAATCATCTCCTTTTGTTTCCCTTCCGTCTCCTCAAGTTTTATCTTTAGTACAGCAGTGTGTGAGGTTTGAGTGGGTGAAGGGTGGCACTGTGCTCATTGCTGCTCTGAGTGACAGGAATTGCTGAAAGGTGCCTCTTTAAAAGGAGGATATTTTAGGCAAGCCTTATCACTGGGATCTAACATCCAGAATCCCATTTTTTCTAGTGCTATAAATGTTTTTAAAGACACTCCCGTTTTGGAAGAAGCTGCTGTGAGTTTGTCATTGCACAAGCAAGCACAGAACATTGATCCTTTAAGCTTTGCTGCCTGCTCTGCAAAGTGTGTGACCATTTAGGCTCTCAGCAAAGTTTCTTCAAAATCAGACCGAGGGAATAAAAGGAGAAAAGTGAGATGTTCCTCACAGCACACAGAGTTTGGCTCTGGGAACAAGAAGTCGTGTGTGCCTCTCTGCTCCCTGGAGCTCCTGAGGCTGCACAGATCTGTTCCAAAAGGATCAGTCAGATCCTGATCCCTTTCTCCATGCCTGATCCTGCACCTCAGCTCAGGTGTGGGCAGAGAGTTCAGGTGTTGCCTCCTCCCGTGCACTGCTGGGCAGGGTCAGCTCCAGGGCGTGGGGCTGAGAGCTCTGTCTGTCACTCTGTCTGTCACTCTGTCTGTCACTTTGTCACTCTGTCTGTCCTGCTGGGCACTGCAGCACCCAGTGCTCCTCACACAGCCACCTCCAGTGAATTAGCTTTGCTGAAAGGGAGCTCCTGGTGTGATATCAAACACAGTTACTTGACTCTGGTTAGGTTCCAGTGGTGGAGTAATTAATCTTCAAGAAGGGCAGAGCAGAAAAGGACCTCGAAAGGCTGGTTTGGCCCCAAAGCTTTGCTCTTGAGTTTTAGCTGGGCTTCCTGCTATGGTTTCATACAACTTGTGAAAATTGATGGCTAGATTTTTTTAGCCTACATAGGAGCAGATGTTTTATTTTGTATTTACTTTTTATTGAATCTTTTAAACATATTTTATACCAGCAGATTTTATTATGAGTCGGCCAAAAGTGTTTGAGCATGACTTAGCCAACATGAAAAGATAAGAGCGCGGTTTAATAAAGGAATTTGTGTTTTGTTCAGGACATATATTGAGTTGAAAGATGTTAATTTACATTTAGAAATTTAAAATGTTCTTAATTTTGCTTATGGTTAAGCTAACTTTTTTTATCTTTTATTTGATTTTAATATTTAATGTTCTTAATTTCTTAAAGCCAAAGCCAACTGAAACAGTCACAACTGATGAGTCTGGGGTAAGATCAGTAAAGCGACCCCAGTGGTTTTACCTATACTTGAGTTTATTCTTTTTACCATGTCTTTTTTCCACCAAGTTTTTCTGTATTTTTCATTCCTGTCTGACTGCAAAGGTGTTATGCAGTGGTTTGCATTCATTGTCAGTGTTCTATTGGAGTCTATTACAAACAAACCCAATACAATCCTATTAACAAACCAGAAAACTTGGAAATGCATGAGCTGTGTGAAGCATTTCTACAGGTCCTGTGTTTTCAGCATGTAATTTTTCCTTTCATATCATGGTTACCAAGGTGAACAGGCTCTCAAGATACATTTCCAAATCTTACCTCTTCCACCTTTGCATTTTATGTTGTTTTTCTGGAAGTGTTGCATGTGTGAGTTTGTATTTGGTTTGACTTCTCCTGGTGCTCTCCAGAACTCTGAGGACAGCGCTCGGATCTCCATCACTTTTTTCCGTCTCTTCCGTGTGATGAGGTTGGTGAAGCTGCTGAGCAGAGGAGAAGGAATCAGAACATTACTCTGGACATTTATCAAGTCATTTCAGGTTAGCACAATTTATTTAAATTTGCTTTATAATTGCAACCATTTATACACCAAATTTTATGAAGCAATACTCTGTAGAATGCCAAAATATTTTTTTAAATTTAATGTTATCAGTAATGATGTATTTAAATATATTTGCATGCTAATGCCAAAATTATTTTCACCAGTTACTTTTGGGAGTCTGAGGGTCATTCTTTGTCATTTAATATTAGCTGTTACTGTAAGGTTTCTATGGTACTTCCGGAAAAAATATTTGGCATATTTAAAAGAGATGGGATAGGTTTGACATACGTTGATCTCATGCTTCCACACGTTTTTATTAGGTGACTGGAAGAGAAGAATTTAACACAGATTTTACATAAAACCAATTTCTTGGGGGAAGTAAATACTTGAGTCATTGCTTCTGAAAACTGATGAATGTGAAGTTAATGAAATTCTGTAACTGTATAGAACGAAGTATCTTTGTGTTGTCAGAGTCAGTAATGAAAGCAAAATTAAAAACACTGAAGATGATCCTTCCCTCTGGATTGCTGGCAGAAGTAATTTAAAATACAATAAAGCTGGCATACATTGCATGCAGCAAAGTATTAAGAGCGACAGGTAATAACATTTTAAGCACTTGCATAGGAAGAAAAATCTTGGAAAAGTCTGTGTTGAACAGAGAAATTACTCTTGCAAATTGAAATAGAAATGATGGTGTGAGATTATTAAAAGACAATGCACCTGTCTCTTTCTAGGCTCTGCCTTATGTTGCCCTTCTGATAGCCATGCTGTTCTTCATCTATGCTGTCATTGGAATGCAGGTAATTAGAGAATTTTTTTAGCACTAAACAACAGTACAGATTTGTCTGAGACTTGTTTATTGAGTTGCTTGTTAAAGCATTCCTTTGATAGTGGTGCTATGTATAAGGCAGATCTCTCAGAGTAATGGAAAAATCTTAATGTGGCTCTGATTTTCTTGATCAGGAAATTCCAAAAGACACAAGAGAAGAACTAGGTGTGCTGCTTTTTTTCCCCCTGTCCTTGTATATGTAATATATTTACTGCACTTTTCTGACTATCATGAAAAATCTAAAGTGTAATGGAAGTGTTTTTGTGAAATTTCATGCATCCTGAAGGAAGTTTAGATTGCAAGGCCTACAGCCCCTGACAGCACAGGTCACTGGAATGAGAGTCAAAATTCTGGTTTATTGTAGGTATTTGGAAAGGTGGCCATGAGGGACAACAACCAAATAAACAGAAACAACAATTTTCAGACTTTCCCCCAAGCTGTGCTGCTTCTCTTCAGGTGAGCAAACCTTAACTCTCCCTCAGTGCATCCCATTTCATGATCTGAAAAATGATCTATGAAAAATGTGCAAAACGTGTTTGCAAGGGAGACTCAATTCAGCTCAACAAGCACCTCCTGTTTGTGGCTGTGTGCTGGGTGTCCTCTGGCACAGCAGGGTTCTGAGGAGGTGACACAGAACCAAACTCCTCTCAGCTCCTTTGGGCAGCAAGTGGCTTCAGGCAGAGCCCAAACATCAATGTCTGAGCACTGGGGAAAGCTGTAAAAGACTCTGCCCTTACTGGAGTCTTTAGAGGTGCAACTTGTGTGATAATTTGAAGAAACGAAAAGTTGTTGCAAACATAAAGAAATAAACTGTTCTTTACGTTTGCTGAAGGGGGTGTAACTTGCAGAAAGGAAATACCAGATGAGCTGTAGGAAAAGCTTCCTGATGGTGAAGGCAGCTAAATCTTGTGTGTGTGTGTGATTATGGGATTTCCATCGCTGGAGAATTTAAGAAGGCAAACATTTGCCAGGAGTGTTTCAAAATGTCCTGGAACAAGGAGAGAATGACATGGGGTGGGGATGCCTCTAAAGGTGACAGCCTTGAGCTGTCTCTTGCCTGAGGTTCTGTAATTCAGCTCTTGTGCATTGTCACTCACCTGGCTGGGAAAAACTGGCAGGACATTCCTTACCTGGCACCAAAGGCATCACCCACTGAGATGTGAGTCACTTTATGCCTTTGACACCAGATAAGGTACACAGCTAAAGATGTCATAATTATGTAATTGACTTTTAAAAAATTGAAATTGTGGGACTGTACACATGCTTTATGCAACTGTGAAAAAAATGCAACAGTGGAAATTAGAGACAGGCATTTCTGTAAATCACAGTTTGAGGTTACAGTTTTTGCATGCAAGCCTTAGTGCATTAGCCTACCTTCTAAAGCATGTCTGCAATGTCAGATTATGCTTGTCAGTTCTGAAACGTGCTCTGCACTTTTCTTTAATTAGTTCCTGCTCTGAAATGTTCAATAGTCTGTCTTCACATTTGTGCTTGTACAAAATGTGTACAGAATGTAACAAATGAATACAATTTTAATCCGTCTTGATCAAATAATGCTGAATTTATCTTTGTGGCATTATAAAGGTGTGCAACTGGAGAAGCCTGGCAGGAAATCATGCTGGCATGCTTGCCTGGAAAGCGCTGTGATCCAGAATCCGATTATAATCCTGGGGAAGAATACACGTGTGGAAGCAATTTTGCCATCATTTATTTTATCAGTTTTTACATGCTCTGTGCATTTTTGGTGAGTTTAGCTTGTGCTTGTTAATAGCAGTGAGCTTTTGCACTTTGGCTTTCTTCTGAATGAAGAGCAGTGAGTTGAGAGAATGACTGAAAATCTCATATCCAAAATATTTTGGCAAGGTTATGGGGTTTTTTTAATACAGAGTCTTAAATCCTGTATTTTCTACCAATTTTTACAGTGAGAGTGGTGAAACACTGGCATAGGTTGCCCAGAGGGGTGGTAGATGACCCCCATCCCTGGGAATATCCAAAGTTAGGTTGGACAGAGCCCTGAGTAGCCTGATCCAGCTGAAGTTCTTGCCTATTGCAGGGAATTGGTGTAGATGACCTTTAGAGGTCCTTACCAACTCAAATTGTTCTATGATTCTAAATTCCCATGTACGAGGGTTTCTTCTGACTGCACACCTGTGTGGGGTGACTGGCTGCACATTTGAAAGCTGAGTTGGCAGTCTTTTCATAGCTGTTATTTTGTGCATTTCTCAGTGATACATTAAATATTCATTAACAATGGAGCTGCACTTCCTGTGACTGAGCAGCAATGCTGTTTGTTTTGTTTCAGCAGAATTTGGATTTGCATCCCTACAAGTGTCCTCATGTGTGGCACATGAGAAGTGAACAATAACCTTTCACCCTAATCTGTGGCAGAAATGGATAATTTGCTCTGAAATAAACATTGAAATACGTTTTTCCTCATTGCAGGTGTCTGGTATAAGCTGATTGATTTTTTCTATTCACAATAATTGTTTCCTTGCAAAAGGAGAGTGGTCCAACAAAATTCTGTGAACTGATGTAAACATATGTTCTGTTGCTCTGTATCACCTTCTGAGTTAACAAAATGTCTTGTCATGAAATTGAATCCTACTCCTGAGATGCACATAGTGTGTGTATTGGATCCATTCTTCAGTTTGATGTAGTGGGATCTGGTAAATGAGGAAGAGAAACAAAACTGTGTTGTAGCCTATGTCAAAAAATTGAGTACTCTTAAATACCATGTTCTTGTCACGTCATTATTTGGTAGATTTCCAATTTAGTTGAATGCAAATATTTTCAGTGTTATTTGATGATATTTGCCAAAAACTACTGATTTACTTGAGTTCTTAAGCTACTGCATATTGAATTGATAAAAATTCAAAATAATCAAGGAAGATTCTTCTTGATCACTCTTTTATTTTAGATTATAAACTTATTTGTGGCTGTCATTATGGATAACTTTGATTATTTGACACGTGACTGGTCTATTCTGGGCCCCCATCATTTGGATGAATTCAAAAGAATATGGTCAGAATACGACCCTGAAGCAAAGTAAGTTAGATCATTTCTCTGACATAATTTATTTGGTAAAAGCAATACAAGCAGAGCAGGGTGTGTCTTTGGGGAGCAGATGTTTGTTAACTGAGGTGTGTTGGTTCCAGGGGAAGGATAAAGCACCTGGACGTGGTGACGCTGCTGAGGCGGATTCAGCCACCACTGGGTTTTGGCAAGTTGTGCCCTCACCGAGTGGCCTGCAAGGTGGGTTTCACCCCATTTGGTCTGCCTGCAAGATGATAAACCAGGCTGGAGTGAATAACAGTGTGTAACCATATGCAGCAGCAAGTGAGAAGACAGAAAATTAATGGGAATTTAAAATGTTATAGAATCTGTCAGGCAAAATGTGTAATTTTGACGAGGATTAATGGCATTTTAATGTAAAAGTTGAAAAGCAATACAAAGGAGCTGAATGATTGTTACATTGTTTGATGATTTCAGAATTGTGGATATTGAGATTTTAGCAATTTCATTGGGAATAACTACAAACCTGTTAATTGAAGAATTGATACAAAGTCCTGTCATTTGAATTCCTTGTTTCATAAATAGGTAAAGTTGACATGTAAACCTCTGGGCTGGAATTCACTGTCACAAGGCATACTTAAAGCAAACCTCTGTCTATCTATATGCTAACATCAACTATTCATTGAGTGATGCTTTCAAACTAGAATAGAAGAAAATCCAAGTCAGCCATTAGGAAAAGATTTTGATAGATGGAATTGTGTCCTTTTGGCAGACAGGGTCACAGCAATGCTGCTCTAGAAGGAGATCTCTGACCAGGGATGGACTGACCCAAAGAGAAAAGTTCCTTTCACAGCAGTTCAGTGTAGTTGGCATAAGAAACTCACAACATCAGTGAAGAGTTACCTGAGGAATGAGTAGGCTGGGACAGTTCAGACCTGGTGCTCTGGTTCTTTATGGAGCAGGAGGAACCTCTGGGGAACCTGGGACACGACTTCAGCTGGAGTGCATGTCCTCAAATAACTGCTTTTGTGCTTAGTACTGGCACGGTGTGACTCAGCCAAAAACTGGACTTCAGTGTTTGAAAGTTACCTCATTAAATAGCTCGAGAAATCTTCTGTACAGTTTTAACTTGTGTATAAGAATATATGTCATTAAAATAAAAAAGAAGCTATGTTTTTCTTAATTACTGCATATTATACACAGCTAGGATGGAAAACTCCATTTTGTTTTGAAGAACTTACATAATTTATATTCCTCTCAGTAATTCTATTCTTTGAATACGTCAGCTTTTCAAAAAGTAACATTAGAGGAGGTTTTTTTTCAAAGAAAGCAGCATCAACCTTTGTTTTCCTTTTCTCATTTTCAGAGGTTAGTAGCCATGAATATGCCACTGAACAGTGATGGGACCGTCATGTTCAATGCTACTTTGTTTGCTTTGGTTAGGACTGCTCTGAAGATAAAAACAGAAGGTAAGGTTCTTCACTGTAAAGCCTTTACTGCCCTTGTCAGAAAGCACAATGAGGAAAAGTTACAATTTATTTCTTTTGTTGGATGTGAGTAGGGCTGCCTTGGTCTCACTGGATTCATTTGCTTTTAGGTCATGGATTGTATTCACTGTTGCTAGGATTGATTTGCTAGGAAATGAAAGGAAAGGGATATTGAGGCCAAAGCCAAAGATACATCAGAAATTATTCTATGTTTTCATCAGGTCAGATAAAAACCTGCAGCCTTGGCATAGCAGGAGTTCTACTGCAAGAAATGAAAGAATTTCCCTTCCTGCCCAAATAAGGTGCTCCTTCCTCACTACCTTTTAGCTCAGTGCCTTGGATCCCACAGTGGTGCAGCTGCAACTTTTGCACACTTGAAAGCAACATTCCCAGTCTGGTTGAGTCTGGTTCTGACTGGGTTGAATAGATTTCTCTCATTTGCATTAAAGAGGGGAAATTTTTTTAAAGATAGTGGGATGTTTCAAAGATCTTTCTACTTTTACACATTTTTCAAATTTTTTTGCCATCTTTTACTGCTTTTGGTTCTGTTTCTTCTGCTGTTCTCAGGAGAATTTGGGTTGTGCTGGCAATACCTTAGATTACGGCCCCTCAGGCGGTGCTGTGTGAGCAATGCAAGAGATGAAATGCTGCTCAGTACTCAGTTGTTTGAACTTTGAAGCCTGTACAACTGAGTAATTGCTGTGATTAAGTAAATAAAGGCTCAGCTTTGCTTCAAGGAAGAAGTGGCTTGTAAAGAAGTCACCACTTTCTGGACAATTTAAGCAGAAGGAGTGACAGAGTGAGGCCAAGGTCTGGAAGTCAGCTTTGACCTCTGCAGCACTCCAGAGCTGGATTTGAAAGCACCAGGAATTTGCTGTCTGGTGCCCTTTTTCCTCTTTAGTTCTGGCATTGTCTGCTACATCACATCCTTGGGCTTGCCCCAAAGGATCTCTCTCACAGTCTTTAATTGTATGCAGCTAATTAATATCCAAAGGAGCATTCACTGCAGCTGATAACCATGATTGCCATTCCCTGTTTTGCCATTTCCTTGCCACAGGTAACCTGGAGCAAGCCAACGAAGAACTTAGAGCAGTCATAAAGAAAATATGGAAGAAAACGAGCATGAAATTACTTGACCAAGTTGTCCCTCCCGCAGGCGGTCAGTCCCATAAATTCTGCCATGTGCTGTTCTCTGTGTTGGTCTTTCTAGAGTGTCAGGAACCAAAGAAATAAAACTGCTAGATTTTGCAATTATAATGTGATTTAAGGACAACCAAAAATAGCAAAATATATATTGAGACAATTACATCCTATTGCAATAGAAAACATGTAGAGGCCTGATGAGTGAAACTTAGATCAAAATGAGAGAGAGAGGAAAATGTTATGCTTATTTTCTTGCTTGAAAAAAAATACCTTATTAGACCTAAATATAGTCTTGATTTCAAATCATTCAGCAAAATAAACTAGCTTGATTTCAATGCATTGAGCAAAACACCATGTTTTGTACTATGCTGCATTATGGCTTATTTACTTGTATATGTTGAACACTTCTGGGAGGAAAAACATTAATTGCCAGCCTAAAATTTTTTTTTCTAAATTAATAAAGCATGAAGCTAAATTATCTCAGTTACACTAGTTTAAACCAGAGCCATTCCACAGGTGATGGGAATGGTTCAGATTTATGCCAATAAGACTAAGATGTGAATGTGGCCCATTTAAAGAGATATCTGAGTTCTAATGGCACCAAACTTTTGTGAGAACTACAAGGCACGTTTATTAAATGTTCTTATGTGCCGTAAAATGACATGTCAATATCTCTCTTTGTAAATATATATATATTCTGATATATATATTTAGCCCTTTTCAATATATACATTTAATTAATACGCTGTAGTGTAGGTTTAGGTGACTGTTTTTTACTTGCTTTTTCAAGTTTTAAAGGTGCAGGATCTGTCTCACTGTCACTCATGCCCAGGGTATATTTACCCAGACATCCAATCCTCAGATCCCCTGGTGTTTCTTGTAGTTTATTGTACCTTCACAGCTTCTGCTCAGCCCCTGGCCCTGGAAGGGGCTGCTCAGTGCCAGGAGGAGGAGCACTGCCTGTGCTGCTCTCGGCATCACCCAGGAGCAGCAGCAGCTCTGTGGCAGGAGGAGCCAGCCTGTTGGTGAGGTGGCTGCTGGATAATAGTGAGAATGAAGGCAAAAATCTGGCTAAATTGACTCTCCAAAGGGGAACTGATACTGCACATTTAAAACAACTTTTGTGTTCTACTCTGTTGTTTTTAGCCTTACACCGAAGTGCTTGCATGGCATAGATGAATTGCTTTGTTATTGTTGTAACTATGTGCTTGAGCTTTTTCTGCAGCCTCTGTTCCTTTCAACTATGAGTCTTTCCGAATATTCTGAAGCAATTCTGTTTTAGGGTGGTGGCATGGAATTAGTGTTGCCTCTTGCCAACTTTATTCCCCTACATTTTTATTGAAATAGAGACGCATGCTTCAGAATAGCGAGCTCTGCCTGCCTAAATCAATCTGACAAAGAACCTGTACAGATTACATTCCTGGAACTAATCTCACCTTGTGATTCACTCTTAACTTGAGCTTCATTTCATTGCTGGGTATAAGCTGTGTATTTATTTTCAGCCATACTAAAATTCATTGCTAAATGTTTATTCTGCAAATGTAGCTCTTCAGTGTAGCTGGAAGGCTGAAAACCTGGATGTGCTCAGTGGATAGGAAATAGGACGGCTTTGGCAACCCAGTGTAAATGGGAATGTGTTGGGAATTCCTGCAGATTTATGAGTTTCAATTCCACTTTACTTTATTCCTCTGTGGACCTTGTTACAATTTACCTGAAAATTGAAAATATTGTAAACCACCCAGAAAAAAGAGGAACACAGCTATTTTACATTCATATGCCATAAGAGTGTAAAATAGCTTAGTGTACAGTAGAAATTAGTTTTGATGTTTAATATTCAATGGAAAATTGTGTATGAATTAACACCAGTGATAGCTAATAATGATAATTTCCCCAGAAATTGAAAATTCTCTTCTATATGAATCAAAAAAACATTCAAATTCAAAATGTTAAAATCACTTGCACTTAAAATTGCTGAGAGGTGCAGTTTATAGTAGTTTGCTCCAGTATTACTTTTGCTGATATTACTGAATGCTGTGTCCTTTGTGTGTCATGGCTATGTCTCCAGAACACTTATTTGCAGAGCAGAATGAAAAGAATCCATAAAGCAGGTGTTTTTTCCCCCTTGGATTATAAATAGATGCACTAGAGATAAACAGTCAATTCTTGGTACTGATTAAATAACTTCTTATTATAACTCAGTAAGAGTCTTAGTAGTTAGCAACACACTTTCAGTACAGAAAGGTGAAACTGCTTTGCAAAAACACAGAATGTCAGTCAGATGTTTGATGCACGAATGAGACTAGAGAGTAAGAGAAATACATAAATCTTACTAAGGATTCACCTGTATTCTCTAAACTTCCAAGTCTCCACCTGCAAATCCCTTTAATCCTGCCTAGTACCTTTTGCCTCTTCCAAGAGCTTCCTTTGGAAATGATTCCTATTGCCATCACTAACTGTAATTAGCAATTTGTCTGTTCTGTGGTCAGTTATGCTGAGCTGCCTTCCTAAAGCTGTCTGTATCTGGCTATATGTGTGTGACTCAGAAAACAGAGTCAAGGATGGCTCCCTTGGCCAGGCAGCAGCTCCTGTGTGCTCGTGTCTGCAGTACGCCTGGCTGTGCCTGTGACATGCGCAAGCACCGTGGGGACACAGACAGCCTTTGGCAGCACGGGCCACCAAACTGGCAGTGCATTTGTCTGATGTGCTTATGAAAAACTGGTGCATGTCCAGAGTGATCAATAAGGGCCCTTCATTCCTGCATCCTGGTATTTCACAGGTGTTGTCATCTCAGGCACAGTCAGTGGCAGTGCAGTGTTGTGGCCTGACGTGAGACGCGCTCCGAGTGCCACCCATGGCAGTGTTTGTTATATCCAGTCTGTCACTTCTGTCTGCTCGTTCTTTCTGGGAGCCATTTGCTAACTCACTTCCTTAAAAGCTCTGTTCAAACACTTGGAATGGAATAGTAGGAAGGATGGGAAAAGGCTCATCTGGGGAGTTAAACCAGAGCTATGCTGCAGATCAGTGGATGTATCTAAACCAGGGAAGGCAAGGTTACGTTATGTGCTGTGTAAGAGATCTTATCCTAAAACAATGCACCATTAGTCTCCTGAAGAGCTGCAAAGGAATATTACAGGTGGACATCAAAGCAAATGTTCACAAAAACTTTATTAATGAGATTCATGGAGTCAATGGGAAAGCTTTTCATTGCTGAGATGGAATCCATAGACTGGTGAGCTTTTCTTGTGAGGTGTTTCTGGTATTTCCTTCTAGTTCCTCCTTGCCTAGCAGGGACTGGGGGGCTCTGACCCTTGAGGGATTGTCAGAGTTTGGCAGAGCAGGCTCTTTAATATGCTGAGATACTTCCTGCAACAGACTGGTCTCCCAACCAGTGTTTTTTTAAGCAATTGTTATAACTATTTTTGTTTTGATATATTCAAAGATAAACTGCTGAGAGAAGACATTCTGGGTGCATTTTCACTGTAGTTAAAGCCTGTTGTACTTTCTCACATGCATACAGCCCATTTCAGACATTGTAATGAGAGGAACTGATTTTGCATGGTAGAAGTTTCATTTTGAGATAAATTTTATCAGAGAGATAAAAATGGATTTAAAAAGTATTGTCCATGGAATGGGTTCCCCACCCTCTTTGATGACAGCAAGTCACTAAAAGAAGAAAGTCAATTTCAATTACAAAAACCTGTCATTACAGATAAAAATAGTACTACAAATACTATCCTTAGTGAGATACATTGGCACATGTTATTGGTAAGATACATGGAAACTCTATTTTAATCAAATGTTTAAAAAAAGCCCATAATTTCTAATAGAGGTGTGTTAAAATGTGTCTGGGCTTATTAGATTTTCATGCTCAGTCAAGTCATGACTGGACAGAGAGACAGTTGATGCTTAAACCACACCAGCCCCTCTTTATGTCAGCAGGAGCCAGAAATCCTGTTGCCAAAATCTACATCTGGATACTGAAAAACATGGGGAGATTGAACAGTACAGCAGGAAGGCAAATGGAACTTCATGTCAGATAACTCCAGGGAAAAAAAGTGTGTGACAACAAAAGCAATGTTTTTGAATAGAAAACTCTTTGTAGTTTTCTGGCAAGCATTAGTCACTGAGAGATCAAACTTGCCCAGCTGAATGATTCAATGGACTCACAAACAGGACCATTCATTCTTAACCTGCTGGGAACCAGGTGATTTTGGTGTCCTCACAAGGCACCTGCCTTTGGAAACTTTCAAATTTGGATTTTGTTCACAACAGTGACTCTGTACGAGTGCTACATTTTACTGCCCTGGTTGTTTGCCTGCTGTTTGAATTGTACAAAATTCACTGATGGAAGTTATTTTCATTCCTTTCAGCATTACAGAACTGACACAATACCTACCCTGACAAGCAAATTTGGTTCAACAGTGAAAAAAAAAAGCAGAGTCACTCTTATGAACATCAGTGTATGTGAGATATAGATTTTATTTAATCTATTTACTCCAAGTAACTAGAGGCAGTACTTCAGCTTCTATATATATACAAACATGTTTATGATTTTGGCAGAAACTTACTTAGAAGTACACGAGTCTTGGTAAAGTATTGTATTTTCTCTTTTATTAGGATGAGTTCACTTAACTGATTGAGCCAAAGCTGCTTGCTGAAACATTGCTTTTGAGCCCCTTACAGGCTCCACTGTTGGAAGCTGGAGGCATAGTACCTGTTGCACCCATCACATTCCCCCCAAATCAGATGTGAGTGTACAGGCTATTGATGAATGTGCTGACTTGGGAGAGATCTGTCTGGTCTGTTCATTTAGATGATGAGGTAACCGTGGGGAAGTTCTATGCCACCTTCCTGATACAGGACTACTTTAGGAAATTCAAGAAACGCAAAGAACAAGGACTGGTGGGGAAATATCCTGCGAAGAACACCACGATTGCCCTGCAGGTGATTTTCTTATGTTTTTAACTAACCACTTTGTGAGCTTACTTGAAATAGCAGGTAGATGAATATTGATGATTGTGCAATGCTGCCAGGATTTTATTTAGCTGAGACACTTGTGGCCCTTATTCGTCAGAAAAGTAAAAGCTAATCCTGCTATTCTGTCTATAACAAGGTAAGTGCAAAACCTTATTCTCTATGGATTACTCAAACAGTTGCAATAGTTATGAAATTTCTTAGCAAGTCTAGCAGATAAGTTACAGTCTAAAGTTCCTGATTGCATATTAGATAAAGTTCAAGCTATCATTTATGTTCTTTGTTTTGCTTTAACTGTTTGATTTCTTGTGTACCTGAAATGCTACAAGCCAGTTCTCAGGGAACTTCCTATTGTGCATTGCCTCATAGTAACTAGGTTTTTATACAGTATCATTTTTCTTAATTCTCATTTTTCTTTTTCTTTTCCACTTACGATATGGTGAAATGTCTTCCTATTTTTTTATTATTTGCAAATTCTGAATTTTTCATCCATGAATTTATTTCACAGGAGGTATTAACATACTGCATTAATGTCACACACTTCTGTCTATCTCTTAAAACGAGCTATCACATAGAAATCAGGACAATAGATTTGGCCTTTTGTCTCTTAACAGTCCTGCAGCAAGCAGTCCATAGAGTACATGTGATCTAAAGAGCAAATTCTGACAACTTCTTTCCACTGGTACCTTTGTAGAATGAACTTTGAAACAGGCAAATGGAAAGCTGTTCTCAAATAATTCCAGACATCACACACTGCACCGTTTTTATTGGATTGGGACTTTGTGAATTTCAGCTAATGATCAGCAGTTTGCTACAAACTTAAAATATATTTGTTTCTGATAGTTTTTTATTCTGATGCCAAAATTTAGGACTATGTTTTGAAAATCCCTTTCTAAAAGAGGAGAACTATGTTAACTCGACTCAGACACTGTTTGTTAAAACCCTGTTGATTTGTAATTCAGTTTAGCAAAATGACCTTTGCTGTGTTAAGTGAATAATTTGTTTCATTCCCATTTCCTGCTGGCAGCTCTGACTCCCATTGTGCTCCAAATCACCACATGTGTAAGAGATGCAACAAGCAGGGAGAGACTCACCACAGTTCCTGCTGTGTGTTTGTGCCCACATGGCTGCCAGGGCTGTATGAACTGTGTTTGCATGCACAAAAGAAGAGAAAGTTATTGGTACTGGAACTGATAAAAAGGCTGTCAACACTTGAGAGGGCAGTGAAAGATCTTGGATTTTTAGGAAGGACTTTTCAGACTTCTTTATTGCAGAAGCATTTGAGCATGAGGACATCAAAGTTGGTTTTGAGCCTCAGTATTGCAGGTTCCCACTTGTGTTTTTGAAGTTGCACACATAACAATGTAGAGAGAACCACTGAGTTCTCAAAGGTGGGTGTGCTCTCCTATTTATTATCAGACTCTGCTTGCTGTTCAATGTCAGAAGGCAAGATGGAACGGGAAAGACTCAGCTCTTCCTCTCTCCTTAGGCAAATATTTTCAATTAAAAAAAAAAAAGACTATGAATCTCTACTAGAAATCTGCAAAGGCCTATGGGATTTGAGGCATGGAACTTTTTTTTTTCCTGATTAAAACGATGGTATTAAAATGACCCAGGCCAGTAGATGGGAAGATTATTGCTTTCTTTTTCCCATCTTTCTCTTTTCTGCCTTTGTCTTTCTATCAGATCAGTAGGAACTTGGTTGACCAACTTCCTCTAATCAGGGCAGGCATGTTACTTCAGCAGCAGCTTTTATTAAGTTTCTCTGAACTAAGATTTCACAGTGTCTGGTAATCCTGATCATATCACTGCAAACAGCCCCTGCTTTCTGAGCTGCTGGAGATGAGAGCAGCAGAAGCTGGCCTACTTCTGGCTGTGACTTTTGAACTCTGTCATTCAGAACCTTTCTATACCAGAAATTGCTTGCTTAGAGCTTTAAGTAAGATGAGGAAAGTACTTTTGCCAAGCTAATAAGAAAAGGCTTTCCAGCCATCTGATTCTTCTCTTTGTAAAGAACAAGAGCAACTGTATTTTCATATTCTAGTTCACATCTCACCCCATTTCAGACCAGATGTCATGCTGCAAGATCCTTAAGCAAACCAGCAGACAAAAGCAATGTCACCTGCTCCAACTTGTGTCAAAAGCCATATCAGCCATAAATGTTCTTGTACTTTTGCTGATACCTGTGACTTTCTCTCGGGGTGAATGAACTAGTTAATTAGTGAAGAACATGGTTCCTAAGGATCTAATAAACCCTGCAGCTCCTGCATTATCTAGCCTGGCTTTCCTTATCTCCTGTCTCTTGCAAGAGAGGAAGAAAACCTGCCATTCTCTTCAGCTATTTACAGTCCCTTTCCAACCTTTGAGTGAAGCAAGAGGTGAGTTACAGTTTTATAATCCTGCTGATTCTTACAGTTGGCCATGCCACACTTCCCTGCCTTCAGAGAGTAAACAGCCCCTGTGAGACAGAAGGCTCCTGGTGACAGAATCCATTGTGTTTTAATTCAAAGGACAGCTGCTGGGCAAAACATTAATGGACGTTGCCATTTTCCCTGCTTTATGAGACTGAAACAGCCTTTTTAAAAACAGATAATTTTTCTGCCCTCTTATTCCTCATGCTCAGGAGGCTGGGTTTTTTTACAATAATTTCATTCAGTACTTTTGAATACACGGAAGGGAAACCCTGTAACTGTCAAATGGCTTAAGGTCCTGTTTTTCCAAGAGAATTACACTTTTTTTTTTAACTGGTCCTTAAGTTGTAATCTAGGATATTAAATTGGATGCCTTGCTTTTAGCTAAAACATTTAAAAACATGTACTTCTTATGCAGTTGTCTCTGATGGAATGACTTACATGAACATAGGCAGAAAAGTGATGTGGAATAATTTAAGAAATTTTACATGCAAGATGAAAAGGGTTTTTGGGACTGCAAAACAAATTCTCCACAATATTACCACTAGAGTTCAAGGTCATAAAAAGTAATGTTTGCAGCAAGAAAAGCACTTCCAGAATAAGAGTAGTATGAAAGACAGGGAGCCTTCCACACTGTCTTCCACTGCCAGTCAGCTGAAGAGAATTGCATAACACAGAGTAAAATTCTGTGAGCTCAGAAAGTCCAGTCAGGCTTTCTGGTGGCCTACAGTAGTTTTAATAAGTTCTGTTTCACCAGATGTGGGAATAAATCTTCCCTTGGAAGCCACATTACTTAGCTAAAGATCCAGTCCATGGACTCAGGAAGGCAGAATGGCCAAGGAGCATGTGTAAAAATACTGTTCTTAGAAGATGTTATCTTCAGAGAGACACACAGAGAGCATTTAATTTCAGGGTGAACACTAGAATATACAGAATAGGGGGTTTATGTCATTAAGACTTAGACATTTTAACACCTGGAACTGAAACTTGCATCCTTTGCCCAAGGTTTGTTTGGTTATATGAACCCCAAACTTGTGAACTGTGTCACAAGAATGTCCCTGGCAGCCCCCTCATGTTTAGGGGCCAGAACCTCCACCCAACCCCAATAAAGGAAGCAGCTTCTTCTGACACTGGATGTGAGATGTGTTTAGTGCAGGAGAAGAAACAATGGGAGTTTGGGTTGAGTCAGAAAATTCAAGCAGAGCTCCCTGCAGAACTAGATTTGCTTTGTGTGTGCCAGAGCATGCAGCAGGCAGGAGTTCCTTTTCTGACTCCTCAGCCACTTCATTCAGGTGATTTTTATTCTGTAGAGCTCAGGTTTTCCTCAGGGGTGTAGCATTTGCTGTTAGCCTAACCCAGGCTGCTGTTTGGGTACGTGTCAGAGGGGAGGCAGCAGCTGAGAAGGTGAGGAGGGGTTGATGATGTGCTCGTGCTGTTAGGTCGAGGAACATTTTCTGCCATGAAGTCTCAAATTCCTCCTCACTCGGAAAAGGACACTTCAGATGATGACCAACAGCAGTTTGTTTAGACTTGCACATTGTCACCAAAACCATCTTCAGAGCTGCAGTAACAACATCCCTCGGAACCCCACAGTTTGTTTTCTGCAGACCCAGGGAATTCACACCCTTGTGAAGGCCAGAGAACAAGAGGCTCTGAAATGATGGGTGACCAGTTTGAGTCAGCTGTCTATGCCATTTTTGTGGTGTTACACATGCCCTGAGGTCACCAACAAAAAGGGTTTCCATTGCCTTTCTTGTGCTATTGACTGATACTTATGCAGTGACCACAAATATATTTTCTGGGTCAGAAAGGGATGTCTTTGTGTGATGATGGAAACTTGTATTGAGCCAAACAGTGGTCACATTGCTAGAAAAAGAGATGTTAAGTGAAGCATGAACAATTTTAATTACTTTCATCTAGCACAGAGAGGGAATGAACTAATTCTACACTATTTTTCCTGTGGAAAACACTTACTGTAACATCTGTATATAGATGTGTTATATTTGTAACACATCTATATTTCATATTTATTTATGTGTAGCCCTCTTTATTAATACACACAAATAAAAGTTAAAGGATATTTTCTTTCACATCCCAGGTACATCAAAACACTGATTTATTGACCTGAGCCTGATTTTGGAAACGTTTCAGATTAAACTAATTATGCTTTTTTCTCTCTGCTAATGTTACAACTACTATTAACCCTGCAGTAAACAGTGATAGAAAAAGAGAACAGCCAAACCCTCTGACAGGCATCAGCTGAGGGGTTAATTTGCTGCTCCAGTTCAGTTTAATTGTGCTCCCATGTTCATGTGGTGCTCACAGAGGGCTCAGCCCTGGCAGCCTGGGCTGGCTGGGGCTCAGAGCTTTGGTGCAGCTGCAGCGCTCAGCGCTGGGAGCCAGCTCTGCCAGGATGGACAGCTCTGGGCAGTCAAGGCTGGACTACTATGTCTCTTATGTCCACTGCTACAGTGTAGGTCATTCAGCTGTTTTCCTGCATGCTTATTTTCTTTTTAAAGTAGTTCTGTCATTGTGTTCTGTTCATACTAGCCTCAGTTTATTTTTGTGTTAAAGTGTCGGTGTAGCTTTGAGGTTTTTACTCTCTGTAGTTTTCTTTGCTCTAAAATAAGCAGATAGTTAAAAACATATTCTTTACCTGTAAATCTAATGGTTTACAGGAACTTTTGGAGTCATAGGCTTCCAGGATTGTGAAGCTCTGAAAATCTAAACATTTAGAATTCGTGTTTGTGCTTTTTTCCAGCTCTAGTGAGTTTATATAGCAATATACATGAATACTCATCATTGTTCTAAAGTCTGTGAGGCAAAGCTTGCCAGTGTCTTCCAGTTCCTGGTACTACTCTAGGATGCCTCAAAAGAGTATTGAGTACTTTACTGACTGGAAATAGTGTAGGTGACAATGATATTATTTAAATAAGGGTAGTGTGCTTGCACTTCTTAAACTAAGCTTAAACTGCATATATATGTAGGTTGGACCATACCTTAAATGGGAAAATGACCTTTTTGTAGTTCCAGTATTTATAAGCATTTGAGTTTTTTTCTGGAAGTCATGACTGGAGTCTTGCATTAGACACAAATTTCTTAATATAAGACATATTTATAATGGTGTTACTCTTTTATGCATACTTGTAGATGTGGGAAGTTGATTTAAAATCTGTCTGGCATTTGTTAAAAGCAGCCTTTTCTCAATGTTTACATGTTTAACTTCCAAATGTTTGATGTTTTGGTGTGAGATGCCTTTCAAGCCTCTTAAGGCAAATCTCTAAATAACCTGCCTAGGGGTACAGTTATTGGTCATATGATATTTTCTCACTGAGGATGAGGGACTCCCACATTTCTGTTATTTCTGCTTTTGAAAGCACATCTGTATCATGTCAATGGTGTGTCAGAGACAGGGGCATCAATCATTGTCTCTTGAGATGCTATTTAGGAGCCAGCACTGGTGTACCAGTGCCTTGTGCCATCCAGAAAACGTTGCAGGTGCTGTTGTGCCTCCAGAGCACAGCTGCACAGAATTACCATGTTCATCTGCAGCCATTCTGGGCATTTATGGGAAAGCCTAATTAAAGACATGCTTGGGTTTCTCATGTAATTATGTTGTTCAGCACTCTATGTGTCACTGCTTTGCTAAGCAACCTTTGGACTGATACTTCTCATCTTTCTCTCACCTACAAGGAAAAAAGATGAAGCAAGGAAGGAATCAACAGTTAAATTTTAGATAAACAATGTGTCTGAACAAAAAATAACTTCTTTTGCACACTTCTAGTGAAATCTGTAGAAGGGAGTTAGAGACATGCTCAAGGACTGTGAGGAATTAATTCCTCTATAACAGTCAAATTTTATTTTTTTTAAAAGTCATTATAATGTGATGCTTCAGGAATGTGGCACATCTTGAATCTCTGTATGTATTAGAAGTCTTATGGAGTTCTATGGAGGGTAATAACCACCTCCTAAGAACTTTAGCAGTCTTAGTGAAAAAGAAACAAGCATGGCAACCTCTGGCAAGGGTAGACAATTCACCATCCAGGCTCTCTTTTTTGAAAAGCCCCATCTGCTCAGCTTTTGTTTTTATCTCTGATTTAAATGTAGCAGTTTTTAGAACCTCACAAATGGAGGACATGGAGTGCTCCCATTGCTCTCTTGTGTGTTACATTGTCACCAGGGTTCTTGCTGGGTAGACTAAAATGTGCAATATTATGTAGGGAATGTGTATCTGAAGGACCCTTCTGCCCTGTAAACTGAAGAAGAGATGAGAGGAAGGTTGGTTTGATATTTGTGTGTGCTCTTCTGTTTAAGAGATCTTTGGTTTGGAAGCACTTGGAGGTAAAGTCAAATGTTTGAACAGTCCATGCTGCCTCTGCAGTCTTTGAAGAAGGCGTTAATTGTTCATTAATTGTTCATTAAGGTTCAAAGAAGGGATTTTCCTACTGACATAAAAGTACCAATTCCTGTGTTTTTATGTCAGTCCCATTTTAGTGCTAGCTGACTGATCTCACCAAGAATTGTCTTATCAGTGAGAGCTCAGCATGAGCATTTGTGTCATTATGTGGTGCTCCCTGTCATAAAAATGTTACTTAGATTTCTTGCAATGCTGTTGGATTGCACCAGGTACAATGAAACTGTAAGTGGGAGTAGTCATTTAAAGAAGACAGTTCACAAAATTGTTGTAGGTCATTCATTAGAACAAATAAACTGAGGAATATTTCAATTCTGTCGACTGGTGTTGTTTGAGAGCTTCAGTGCTGGCTGTGAGTGAACGAATCTGCTGGGTTTAGTGTAATAAACATATACCTTTGCATGTGGTGATCCAGGTTTCTTCCACTGCTGACTGTGT
This sequence comes from Irena cyanogastra, assembly GCA_013397155.1. Lineage (NCBI taxonomy): Eukaryota > Metazoa > Chordata > Aves > Passeriformes > Irenidae > Irena > Irena cyanogastra. Next base: position 68,979 of record VWZV01002134.1, on the reverse strand, counting down.
AAATGCAAGAGAGCTGTTACTTGGAAATGAGTATTACTGGAGAGAGATGAGATGATAAAGGCTGCCTGCTTTCTCTGAGTAAAGGAGGGCTAATTCACCAAGAAGTAAGCCAGAAGGCAGTTGGAAATGGAATCAAAATTAAATTACTATTCAGTGTGTTGCTGTCAAACACGTGGCTTTTCTCAGCTTCCAGGCATATATTTGTGCAGCTTTCTCACAATTTGGCAGACAAGGGTATGAGCTAGTAGATTTTGTCAGAGTTAAATTTTGTCTGGTGCTGCTCTGTGACAGTGCTGTGTTCACAGAAGGGCTCAGCTTGAGGGCAGCCTGGGCTGGCTGAAAACTCAGAGCTTTTGTGCAGGTGTAGAGCAGCACACTCAGCCAGAGTTGAGAGAGGGGCTCCTCGAGCATGAATAACTCTGGGCGATCAAGACTTTGCTGTGTCTCTTATTATGTGGATCTTATTATTGTGTTCACTGCTGTAGTGTAGGTCTATTTAGGTATTTTTCTGGATGCTAATTTCCTTATTTTAGCAGTTTTAAAATTGTATTCTGTTCATACTAAGCTCAGTTAATTTTTATGTTAAAATGCCAGTTGAGGTTTTTTGTTCTTTTTATTTCTCTTTGCTATAAAGTCAGCAGATAGTGAGTGTGAAATGCAAGTGGCTCTTCTAGCTAATGGCAAAATAACCAAAATATAATAGCAATCCTCTAGTAAATAAATACTGCCTTTGTCTCTGCTAAATAAACAGAAGCCTCTAGTCTTCCACTTGAATGGCTGTACCTTAAAGAGTTAATTTTCCTTTCCTTTAGCACCTTGCAAAATGATGACACTAGCAACCTTGCTGAGGTTTTGACTATGCAATTAGAATAAGAAGTGTGAGAAAGCACAATGTATTCATTAAATGAGTATTGTATATTAACTCACTAGTAAATGATTTTTAGAGCCTTGTTCAATTATAGCATAACTCTCAAAGTTCATCCTGAGGAAGAAAATTTAATTGCCAAATAGATGTAGATAATGTGATTAGTCAGGCACCTTTTCCAGGAAGGGAAGTACTGGAGTGAGTGAAACCTGAAGTGGAGCCTGTAGTAAATCTACACCGTTAAGGTTCAAAGCTCTTTGCTTCATCCCTTTCCAGGTTCTGATTGCCCACACTGCATAAATGCCATTTTTCTCCCCAGAAAAGCAGCTGGTTTTGGTATGAGCAATTTTGAGGGTGCTCCTGGGAATGTGTGAGGAAACAGCATGAATGAGACCAAACCATGTTTGGGGTCCTCCAGGGTGCCTCAGCTCATTCTGCAGCTCTGAAACACACAAAATTCTCTGCACATCCTCGTGCTACTCCAGGGCAAGTAACGTGCAATGTCAGTGTTGTGCTGGAACAGCCCTCAGATCTCCCTCAAAAATGCTAAAAAATAATAAATCAGGTTTTTAGATCATAATCAAAAATTGAGCCAAGTGCAGGATTTTTAGTAGTGTAAGTGCAGTGATAGTAAAGGGTTAAACACACACATCTTGGGTTTTTCTGACCCTGAGGAGATAAAAGAAGTTGCTGGGAAAAATGAGATTGTGATTCTTGCTTTGGATCAGAACAGCCAGAGTTAAATCAGAAAAAAATGTCTCCTTTTTGAAGTAAGACCTGCACAAGCACTGAGTTCTTGGTGTGGGTGTGGTGTCTCTCTCCTCCCAGATGTGCAGGTCTGTCCCGGCCTGTTTCAGCATTGTCCCTTTCGTAAATGTCGGTTGTGGCAGCAAAGGAGGAGGAATATGAACTGGTCTCTGCTGGAATATGGGATATGAGTCTCTGCTGCTGTAACTCAATGGTTTTCTATCCTAAACTAAAGCTTTAAACCAAATACCTGCAAATCATAGTGCAGTGCAGATGAGCTGGAATTATTTTACCGCTTTCTTTTCCATCTGAGCTCTGCTAAAATTGCTGTTGCTATAGCAAAGATCTCCTTGTGTTGCCTTTGTTGACACAGGCTGCAAACATGTTTTGAACATTAAATATACATCTCATTGAAATGCATTTTATTACAGTTCTTGCTGATTACTTTTTAAGAAGATTAATTTTTCTTCTATAGGGGTCCATAAACATCAGTGGTGTTTTAGTCAGTATCTACATTGTGATAATAAAGACATGATCACCTCAGTACTACCAGGGTGGTACTGGAACATATAAACCTTTTATTAATGACAGTAAAGGAACTTAGAGCAGGATACATCCTCTGTGGATGTCAGGAGACAAAAACTGTTAATTGTCCTTTAAAATAAATTTAACACCGGTAATTAAAGAGCGAAATAGAATTTGCATTCCTAATGTGTTATGGTATTGTCATTGATTTAGGCAGGACTAAGGACACTTCATGATATTGGCCCAGAAATACGCCGAGCTATATCCTGTGACTTGCAAGATGATGAACCAGAGGAAAACAATCCAGAGGAGGAGGAAGATGTTTATAAAGTAATGTCAGAACACAACCATGTGAATTGTTTTTTGTATAATATGAGGGTAAAAAATGACCTTATCCTTGAATATGAAATAACATAACAACACTAATACTTTTAAACCCTTCAAATCAGAAAATATAATTATTTTATAAATAAGTATATTTTATGTATAAATCGATAAAAATGGCAGTATCAGGACACTTGCATTTCTTCATAAATTTAGGAAGCAGTTCCTACAGGGTGGTTCTCCTGCCCCTAATTCTTTCTCATTAATTCTTATTTTTTCTTAAGCAAATCCTATCAAAAGGTATGAAGTTTCCATCTCAAATTTTGATAGTGACAAGGTTGAAACTGGTTTTAACCTCGCAGTGGTGGATAGGAAGAAGAGAATGAAAGTCTATGCAAGCAAACCACAACAGACACGGAGATGCATATTTTAAAATGAATACATGGGATTACACAGAGGTCAACTAAATGTAAATGCTATTTCCAATCCCATGGGAGATATCAATAAGAATCAATCAGAAAAAAAATTAGATTTCCACTTTATGCTATTTAGTCCTAAATGGTAAACATGTAAATTTGGTGTTATAATCAGAGGCAGTCTGTAAACCATTTGTCAGCCAGCAAGAAAACTTATTTTTTCCCAAGCATTTCAGAAGAAGCAGATGTAAAATCATGCTTCTGCAGGAATTACAGCAGAAGCCCCATAGCTTGCTACTGTCCTTTGCAAAAAGGAGGATGTGGCACTGGAGACAGTGCCTCAGCTGCCATCAGTAGATGCATTTCTCTGCCAACCATCATTACCTCCTGTCTTCTCTAGATTGAGCTGCAACTCAGACTGCTGTCATCCAGGACCCACACCTGGCTAGACAGGGAGGCTCCCTAACCTGGGTCAGGTGTCCAAGAGAGCTGCATGTCATAGTCATAACTTAGCACCTCATCCTCTCTTTTCACCATCCATCACACTCCCAGGGCTGATAAACAGAAACTCTTTCTTGTACCTCTGCGAGAAGAAAGAATGGAAGCACTGGAGCTGAATGTTCCCTACCTGGGATTTGCTTGCAAGCTGTTGCATGGCACTCCATCCTGTCTGAGTGACGCCTGCAGGACAGAACTCCACCAAGGCCTTCCCCAAAATTAAGCAAACATGTCTCTTTCTGAGGAATCTGGTGCATGTTCATGTGTGGGAATCTAGGTTTCTCCTGCGTAATAAAATGTGGAGAAAGCTGGATATGTCACTTTTACTTGTGTGGAAAAGAATAATGATCACAGCATACTGTTGATTTGACTCTGAAATACAATATTGCCATCACCACAATCACATCTATGTCACTTCAGGAGATCCCATCTGAAGCATCATAAAATTAGAAAGAAAAATCACAGGTTACTTGAATTGCTACTTTTCTATGCATGTAGGAGAGAAAAGTAAGTTGTCACTGTCAAGAGTATGTTCTGTTAAGGTATCTGATATCAATTTTTCTTTCTCTTCCCCTAAAACAGAGGAATGGTGCCCTCTTTGGCAACCACATAAACCACATTAGCAGTGACAGACGAGATTCATTTCAGCAAATCAACACCACACACCGTCCCTTACATGTCCAGCGGCCTTCGTTTCCCTCTGCAAGTGATACTGAGAAAAACTTGTATCATCAGGCAGGAAACTCTGTGTACCACAACCATCATAACCACAACTCGGTAGGAAAGCACGTTCCAAACTCAACGAATGCCAATCTCAATAATGCCAACGTGTCCAAAGTCCATGGCAAACACACAAGTTTTGGGAATCGTGAGCACAGATCTGAAAACGGTTACCGTTCACGCTCCAGGACTGACCACGAGAAGCGTAGAAGGCCAAGCAGTAGGAGGTAAACTTAAATATGCCTTTGTTTTTAAATAAATTTATAAATACACTATAGGAAACTTCAGCTAAGTGAAATTAATTTGAATCTTCTTTTCTGTTGCCTAGTGATTTATGAGCTGTATTTAAAATCTAGCTCTGATGACTGGGAAATGCATAAAGCTTTACTGGGGTTTGAAAGTAGCAGTTTTCTTTAAAGTGAAAGCATTTGTTACAGCACAGACATTGTAATCACCAAAGAATTTCTCTAAATGACTTGTTCTTAAAATATTTTTTTTCATTTTTGTGGCCTACCTGGATAGAACACGCTACTATGAAACCTATATTAGGTGAGTTGATATTGTTCTGTCATAATTGAAGAGGACAGGGAGTTTTTCTTCTATTCTTTTTTTCCCCTCTACTTTCCTGTTTCTTTTCTAAATTAACTGTATAACAATGCATATGCTCAGTAATTTAAGTGAAAATTTTTATGTCAATTTTTTTACTGCCTTTTCTAAGAGGACAAATATTTGGTAGGGTTCAAAACTAGTTAAGCCCTTTTGAAATTCCAGGCAGGTTTCTGCAGTTTTCAGCAGGCTAAAGATCACACCTGATAGTAGCATTTGTTAAAAATTGACTTACTAAGACTGGAAAAACCACTGGTGTTAGCTTTGATAAATGTCGATGTGTACAGCTCCTTTTATAGGGACCCCAAAATCTTCCCTGGCCTTCTGTCTGAATATTTTCTAAGGTACTTTCTAAAATATAAGATCTAATGTTTTAACTGAAGTGCACTGGTACAGGGATGCTCAGTGGTGGTTTTATTGTCTAGATTTGCATACTCATTTCAGATTTCTTTTTGAGTACCTCAGTGAGAACTTCTTAATATTTGAGGCATTTGGCAAACTTCAGGTGCTGGAGAGAGACTGTGTTTTTCCAAATTACAATGTTTATGACTGTGTTTTTCCAAATGACAATTTATATATCATACAAAAATGTCTTGAATGTATTTGATTTCACTGAGCATCCTTTCATTGTTTTTCTGCTGTACCACAAGGAAATAAAGGAAGGCCATCCTTAAGAAGCAGCTACATCGTTCATGTTCTGAACTGCACTGCTATAACACCACATCCTGAACTAGAGAGCTCTTAATTCTTGTCTTTTCCTTTTCTCTTTGAAGCATATTAAAAGAACTGTGTATAAAATAAATATATAATTGACATAAATAGAAAAAAAATACTATTTGGTTGCTGTTTACAGATCTGACACTGGTGATGGGCGCCGACCTACCATTCGCAGGGAAGAGCATGAAGTGCAAGACTATTGCAATGATGATCATTATTTGGGAGAGCAGGAGTATTACAGTGGAGAAGAATATTATGAAGACGACAGTATGTTGTCAGGAAACAGGTGAGGATATTTGTTAAATAAAAATATTTGTTAAATAAAACAGCATGCAAAAATATTTCAGTATTTTAGGTGCATAGATGCAAAGGCTTCACTAAGCACACTCACACTGCAAATTCTCTAATGAAATTAATATTCCACAATGGCTGAAATGGGAAAAGATGAGCAGGAAAAGAGAGTGGAATGTTTCACTTCTACTGGCTACATTCAGTAGCATCTCAAAAATAATCTCCACTTCTCTCCATTTTTCAAATTTTCAAGTCCAGCCCAGAAGCAGAGGAATTTATTGTCATTTTATCTTAGATCCATAAGCGGGTATGCTCAAGTGCCAGACAAGCTTAATTCTCCTCCTCCTTCTCCTGCTATATGGACTACATTCACCAGCTGAATTCTGGCAAGATTGGCACCCTAATCTGCATCCCATTGATTTGCATTAAAGCTGAGATTTGTATGAAAGCTACATTTTACAGGATTCTCAGGTCACTAATTTTTTCTTGTATGATAGTTGGCATCAAGTAACACCCTTTACACCCTTTCAAGATCTGATTTTAAACATGAGAATATCCAGAATGTAAGAGGCTTAAATCCATTCTGAGCTTCTGTGCTCCTGCACCTTGCCCAAGGTTTTCAAGAGAGCATGCCAGGAGTAGAAGAGAGTATTTATTTTACTTTTTTAAGCATTGTGTGCGGCGTTTCTCTTGTATCTGAGATCTCACATTTTTGCCTGTACTGGTAAGAATAAATTCATTATTAAAATACAATATGATTAAAAATTTAACCTGAGAATTGAACTGTACTAGTACAGAAGTATATGCCCTCTCTCAAAATCCTACAGAAACTGGATTTTAAATCTGAGTTGTGCAATTACAGAATGCAGTGTTTAATTACCTTGCTGGAGAAAGAGTAAGCTTGAAAATCTGTTAGAAGGAAACTAGTTTTGTAACTGCTTACCAAAACTCACTGAAAGAATATTTTCTTTATTGTTTTTTAATGCAGACATAGATATGATTACCACTGTAGATATCACTGCCACGACTCAGATTTTGAGAGACCAAAAGGTTACCATCACCCACATGGTTTTTTTGAGGAAGATGATTCACAGATCTGTTATGATACAAAAAGATCTCCTAGGAGACGGCTGCTACCTCCAACACCACCACGTAAGTACATTAAGGACAATTTGTTTGCAAATCTGAAATAATTCAAATGCATTCAGACAGATTCCAGTTTAAAAAGGTTTTTTTTAAACTTGGATTTTAAGCATCTTATTTCAGATTGACATTGCTACTTTATTCTGCTGTCTCAGGAACAATGCTTAAAATTCTGTGTTTCTTCTGAGAGAAGATGTTTCAATTTATAGATAGAATTAGCATTGTCAACAGATTTTTTCCTGATTCTTTAATTTTCATTTCTTCTCTTCCTTATCTCAAGAACAATATTGCTTTATCTGCATTTCCACAAGGTGCCATGCTTCTTATCTTGCAATTCTGTTTTTGTATGTTCCAGGCCATACTGCAGAGGTTGGCAGTGCTGATCCTCTGGTGAAACAAGGCACAGACTCAAAACTCTTGGGTTTGGTCTTTGGACACTTCAGTGTCACTTAGGGTGGCAGTAGAAATGCAAAAGCAACCTCTTTTTAAGGCTTTTTCTTGTCTCAGAGATTCTCAAGTGTATTGAGATGATGTTATACGTGAGGTACAGTCTCAGACTGTTTAAAGCTACAGAAAGCTGTGGTAAAAGGCATCAGTAAAATATGTTTTTGTATAATAAAGGTAGCATTCTCCTGCAATACTGCCAGCACTGGATCCACACTTTGGGCACTCAGCTCCTTATGGCAAGACTGGCAATGCTCTCTGCTGTTTGGCTGTCTGCTTTTAGGGGCACAGGGGCAGAAGGAGTCTTGCACCACAGAGTAGATAACTCAGCTGAACAATAGTGAGGGATACAGAAAGCTGCTGTCTGTCTTTTAGTAGCAGAAGGGAAACACATCAGATGGAAGAGAGACTGTGAAAGGAGACCCCTGTACATCTTTCTACGAGATTCTCTGATAGCAGAGGAATTCTAAACCAAAGAAATAGATGCTTTGTATATCCATTACACAGATTGCAGGAGAAAAACTTTCATATAAAACTTGTCCTGGGTCTGCCCATGAAAATGTTTAGAGTGCAGGGTTAAAGGTTTCCTCTAACTGCAGTCTTGGAGATAAAGTTTTAATGGCAATGTTTGGCAGTAATTTATTTAGAGGAAGTTATGTTTTTTATCTCATCTACAGGAGACTAGATTAAGGTACTAGGTAAGATTACTTGATATCCTAGGATAAGAGGACCTAGTTCTGATCAAAGTTGCATAAGGGTAATTTAGGAAGTCCTTGACTTTCACCAACGTAGTGTTGTAAGAACAATCAGTGTCAGACTTCCTGTCATAACCACTTATTTAATATTCAGGAAAAAAGTTGAGAGATTTTAGCAGCTCAGTATCTGAGCAGATTTTAAAACAATCTCAAATCTATTTTTTTAAACTAGTGTGTGGGTTGTTTGGCCTGGGGAGGAAGCCTTGATTGTCTCACATGAATAAAGAAAAAGTACATGCAACATTGCACTAAACAGTTCCTGCTAGCATCTGATTCAGTCCAAGTGAACATAACATCCAGTGCCTTGCTGAGTACTGCAGGCAGTAAATTGAGCCCTGTCTCAAGCTTTCTGGATGTTTCCATACCAAACTCATCACCATGGTATTTGAGCAGCTTCCAGAAGTGTACTGAGAAGTGATTGAGATTTCAGCTTCTTCTCTGCAGAGAAGCATGTGCAAAGAAGTGCCTTGTTTTGGATGAAGGGACTTCTTGGGTTTCTTATTATACATGTTGGTGTTGGGACGTTTAGTATATTAGGATCAGGAGCTAAGGCTCACATTCCTGTATTTGGATTTGCCATAGAGAGAAGGGAGAGAGACCAAGCTTGCTTTAGTTGGACAGAATCACCTTGTGGAGGTGCCTGTTTCAGCTCAGTGGCTCTTTGGTTGTTGGTGCCCAGCATGAAGTGTCTGATGATAACTGTAGGGTGCCATAACTCCATGGCACTTAACTTGGTACAGCCAGGTTCTCTCCAGTGTCCCTCTCCAGTGCTTGCAGCTGTGAGGGTGGATCTGGATTCCAGCTGCAGTTCAGCATCCAGGCTTTCTGGGCATTGCAGCTGGCACAGGGGAATGATATCCACGTGCTTCCCATCATTCTGCAGTCTTTCAACAAGTTCAGCTGAAACATCTCCACATCAGCCAAACATCTTGATTCAGTTCAGATTTCTACTTTTTCATTTCTGTCATAGAAGTGTACATAACACAAGAGACTGTGGATGATCACTGTCCTAAGCAACAGAGTAAACATCAGGAGCTGACAATCTGACTTGGATATGGTTTTACATATTGCTGCTTATTGCTTCCAAGGAGCTTGAGATTTCATATTTCCTTTGGGAAATCTGGTTTATTAGAATCAAGAGCTTGAAGCCATGGGGAGGAAAGAAGAAAATCACAGCAGTTTATGACAAAACTCTGCAGCTGAGTGTCTGAGCCAGTCAGCTGCATCAGACAAGCTTGTTTTCTGAAACAACTGCTTCCAACTCTGTCATGTTAGGTTGCTTCTATGATTTCTACCTTGGACTGCTTTTGCTTATGTGATTAATTTGTCCTTTATCTTATAACCTGCCACTTGCTTCTATTAGCACAACTTATTTCTTACTAGAGGATCTGTTTTAATTTGTGTCATAGTTCACTCACCTTGGAATTCTGGAAATAATAGACTTTGAGGAAAAGTATTCTGTTTTTCTAATGAATTTTGGTTTCCCTGTAGCACATAGACGATCTTCCTTTAACTTCGAATGCCTCCGCCGGCAAAGTAGCCAAGACGACATCCCGCTCTCTCCTAATTTCCACCATCGCACAGCTTTGCCACTTCACCTAATGCAACAGCAGGTAAACTCAAACTCTTCCTTAACCAACAGTGAATTGCATCTTTCCAGCCTCTACGTTGCACTCCTGACTTCCACTGTTGCTTGAAGCAGTACTGGTGTATTCATTGCTAGACTCAAGGCTTCTCAAACATCGACCTTGTACAAAACACAGAACAAGTAGCCTGCCCCTTGGACTCTGAGTGTTCACAAAGAGTCACCATGCCCTAAATTTTGACCAGGACTGCATAATACAGCAGCTGTCTATTAATCTTTGCCTATCTCAACTCCATTTATGACAATTTGCAAGTACAAGATAAACACCTTCTGAGGCTCAGTGCCTAGCTTGGAAAATGCTGACAGCTTCCTATCCTGTCCTGGACAGAAGGAATGTTTCTATACTTTTTTTTCCCTTCAAAATATTGTATAAGCAAAAAGATTTTGTAGTATGAGTAAAATGGAAAAAAATACCATATTGTTGTGTCGATTTACCAGTTTCAGTCCTGTTCCTCTCTCACATGGCTATTACACATCAGAAAATGTTAACTTTGCATAGCTCCTGCCCAAGAAGTCGGTCTGAGCTAATTGCTGAAGTGAGAAATGAGTATGACTGAGTATTTGAAATCACTAACTTCTAAAATTCTTCCCTTTGCCAGGTGATGGCTGTGGCAGGTCTGGATTCCAGCAAAGCTCATAAACATTCACCGAGTCGCTCAACGCGTTCCTGGGCCACCCCTCCTGCCACCCCTCCCAACAGGGAGCGCTCCCCCTATTACACCCCTCTGATCCAGGTGGACAGGGCTGACTCCACAGAGCACATGAATGGCAGCCTGCCTTCCCTGCACAGGAGCTCCTGGTACACGGATGACCCCGACATCTCCTACAGGACGTTCACCCCAGCCAGCCTGACCGTCCCCAACGACCTGCGGCACAAACACAGCGACAAGCAGAGGAGCGCCGACAGCCTGGTGGAGGCGGTGAGTGCTGCAGGACCTCGCAGGAGCCAAGACTGCTGGTCTGGGCAGTGTTGGGGTTAACTTTTAAAAGCACATAATTAAGTTGGATGCCTCAGGTTTTAGCTTTTATATTTTTCAGATTCTGTACTGCTTTAGTGTGTACTTCTGAGATTCTTATTAGGAGAGAGTAAGCTCTCTTCACAGAGTAGGGAGACAAAACAGCTGGGGACCAAGGACAAATGATCCAAATCTCAGGCCCAAGAGTATAAACAACGTGGGCTGAAGAGAGAAGAACAAGAGGGATAGGACTTCATAGGCTAAATCTATAATTGGACAATTAACTCCAATATACTAATGGACCAAAACTTTCAAAAGTGTGAGACCTTGTGACCGGTCATGCGACCGGTCACGGTGTGACCACTTTTGGTTCATCTCAGGTGCAGCCCTGGCTGGGCTCTTGTGCTGCCCAAGGTGGATCCATCGAGGCCTTCTAATAAATACCTACTTTATTCTTTAGCTCTGTCTAGTCTCTGTTCTAAGTCAGCCTTCGCATGGCATCAAATTCACGTCAGCTCTCTGAAAATGGATTTTTAGTTTTATAGCCACAAACCGGTTTTAGGTAAAGAGGGGAATTTATTCATAGCTGTTGTGTGGTAAAGGATTTCTGCTGAATCCAGATCTTCACGTTAGCAAAAGATTAATCAGAGAACTAAAGCTACTTCAGAATTCTGAAATTTAAGTTTTCTAGATGAACATCAGTTCTGAAGTATCTTTCCACAATGGCAATAAGGAAGAGATGATGTATATGCCTGTTCTGTCTGATATTTCTATAGAAGTAAATCCCCATTTTTGTAGTAATCTGAATAAAAGATCAAAAACTCCATGAATCAGTGTACTAAATGCAGAGAGGAGAATAAGAACTGCAAGGATTGAGTTGTAGGTATACTAAAGAATGCTAAGAATTCCTTTTTATATTAAAAAGGATTTGAAATAAAGTGTGTGCAGCATTTCTCAGTCATAGTTAATGTTGTAGCTTCCATCCATCGCTTCCTTTCCATTGCTATGAGCTAAACAACACATTTTGTTATGTTTTTACAAATGGGAATTCAACATCTTTTTTTCATGTACTCTAAAGTACTGAGAACATATAAAATTCTGTATTTCAGATAATTGTTCTAACTGCACCATCTGAGATATGTTAACTGTTGTCTTGAGTGTAACAGCCTGATGATTGATATTCAGCAAAGACTACTGCCAGATCTCTAAGGAGAATTGCCAGATGTACAGCAGCACCACGTACATTATCACACATCCTGATGTTCTTTGGAGACTTTTCATTGTTGACTTAATTGTTATTTATCTGTACAGTTTGGCTGTGGGTTGCTCCAGTGGTTCAGCATGAGGTTTCTAGTGCTTTCATGAATGAACAATGCTATGATCTGTCTGTTGTTCTGTAATTCCACTGAAACTCTCACTCTCTCCCCTCCCTCTGCCAGGTACTTATATCTGAAGGCCTGGGAAGGTATGCAAAGGACCCTAAATTTGTTTCGGCTACAAAACACGAGATTGCTGATGCATGTGACATGACTATTGACGAGATGGAGAGTGCAGCAAGTAACCTTCTCAATGGGAATATCAGCAATGGGACCAATGGGGATATGTTTCCAATTTTAAGCAGACAAGATTACGAACTTCAAGATTTTGGTCCAGGCTACAGCGACGAAGAGCCGGAAACGGGACGATACGAAGAAGACTTAGCTGATGAAATGATATGCATTACAAGCTTATAGTATTTAGCAAGGAAAATGTTCTAATAACAGAAAAAGTGCCTCATAGTTTCAAGATGCTAGGCACTAGCTGGAGTGAATAACCAACCCAAGTTTTGTACGAGTGATGTCACACCTCAAGGAAGCCATAACTAATAAATTTATTATCTCCAGGTTGCCGAAACGTGAACAGAGCTGCAGTAGGTCAAGTCTCCTCCCACAGAACCTTCAGTTCCTCTGCAGGAATGAGGTTATTTTGAAACCAAGCAGATTGTGACAATCAGTTTTTTGAGGGCTAGAGCAGGATTCTGAGGTGTAATATCTTGTCTGTCTTTCAACCTTGTGCTGCTGTCCTTCCTAGTAGAGCAGGATTTTGTCAGTGACAATGTCTCTGCAGATCTGGTACAGGATTGTGTGGGAAACAGCAACATGAGATGAGTGATGACAACCAATAATGTCATTACCTCAGTGCTCAAAGCATATCAGCTATCCATTGCATATCCATTCTAACATTGTTCTCAAACTTGCCTCCTGATTTCTTTTCTTAATGCTCTTCTAAAATACGATTTGTCATGCTCTACCTGTTAGAGATCATTGGAAAAAGAAGTTATATAAAAAATAATCCGTCATATGTAACATCAGTTTACATAGGAAAATATCATTCAGATGGTCTGTTTTATGACTATCATGTTAAGGGCAAAATATACTGGAATAATTGCATTCTTACTAATGCACTTGCAACCAGGTTATAGTAGAATTAGATAAGATAGTTTGCTAAAAATTATATAGTAGAAAATATTGTAAATTAATTGTAATATACAATGATTTGTATTTGTAAAGAGATGTTCTATATTTTGTAATTATTGTACCGTAATTGAACTGCAGCAATATTTATGGACCCTAATTATTGTAACTCTCCACAGAATTCTAGATAGAAGTATTTTTACTTGGAATATATAGATCTATAGCATAAATATTTAAATAGAGCCACCTCTCAGTGTAAATCTCTTTTTGGGATAAAGTGTCAAGTTTGAACTTGGCAACAGATCAGATTTTTTTTTTTAAATAATTGAGTCAAAAGAATCTCTCTGCAAAAGGGATGCACCGTTGACTACTCAGTCTTATACTTGGAAAGGTAAAAAAAATTAAAGTAATTTCAACTCTTTTTTTTTTGACTGAAAAGTAAGCTCTAATTTTATTTTTGTAATAGCCCCATGCAAAAAAACCCCAAAACCCAAAAACCTTGGCAAGTTCATGCCAGGGTGTTCCTGGTCATGAGACAATTAGTTTTGACAAAGTATAATACCTACGTACCCTAAATTGACACAGAAAATATCTGAGGCACAAAACACTTCCCAGGTAAATGAAAATGCTTTGCTTCAGTACTACTTTCTCTGCTTGGAAAGAGAAGAAATGTTATAGTATGATTCTACACAGAACCAAAAAACTTGATATAAAAATGTTATTTTATTGCCTCTACCTTTCTGTTGTTCTATGTGTACTATTTCAAAGATTTATTTTTATGCAATCAAGAGAGGGCTTCAATATTGTTCACAATGCAGTAAAACCCTGAAATGTCTTTGAGGCTGAAATGACCTTGGAGGATAATTAAAACACCCTGAAAGCTACTGTCTATTTTGTTAGCACTGGATAACAATGACTTGTTCTAACAAGTTATCTTATCAGGTTTTACCTGTAGTTCCTATGCTAGATAGCAATCCAGTTCACATTTTTACAAATGTGATGTTTAAAACATGTCAATAAACATTTTGTACATAATGACAGTTTCCTATGAATAGCTTACAGACTTCCTCTGAAATTGTTCTTATTTCAAATGCCAGGATAAGAACTTAAAGGTTTGTAAATTATTTCTTGACCTACATCATTTTGTATTAAAACAAATGCAAAATGTTCTTCAAAATAAAACTGTGTAATAATTTTATTATACCTGAGAGTCCTTTTACTAATATTTTTTCACCAAGAAGTGCCAAAGGTTAAATTCAATGTGCAATGTTATAAGAATGGGAGGGAATTGTGGAATAGGGTATCAGTCTGCAGTGTCACATCAGGCCAGTCTTTTATGAATGGCTGCTGTTAACCACAAGGAAATAAAACAGAGTGTTCATGTGCAAAAGGGATTACTACTTCCCGAGAGACAGACCTATGGAAATTAGTAGGAAAATTTCACTAAAATACCCTGAAACATCTAAATAAATTTTCCATGGTGTGTTGGGAAGCTTTTGGGTAGGTTAGCCAGCAATACTCACTTTGTTACACTTTGCCAGCTTACAGAAACAAAATCTGGGAGGCCAGAATGGAGCTGTCCCTGTGAAGTGACATGAGTAGATCTCAAAGTTCTACCTCCTGTGGTAAACCCACTTCTGATAACCACCTTCAAGGCAACTGAATTAAACTTTAAGAAAACAAGGAGGAAAACAATCTCAGAATTGTATTTTGTCCAGCATGGACACTGGATAGCACGTCAGGTTTGGGAGATTGAGCAGAGTGAGAGGATTTTTAATTAGTGATTTCTCCAGAGAGACAGAAAACAATATGCTGACCTCAGTGTACTTTCATGCTCTTTGTCCTCAGCCTTTAATAGTGTGATGAGAGACTCTTTAAGGTGGATAAGAAATTTTATGAGAGAACAGTTTGCAAAAATAAACAATGAAGGAAATTTAATTGCAGACCATATTCTTTGTAGTTATTGGCTTAGGGGAGAACATTTGTATAAGATTCAAAGAATACTTGTTTGGTTTTACTACAGAAATATGTGGTAACAAGTAATCAATATATGCATAATTACATGGTAATTGGCACCTGTAGAATACTACAAATCATAGTAATTGGTACAAAAAACTTAGAAGTTCTCTCAGCAATTAAATCATCATTTATGAGACTCCAAATTTGTCTATATATGTATTTAATGAGAAAAAATACTAGTAAAGAATCAAATACCAGTAAGTATTCTACAGTGAAATAAATTCACTGAAAAAATGAATTTATAAAATATATTCATATTTGAACAGTGTGTTTTTTTGGAGCTTGGCTGACAGAAGAATTGAGACAAAATTGTAGTAATGGAATAAGATCTGCTTGTGTTCTCCCTCTTCATTTTCATTATAATATAAAAAGTATTTAATTACTTTTATTATTACTTAATGATATACAATATATCTACATTTTATATAATTTAATATATTTATGCTTTTGTTATTCCTCAAAATCTGTTTCTATGTTTATTTTATAGAAAATGCATAGCCCACTTTTCCAGTGTTCATATAGCTGCCTAATTTGGTTGCAGACCAATTGACAGCAGACATTTGGAAAGGATTTTAAGGTTTTGGTGTACAAAATCTTACATAAATTAAATACAATGCAATTTTACAAAAACTGCTAAATTCTGCTGCTTTTGAAAGCACTTCTCATACTGAAACAACTTGAGCTGAAATGTGTGTACAAAAGAAATGGTTTTGGTAACTTTTCTTTCTTAATCTGATTGTTCCCAGCCAGAGACCTCCAACTGCCTGGAGCATCTGCAGCAAGCCATTCCCATGGAGGTGCTGGTGTTCTCTCTTGCAGTACCACTGCTGGTCCAAGCCATGCTGGCAGGTCTAGTAATTCTTGAATTAAACAGCTTTTACAGTTAACTGGTTTTGAACACATAATATCTGCATATTTATAGAATTTATATCTGGGTAGAATTGGGAATAATCACACTGTATTATTTTGTTAAATAGGTAAAACTGTGGAATTACAACCTGTGTTCTTCAGTCCAATAAAGCTTAAAAGATGGTTAATTTTAGCTATGAGACTGCCAGTGCTCCACAGGATCTGTTAGAATAACCTAGACCTGTTCTAAGGACCCTTTAGCAGACTTTGCTGGAAGTCAGAACAATTTTTAACAGGAATTCAATATCAGCAACCAGATACAACACAGGACAAACTAATGGTAAATTGATGCTACTTAAAGATTTCCCCAGGGCAACAAACCCTTCAGCACTGCATCAAAGGAATCTCAGGAAGGAGCCTCAGTGTTCTACAGCAGTGAGGCTGGAATTAGTAAAGCAACTGCAGCTGACAGCAATGAAAATGTTTAAGTGTTTAGAAGGGGAGGAATCTGCAAGATGTCTGTGGATGCTTAGAACTGCAAGAAAAGATGATGATGTTTCAGAAGAAATGCCTGATTATCTGATTTCTCAGTGCAGCAATGCCTCCTGAGCAAAAGACACATGGATACCTACCCTTGCTATTTACTCCTCTTTTTAGAGCTTGGCATAACAGCAGGGAGGCCTGTGCATGTTCAGTGGTAAGTTATGTAAGCCAGTGGCTAGTTAATCCTCTGCAGTTGCATAACAACAATTCCCATCTTGCATGCCTAGAGTGGAAACCCATGTTGTAAATCTGCAAATGCAGGAACTTCAGCATCTCATCTTGCCAAATTGCCTCCCTTCTCAGCTGCACAGGACTGTGGTAAGTCTCACCAGTGTATATAACTTAAATATCCTTACTGTATTCCAAATGACACTAGAACTTACTGAATACCTTTAAAGAAAAATCTCACAAGCATAAGTGTTGAGAAAGAATTATCTGCCATTAGGAGGTACAGAATATAGAGTCCATGCTTTTCTCAAACAGTTGCACCAGATGAATTTTCTCCTTAACTCAGCTAATTAATCACCTATGATGTGAAATATTCTTGTTCTTCCCCTCATCTCAAAAGACTGCACCACATACACAGAAAGGGTTTACCTGTCTCCCTGTGGAGCAGAGTTCACTGCTGTCATCTTCCATCTCCAGTGCTTTTATTTGTGTTTATGCAGATGCTCTAAGGAATTAAGTCCTTTCCTTCAGCAGAGCTTCCAGTCAGTGCCTTACAGAGAGCAGCACCAGATGCAAATATCTGCCTCAAACATCGGCAGCTGTCCCTCCAGCCAACATCTGAGTCAGCAAGGTTTTCTACAGTCTGTAAAAATGGTGTAAAATTCCATTTTTTTCCTGAAAAGTGTTTATTCTCTTTGCCACAAGTCCTGAGCAATCTTAGGCTACAGAAGCTTTTACTTTATGATTTGACATCTGCTTAGTCAGAAGTTGCTTTGGAACACTTAATAAACACAAAATAATCAATAGAATCAATTTCTTTCAGTGAGTTCAGTTCCTTTAGTTTTTTGGGGTTTTTTAATCAGTACCTGAAAGTTAGTTTGACACCAAAACCAGCCCTGAAAGCTCAAGTATCTTAACTTACACATCTGAAAATTAAAAAAGCAAAGATTTAAGTCCTAACTAGACTATAGCATTGGTTCACTAAATAAGATATTTGGCTTCTAATTTAAAAATATCTCTTCCCATATCATCAATATCTGACCTTATACAGTTATTTCGAGTAACATTTCATTTTAAATATAGTTTGATTCTAATTTTTCCAAATAAAATTTGAGTGATAGCAAGGCAGCATTCAGACTATTTACTGATAAATATCTTTTGCAAACAATCACCTGAGCAAAGACCAGTCACTTTAAGGATGTTACATGAAGTGCAGATCTCTTACTGCTAGAGTGGTAAAAGTACATCAGCTTAAATTGTGAGCAGAATTCTACTAAGCTCTTTGTGGGGGAAAAAAACCCAGCAAAACAAAACAAAGAGAAATATCCATTTTTCAGTAGATTTTTATAAATTTCAACTCCAGTTCCGCATCTTTAGAAAAATACATTTCTGATAAATACGCTGTATGTCTTCTGCCTGAATGCTCTACAGTTAGAGACTGCTGAGCTTAGTGAAATCTAACTTTGAGTGAGGATTTGTAAACCGTGCATTCCTTTCACAAAAACCACGTTTGACACTCTGAACACATGCAGGTTCCTCCCTTTCCCATGAATTCTGATACTGAAATTCTGAAAACTAATTCATCTCATGAATATGAAATTGCATAAGTGCTCACATTTGCTTGACCATTCTTTGCAGGATGTGGTGATCACTGATTATCTGTTATCCTGGGTAACATTCTCATAGCAGTTAAAATTCTTCAAATAACATAATCATTTTCAAAACAGCCCACATTAATCTCTTCCATTCCTCATGCAATCACATGGTATTTCTAGCTGATGTGTGCAACCATCTTGTCATTTAGAAACACCTTCTTTTCAACAGAAAATTTGAATTTACCACAAAAGGTAATATTTAACTAAATTTGTGATTCTTGGAGTGCTCTGCACAGGACCAGGAGTTGGACTCAGTGATCCTGATTGGTCCCTTGAAACTTAGCATATTCTATGATTCTAAAAAAGGAACTTAAGCCAGCTGATTAAAAAAAATTAGGCAGTCTAATACCAAAAAAATTATTCAAATTAATAGTTATTATAATAGGATATGTTGTTTTGTGTGATATTTATCATGTTGGGGTATTCAGTATGAGATATCAACATGTGGATGAAAGCCTAAATAGCAACTGATATGAAAGCATGAGAGATATTTATTTATCTCTGTGTTTCCAAGGTCTTGGGCTTATATACAGGAACATTTTTCTCCTGAAGTGATGGGAGGCCCTTGATTATATCTGCAGCTTTCTCTGCTATCATGATAGTTGGGGCATTCAAGTTTCCAGTGACAATGCTGGGCATTATTGAAGCATCAACTACTCTCAAGTTTTCAACACCAATTACTTTTGTTTGGGGATCCACTACAGCAGTGCTGTCTGAAGGCTGACCCATTTTACAGGTGCAGGAAGGATGATAAGCACTGTCAGCCTTCTGCCTTATGAAAGCATCTATTTCTTTGTCAGACTGAACGTGATTTCCTGGCTGAATTTCAGGCCCACGAAATTTTTCAAAAGCTTTCTGAGCAAAGATCTCTCTGGCCAACTTGACGCACTGGCGGAATTCCCAAATATCTCTTTCTGTTTAGAGAGAAAATAAGAGAATTGTAAGTACACATTTAATTTACCAGTATATACAGACTGTAAAACAGAAAAAAGCAGCATTGTGGAAAAAAAAAAGCTGGAAGGAAAGTCTCTCACTTCTTGCTGAAAGCCATGATAAAGCAGATTATTTTTTAAAATCACAGATATTTACATCCAGTGTGAACAAAACTGTTCCTTGTATTGCACAAGCCCAAAAGCAAAGACGTGAACTATGAGGAATTACACTTTATCTTGCAGTGCCCACTGTCTAGGAAAAGGAAAATAGCCTCACCACAAAGAAGCAAAAGAAATTAATTCCTTCACAAGCAGAGGTGGTGATGAAATGAACAGCAAGACACTGAGATGAGATACTGGGAATTCTGACTTCACTTCCAACAGGGAATTCTTTCTAGCTTACACAGTGCTTTGCACAATCACCTCTTTTCATACTAGTTGACTTTTATAAATGAGAAATAAGTAGTGTACCAACCAGCACTTCTGAACTGGTGCTGAGTAGGTACAAAAATCAGCTACTGAAACAGGTGGGAAATAAGCTGACAGAGCAATGAGAGGCTGCAGTTACCTGTTGACAGGTAGTTGGGCTCAATGATGGGGTGGTCCTTTGGGTCTGAACTCTTCAGCTTCAGCCAGCCCACACTTGTGCTCCTCATGGGTCCCACGTGGACCTGCAACACCCACGCTGCACTCATCACACAATCCCACCAGGTCTGCTTCCAAATTCAGCATGGGGATTTTTTGGTTTTTTTTTTGGTGGTTTTTTTATTTTGCAATTTAGACTGACTTTACAAATACAGCAAATGTAAAAATTAACCAGAGATAGTGGAAAATACCATTGAACATTTTTCCATTTTATATAATTTCTTTTGTAAATACATAATTTTATTGCAAATATGCCTGTCACATCAACTCACAGCTGTTCTTTTCATTTAAAATACAACCATTCCAATTTAGTAGTATCAGAGCACTCTGATACAATCAGCAACTGGACCAAATTATTATGTCTCTGAAGGAAAGATATTAGCAAGGAAAAACATATATATTCAGTTACAGTTCCCCAGAAGTAGCACTCAGAGTTTTGGATCAAGATGATGATCTAAAAATGGGCTTGGATTTGTGCCAGTGAATAAATGAGTGTTTCTATGCATTTTCACTCAAACCTTTGTCTAAACTGCAGTGGCACAGGGAACACCTTGTTCCACTGCAAAATTGTGTCCTAACCCACAGCACTAGGGTGCTTCAGTAGAGTGAATACTTAATTCAATCCTTGCCTTCTTTCTCAGAGATAAAAACTAACATAAGTTTGGTGGCAATACCAAATAACAAGGCTGTGTTTTTTTTCCAATGAAGGAGGTTAAGCAGTCTATTTCATATTATACTGAACAAAGTATTTTTCAGTGTATAGCCAAATTATCAACATTTATAATGGAGCATAAACCTCCTTGCTAATGGCTGCAAAGTCTTACTGGAACATTTTCTTCTCCTCACCTGGTAAGCTTCCATTTTGGAAGCAACCCGACCATGGTCAATCACCTGAGAAGGAAGAAAGTGGAACTGAATGTCGGGGTGAGGAACCCCTGGTTCACTCCGGATGAAACCACCAGATTCCAGGTGGGCAGTGGCTCCCTCACCTAGAGGGTGTAAAGGAGGGAGGAGATGCCATCAAAATACCTCCAAAGAGCAACAAGTCCACTTGTTTTTAACCTGTAGATGCACTATCATTAATAATTGATTTGTACAGCATCAATTGCAAGGAATGCAAATCCATTATGAACAGCCTGTAGTTTAGGCACTGTGCATCACTTTCATCTGCTTTTTAATTCCTGGATAAATGTAAATATGCATAACTTTGGAAATCCCACTGATCTGAGAATGGGATGTTGCAGTTGTCTCACTGTAACTGGCAGGCCAAGGCTCTGACTCCAGAAGCAGATTTGGATCCTAACAGGTGTGGAGGGAACTGGCTGCACATCCTGATATTCCTGCACTGCTCACTCCCTACGTGCACTCCAGTTATCCCAAGAGTCACATGGAATAGGCAGAGCCATCCACAGTGCCTAGCCTGAAGGGAAAGATGAAACCCCTGCAAGGTGCCTTATGTTATTTTCATTTCTGTTTAAAAGTGTAAGTTAGCCCTCAATATTTACTTGCATGGAAAAAAAACATGTATACCCAGAATAAGTTGCCAAATAATAACATAATTCAACAAGTGATGTAGAGCTCAACTTTGGCCAATCTATTTAACTGCCATCAAGGATTTCATTAACAGATTTTTTTTTTAGGTACAACTTATGACTGAGGTACTGTAAAATGCATGTGTCATTCTAAGGAAAGTCAATTCACATTTACTTGCAGGGCAAAAGGATTCTGATCAGAGGAACAAACAAATTCTTTTGAGACAATTATAGAGAAGTCAGTTCAACAATATGTTTTTACTGACATCACATTGATTTAAAATATAATATTTTCTCCATCTTTTTTGCAATAGCTTTTCTTAGTAGCACTGATTTTTGAATGTAGAATTTTTCTTTGTGTGAGATATAGAAATGTTAAAAGTGGTGTATCATAGCCTCCTTCATTACTTAAGATATAAAAACTTTAAAATATTCTTGTATAGAAGAAAATAAGTAGTTTAAATGCATTTGGAAATTCCAGTTATTTCTCAGAGCATGAAAAAGATTATATATTAAGGCTCCCAGACTATAAAACTCATGGATAAAAGGCTGTAATAATTCTAAATCAGTCAGTGGTAGAATGATTGCATACTTTACTTCATACCTGTAAATTTCCAAAGCCATTCGAGACCAATCCTCACCATGTTAAGTGGCTTTTGTGCACTATACAGAGTAATAGGCTTGGTGCACTTCTGCTGGACATACACCTCTAAGTGATCTTGTAGGTTCTGGCCTACTCCTGCAGGGGGTAGAAAGGGGGGAGGGAGAAGAAAGTCAGAGGAAAAAAATGTTATTTCACACAGAATGATTACCACCATGTTTCAGGCAGAGAACATCTTAATTGGGAACTGAACCAGCCTCTAACGAGGGCAGTGGTGACACAGACCAAGGCCATGAGTCACATCAGCCTTTTGCTCGTGTCAGAATAAGGCTTTACATAAGCATAGCACAACCAGAATGAAAATAGAAAGTTAAATGGCAGATATATCAGTTGTCCTAAAATTGCCAGATACGGCTTCTAAATATTGTGCAAACTTCTATAGCTTTAAGGAAAAGTTCACGTTATTTCTTTTATATTTTAATATTTATGACAGTGGGAGATTATACAGTCTGTTGTGGATCAAAACTAATTCAAAATTCTTAATGACAAGTGTGCTGCTTAACTATAATAATATGCCTTCAGAAAGGCATTTTTCCCTGTCAGATGTGGTGAAGAAAGAGTAGGAGTTTGTTGCTTAGTTCTAAAATCAATGCATGTTTCCACTGATTTGTATAAAAATCAATAGGTCTTTCCACTGATTTGTAACCAACATGTTTTCAATGTGTTTCAGTCTACACAACTTGACATAAAGGAAACTCAATTTCATGATTTATTTCATTTCATGGTCATTCAGTTGCATCCATGGGAAGATGAAAGAAGAAGGAAAAAAATTACCAGGAAGATGGCAAACAACAGGAATCCCCAGTTTTTTTAGATCATCTGCATTTCCAATTCCAGACAACATAAGCAGCTGGGGAGAATTTATGGCACCTCCACTTAAAATAACTTCCTTATTGGCAAAAACCTAAAAGGAAATGAGCACAAAAGCCCTAAGATTATAAAGCCTGAGCTGAATGCAAGCAACATCAGGGGCTGCTGTTTGGATATGCTGCTCTGATCCAGATTAGACACCCTTCCCTCACATTTTCCTCATTTGAATGTATTCCTGTCTTGTCAGGATTTGCCACAGAGAGAAGTAATCAAGCTTTTACTTTGATCATTCCTGTATTTATTCCCATCTTTAAATCCATTCAAACTGTATGACACAGCAACATTCAGCCCAGCTCCTGTCCTACTTGCCAGGGGAATAGTACCTGTGGCACTTAGATCAGGCAGCTAGGCTTCTCTGCCATTTTCAGTAACCCTTTATAAATTAAAATTGTAACTCCTAAGGAAGATTTTGAATTCACAGACGTGGTAGCCCAAAAATGCTCAAGAGTTTATTTGTTTTTTTAATTCAGCCAAGGCTAAAGTTTAATTTCTCAGCTCATGGTAGTCCTCAAAACTCCACCCCAATCGCTAAAGCACTACTGATAGAATAGTAGCAAGCATAGATTGAATTTTGTTTTGCTGACAGTCTTTTCATCAAATGGTTTGGTCTGAGTCCTGAGCTGGTCATGATACAGGCTGCTAAATTATTCCTCTGCCTTTGACTTGGAGTTTTAACAGATGAACATGGAATGTGTATTAACTTGTAATCTTGTCTTTTTTGAATGACACCTCAGCTATACAGAAAAATGGCAGATGAGATTGTTGCTACAGTAACGTCCAAGTGTAATAATAATAAAAAGCATTTTCACACTATTTATCTGATGTGGCCAACAGATGGCCAGTGCTGTTATCATTTGTTTGTTACTGCTTTGCTCTGGGCAATTATTAGTATGTTAAGACTAATACACACTGTATCAGGGCCTGTTGAATCAATATGTAGAGCTGTATTTTGCATGTTACACAAACTTATTTAACTTATTTACATTTTATGTGGTACACACAGAACTGGTACCAGTTGGTTCAGAGCAGCATTCAAATGATACTTGCTCAGTCTAAGCCTCCTGCTAAGTCAGAACTGTAGTTATTCCTAGCCCACACAAAGTTTTTCATAATGTCACAGCTAACATGCTAAGAGGAAAAAGTGACTTTGATACACTTCTGTTTGGGCTAGTCTATAATACATTTAAACATTTTCATCCTCTATATGAAATATGAAGTATAAATATACTTTTCTGCTTGATTCTGAACTTAAAAACTCCAGGAATGTTCAGTCTACCTCTCCTACTTTTGTCAGAGGCTTACTGGAGTCCTGGGAGATCTCTAGGACTTCAGTGTTAGACAAATAACAAGTCACTGGCTGGTGAATAAGTTTTGAAAAACTTTTGAATCAGGTTTTGATGATCTTTTCACTTTGCTGGTGACTGACGCAAAAGAGATTATATCTAAAATAGACTGTAAAAACAAAAAACATTTAACGTAGTCAATTGCTTCATCTTGATGTTTATAATGCAATAAAATTATTAGTTCTTCCATCCTGACACGTATAAAATTTTCCAGAAAGTAAAAGCAGATATTAATCCTGCAGTTTTGATGCTGGGGGAGAGGGAGGAGGGGGAGAGAAGGAAGGGAAATACTTTGAAGGTGTATTTTGTACAATACATGGTACAAACATATATTATTCACTATGTAGAATTCATGCATATATTAGTATATATGAAAATTCATGGTGATTGAAGGATTTTGCAATTAAATGGTCCAGTATTCAGAAAGTCTTTGATCATGTGTAATTGGGTTTCCAAGACTTTCTTCAACAAAATTGATCTTGATAATGGCACAAGAACAGCAATTAGAGGTACTGTTTTCACAGAAATTTAATAGCTTATGAGATCAGTTAAAGGTTGTACAACTTTTGTTTCATATTGGTAAAATGATTATCATTTGCAATCCACTTAGAAAGCAGCAGATCTCATCTGTTCTTTAGAAAATCAAAGAACAGATTATTTATACTGCATTTTAACTTCTGGCAGGTGCTCAGTCACAGAACTTGTCTGCTGAGTTTTATAAGGCTTACTGAACTCAAACCACCAAGATCTATACTCAGCTCTCTCTAGGGTGTTATTATTAATCTTTGTAATTGTTTTATAGTAGTTTTTGACTAAATATCTTAGGTTATTAGCATACAAGCTTCTTTTAGGCAATATCCTAGTTAGAGACTAATCCATAATCAGCTGTTAAGAGAAGTGAGGATGGTTTAGGCCTTACAGAAGTCAATGGATTGAACAAGGCATAAAATGAACCAATTATCCAGAGTTTTGTAATGATAATTCAAGCTTCCTTCCACACAATCACATTTTCAGCGGAAGTTGCGCTGAAACTGAGAAATATTGATTCCACAGCCAGCCATAAGGTGAGATTTGTTATTTATCCCTCAAGCCGTTCAGATTTCAGTATCTGGCTTTTACAGATTTTCCTCTGCCAGAACTGTTTTTCAGAAACATTCCCATTGCAGCACTCTGTGCTGGGACACGGCAGGGTTGCACCATAGGCTCCAGTCAGACTTCTTACACAACACTCTGTGCAACATCAGGTTATGGCTTGTTCCCTCAGCACTGGGAGATGGAAATGTAATGATGAAGTTAATCTCCAAATCAACACAACTGGAATGTCATCCACTGTAAAATAACTGACAAGGAATCATATATTGTAAGAAACAACATAACCTCTAAAAAAAGAGAACATTTTGCACATAAAGTGCCACTTTTAATAGACATAAAAAAAATATATATATAATTTAGCTTTGAATCATACCTTTCATACTGGAAATTGAAAATCTCTTACCTTTTTCCTTTGCCCATTTTTCACATACTCAATACCAATGCATTTTGTTCCTTGGAACAAGATTTTTGTTACAAGTGTCTTCTCTGCAACTGAGAAATTTGGGCGTGATATGGCTGGGCGAAGATAAGCACTAGCTGTGCTCCATCTTTGACCTACAATGTATATTTACATTAAACATCAAAACAGTCATGCTCAGTATTCTTCAGATTTTGGCCAATAACCACCAGGATGCCTACAGAGGGAAAGTCTTCACAGAGTTTACCGAGTTCAAAGCAAATGTGACTTGATATAATAATTAAAGATATTATTTTAACATAACAAATTTCACAGTGACATAATTTAACTGTGAATCAGGACATTCCTACCAATGCAACTTGCAATGAAGTACACAGTGCACTGATAGCAAGCTGCTGAGAAAGGAATAGGGTGCAAATACAGAGTGCCATAGCTGGGTAGTAACCTAAACACTCAAATGGCATTCAGCGCAGATTATACGTCCACATTTCAAAATTATTTCTGGGTCAGAAACAGAAATACTTGAGGAGCCCTTTGTGGTTACCGTGGTGAATAGTCATGTCCATCCAGCCAAAGCCTTCCTGCTGGTAGCCATTCATGTCATCTGTGAAGGGGTACCCGGCTTGCTGGGCCGCCTCCAGGAACGCCTGATGGAGAGGATGGTTTGTTTTCCCTCTCGACACATGCAGGGGCCCGCTCCCACCTCGGTACCGATCCGGCCCCAGCTCGTGCGTCTGCGCCTTCTTAAAATAGGGCAGGCAGCGCTCGTAGTCCCAGCCGAGGGCCCCCTCCCGGCCCCAGCGGTCGTAGTCCTGGGCGTGCCCGCGGATGTAGACCATGGCATTGAGCGAGGAGGAGCCGCCCCACACCCGGCCCCGCGGCCAGTACAGCGCCCGGCCGTCCATGTGCCGCTGCGGCGCCGTGTGGTAGCACCAGTTGTACTTGGCATCGCACAGGTTGTACGTCAGCGCAGCGGGCATGTGGATCTTCCACAGCAGCCTGATGCTGCCCAGCACGGTGTCTTTGGGGCCCGCTTCCAAAAGCAGCACCGTACTGTGCGGGTCTTCTGTCAGCCTGTTGGCCAGCACACAGCCTGCTGATCCAGCTCCTACAATGATGTAATTGTAAGAGTTTGCCTTTTCAGAGCTCAGTTGAGATGATGCACGTGAAATTTTGAATTGATGTGCATTGATGCCGAACGTGTTCTTTAACGTGTGTGCTTTAAACAGGCTTCCTGCTGCTTTGCACATCACAGGACTGTGACATTTAAATCCTTTCATTAAATATGACATCCTTACTGATAGTCACACTTGCAGAATTTCTGACAAAAATCCAGTGGCTTATCCTAGAAAAAACCCAAAGATACTAATTAAAATGTGAGCGTTACTACCTCAGTCATTTTCAGGTGGAAATGGTATACTTTACCCATTTTCACTACCCAGAAAGTTAACAACAATGACAATAAACAGGTAAACATTTACTGTCTTATTATTCTTTTAATGCAGTCTATGCAGCAGACAAATGTACTATCCTATATGATATGTAGTCTGGTTTTGATTTGCTTCTGGCTCCTGAGACAGATGAACATGTTCAAGTATTTGCCAAACCCATAAAAAGTGACAACTTTTGCATTCCTTGTCATCTCCCTCTCCATCCACCTCTAATAGGGAAGAATTTAAGGACAACAACAATTTCAAAAGCTTCTCTGTAAGTCTGACAGTGATACCACACGAGGCAGTTCACAATGGAAATGATGCACATTGTGCCAGAGAGTGTGTCCACGAAATAAATGTGTAACAAACTCATTTTCAGCCGTCCCTAAGGCGAATGCTGGATTTGCAGGTGTGTCTCCTAACACAGGGAAAGGCAAAATCTGTTCATCTGTGCCTTTCTACCTTGCTAATAAACCAGGTCCTGCAAGAGTGCTCAAGTACACTCAAAATCTAACACCAGCAGATCGTTAGGCTGAGTAAGAATGACAAGTTTTCACTTTCAGAGAAGCCTGCGAGCCTCAGAAGTACCACAGGTTTAGCTCTGCGTTGCACTGGTTCGGGCACAGGACTATGTGCCAGATTTTCTCTGTCTCACAGGTACTGATCCTGCTGGCCAGCCTGAAGGGTTTCTCCTGCTCCCTCCTCCTGAAACCATTCCTTTTGGTCTGAACAATTAGTGAAATGGGGTGTCCTTGGACTGTAAATAATATTTCTCCCTGGCCCATGACTTCTGTCTAAGCTCTTGCTGTGTATTGTAGAGACAGCGACTTATCCAGAGTCTATTACCCTTATCTGTTCCAGCACTGCCCAGCTGAGGGAGATAAGCAAGCATTCTCCTGAAATATGTTTAATCCTCTGTAACAAAATTAGGTGTAAATTGCTGCTATATGTTAAAAATTTCCCATGTACAATTACAGGTTTCTACACAATCTCACTTGCAAAAGTATGTTCCTTTACTCTCGGGAAACAGATGGGAAGAAGCATAACTCTCTGACTTTTCTTATGAAAATTTGTAATAAACTGGTTCAGGGCTGTACAAACCCCAAAACTTCTGAATGAACAACCAGCTACGGAGAACAATTTGCTCTGTAAAGAAAAAAAAAATAGATGCTGGGGGTATGTCTCAGCCTAAAGGTCACACAGCTGATTCTCCTCACATGGATAATTTGAAATTGTTCCCAGCTGAAGTTGGGGACAGTGTCAGGGCTTTTTTTTTTTTTCTTTCAGGTGAAGTCTATTAAAGGATTCTTTCTTGAAGAAAAAGGCTTGTCAGCTTCTTGTGATGCAGCAGAGGATGCAAAGGTAGAGAGGTTTTTACTTGTTTTGGTTGTGAGGAAGAGGGTTATGATTTTGCAGTACCTGTGTTTAATGTGCAGAGCTGGTGGGCCATGGGACTTTATTGATCCAGGAGCAGCAGATTGGTGAGGGAGTTGGTAGAATATGGGCCTGGGCCCTGATAATCCGGGAAAGGTAGTCTGTCCCAGTAAGGAACTATGGTTTTATGGCCAACTCTTCTAAATGTTGCAATGGCTATGTTAAAAGGAAATAGGTACAAGCAGGGAGGTTTGTACATCGTGGTCCTACTGGGATGCTCTGTACTCACTACCAACAAAAAATAATATTTTGGACCTTACTGGGTGTTACTGCATGTCTTTATCTGGGTTCCCCGTGTATCATGACCTCTTTATGAGCATATAGTAAAATGTTCCTCAGTAATCAGGGAGCAGACTTGAAGAAATCTATATGACAGCAACATAAAATACATTCCCTGTATTGCAGCAGAGCCTCAAAATCTGGAACTTGTTTTAAACAAGTCTGTATTTACAAAGCTGCTATTCAGCAGGGCCTATGGCTGGTGGTTGTACAAGACTGAGGAGAGCAGGAAAATTCCATTGCTACAATATAATAATACAGCTAATAATATAATAATACAGCTAATCACAGTGGTTAGCTAGAAATGGACAGGGGAATCCTGAAACAGGTGTTGGGGCTCCTTGTGTCATGGTAACACATTTCTGAACACAGTATCAGCCTGATGTAACCCACAGGTACCTACAATTGCAACTGTGTCTGGGATCATACGTGAGAACAGACTTCTCTAAGGGACTCAAGACAGGCCACCCTCTGTATGGGATAGAAGGCTGAACTGCCAGCCAAGAAAGCTAAACCTAACGTTCCTTTTAAGTAACCTAACCATATGTTTTTCAGCTATATTGTTAGATCCTATTTCATGGTTTTCTTCGCGTTTTGTTGTTGTTTTACTTCAAACGGAACAGAACTGGCAGAATAACACCTGAGAGAACTTTTATCTTGCAAAGAGAGCTGGGAGTGAAGTCAGTTAGCAGTGTCCTGGCCGTAACAGTCAAGTAACTTTGACAGTCACTGTGTAGATGATTCACAAACCTTGGTGCTTTCGAGTTCTGAAGTGCAGAGGGCAAAAATCAAGTAGTCTCATTTAATATGAATCTAGCACATATGTTTTGATTGAATGGATTAAAACTCTGGTTTCAATGGACTAAAATGCTAGTTTCAATGCACAATTCTTTTTGCTGCATTGATTCACATCCACGCTCCTCTTTCAGTGGTCCCTCTGCATGAGCACTGTCCTACCCCATTTCATCTAAACTGATCCTGAAACAAAAAGGAGAGGGTCACTGTGCCTGAGACACTTAGTCCTGTTCCGTTGACAGAGGAGAAACAAGAATATCCTCTTTGGTAGATGGAAAACGCGACCCTCTCCCAGAGACGTCCACAGCATAGACAACACATAATGTAGCGGAGCAATGGGGCTTTGTCAGGACGTTAACCCTTCACGTTACCACCAAATGCTGCCAGGCTGGCTGTGTTAAGCGCAGGAGGAAGAGCTCCTCAGGCTAAAGCAGATCTCGCTTTTTGTTTATTTGTTTTTCCCTGCTGCAGGCTGTGTAACAGGTTTAAATGTATCTGCTGCAGAATGTTTGGGACTAACTTTCCCTTCAGTCCTGCTAGGGAGAAAGTTCATTCACTTTCCAAAACTTCGTGTGAGTTTCATTTCCAGGGCTGAAAGTGTTCAAGCCGACTTACCTCGACGCTTCCTCCGTGCACCACCGTGTCTGTGAGCTCCGGCGGCTCCGGGGCTGCCCGCGACCCCGCTCTGGGGGCTCCTGAACCGGACCGGCACCGCGGCCGCTGCCGCCCGAGCAGGCAGGAGATGGGTCTGTCCCGGTCCCCTCCGCAGGACGGGGCACCCACAGGCCGCGTCTGTCCCAGCCCGGACCGGGGAGGCCGCTCGTGTGTGGGGGCTGCCGCCGACCCTCGGCAGCCGCCGCCCAGCCCGGCGGGCGGAGCGCGGGGCGGTCCCTGGGAGCGGGGCCCCGGCGGGTGCGGGCTGCGGGGGGAGAGCTCCGGGGGAGGCAGGGCAGGAGCGCGGCTGGGACTTCCCCCGGAATGCACCCTTTGGCCGCTGTGCGGGATGTGCCAGAGCGGAAAGCGCTCAGAGGGGCAGCGGGCGAAGTCCTCGGCCTCGCCCGTCCCGCCGGAGTCCCCGGGCGGCTGTGCTGCCCCGCTGCTCCCGCACCCCGCCGGGCCGGGGCTGCCGGCTCTGCCAGGCTCCCCCAGGACGGGGCTGCCAGGTTCCCCCAGGACGGGGCTGCCAGCTCTGCCAGGTTCCCCCAGGACGGGGCTGCCAGCTCCGCCGCGGAACTCCGGGTTGCGGGCCAGAGCCAGCCCCGCGTGAGGCGACCTCACTCCGCTTTCTCGGAGCGCTCCAACTTTTTCACGCCGCTCTTAGCGGGGCGGAAAAAACATTCCCCTCACCCTCGGCTGCGAAAACGCTTTCCAGTGGGAGCACTGGGAGCTGCAACGCAGCTGGGGATGAAAGCCCAGGTGTCCCCGCTCCGTGCCCGCCGTGCCCGCGCCTCGCTCCGTCCCCGTCGCTGACGGGAGGTATCTCTGTATGGATGAGCGCTGGGCGCAGTGCTTGAAAGCAGCCCGTGAAAATCGAGCCGGAACTTGTAGTTGAAGGCTTTAATTGCGATGCTTACCTGTGCAATGTGTGTTCCCAGGAGAAAGTCTTGGTTTGAAGTGAGAGCAGCAAACGCGCCGTCCCGCCGGGCCCGTCTGTGTTGACTGATTGTTACCTCAGCAGTGACGACTTTCGGGTTTGGCTGTATCACTGATAAGTGTGTGTTCAATCGTATTTCTGGACAAGTTCCCACTGGGTAGGCAGAAGAACTAATAATTCCACAATATAACTCAGACAAGTTACTTCTCTATTGGCTTTGTCCTCAGTATCTTCAGTATATGCTAATGTACTGCATGTTCATTGTAAACTAAACTGCATTAAAACGTGTTGGTAGTGAGAGTATCCCTGAGAAATGGCCGGAGATCGGTATTGTGTGAAGAGGCAGTGCCACTCTGGGACGGTAAACCCAGGAGTCTTATTTACCCTTTCAGAATGCTCATGGCAGAACAAAGCTGATATAATGAAGACAAACCAAGATTATTGTGACATCTTGTACTTTTTCCAGATATCATCTGAGGACAATGGTCTCTGCCGCAATATCTTTGATGTTGCTTGTAGATGCTGGGTTTTTTCCACATCCTTCCTCACCACTCCTCTCAGAACGTATTGAACCATTAATAATTTTCTACCTTAATTACTTAATGTTTTTGTTCTTAATCAGATAAGTAGATAATGGACAGTTTCTGGGTGATTGGTTATGCACATTCAAGCACCACATTCCAAACTTCTGAATAATTATTCATTAATGGAAAAGAGTAATTGTTCCCTGTGGAACTATGAGAAAATGTCTACTTGATATAAGTGGTCTTTAATCTTTGCAGCAAAACAGAATGCTTGAAACCAAACTGATGTGTGTTTGCAGTGTTGAAATAATTTTGTACACTTTCAATGCTGCTATTCGGTAAGCAAATAAAGTCTATAGAAAATATGCACTAAATATGTAAAAGAGTATAGAAGCTTCATGAATTAACAGCAATTTCAGCACTTAAGTAGGAGTAGATGTACAGCACAAAATTCTAAGTTTGCTGTTTGGAATGTGAAAAAAATAAGAGGAGTTTCTACTTCATTGTAAGGGCTCCTGCAGGTGTCCAGTATTTCATGGGTTTGCAGACTAGAAATTGGTGATGAGACCTCATTCCTTTGTTATCAACTGAATCATACACATGGCCTTTAAACAGAAATTTTGAGAATTCTGAGCAGGTGAATTTGCTGTTTTTTTAATGCATGGATACTTGAATATTTATCATTCTCGAGTCAGTATCTACTGGTAACTAAGCTGAAACAACTCATTTTTCTTGTTGCAATATTTATCTGATATATTTAGCTGATTTCCCCCTGGATGTTTGCAAAAATCTGGGAAAACAAATGTTTTGGTTATACAGCTATTTCAATGTTAAAATCCTGTCAAGATGCAGATGATTTCAGTCTTAGGCGACATGATATATACTGGCCTTGGCAAATTTTGCCTTTCACCTTCCTTCTCTTAAGTTTTATGCTTATTAGAGTAATGCTGCACTTCAGGAATTACTTATTTTGCAGCTCTTGCTCAGGGTAAAGCTCTAAACAAAAAGGAAGAGAGGAGATGAGATGATGACTGATGAGACATCAGGTTACATCCCAGTAACATGGGAGGAATTGGCAGGGAGCAGACCTAGTTTCTTTCGAAGTAGGGAAGAAAATTAAGTAAATTAAGTAACATAATCAACAACTCCAATACTGATGATTCATCATTTTGCATTGCTTTTTATCACACTTTCTATGTATGGACATTGGAAACGATCATTTCAATAATTCAGAGTGCATTTTCTCTAAATTCTATTAAAATACACATAAACAAATGCATACATACCATATATTGATAAGTAGTATTATGTTAACTGATGATAGCTTTTAGAAACTTGTTTCAAAGTGATTTTTTACTCTTTTAGAGCTCCCCACCATCAATTCATTTGCAGGCTGTAAGTGTTTTCTCCTTGCTGCTCTACTTGTGACTGTGTCTGCTGTGGCAGCTCCTGCCATCCCAGACAGAGGTAAGAGTTCTCACCTTCTTCAGCTTTTGTATTCTGTACAGTTCTGCTGCAAGCATCCTTTTAGATAAGGTCATATAAAAGAGACTGCCTTTTAGGTATTATTGCAATAAGAACGCTCTCAAGTTCATTCAGGAAGCTCCAGCTTCAATATTTCAGTTCAAACCAGTCCTGTGCTTTCGAAGGCAGGTTTGGTTGGTGTTGCAGGGTGGTTGAGGACTGCAGCCTCACTGCCCTCAGGTGGAATGAAACTGGAAGATGTGCTGGCTGAATAAAATTGCAGCTAGGTCTTTTGGGTGTATTATATTGATTTTTGTAAAGTAAGGAAAAAAGTGGACTCTACAATGGATAATGAAAAGCTAAGAAGAGGTTTTGATGATAAGTACAGGGCAAGAAAAAAATACTCCACTTCCAAATTCTTTGTCTTTCCACTGAATAAAATAATTTATTACATAAGTAATATACAAAGAGTGACTGTAGTTTTAGTTCTTCACTTCACTTTTACCCTAATGATTACTTATATAACAATTTCATCTCCTAGTAACATTAGAGTAGGAATCAGAATATTACATTAAACCCCCAGCTGCAGTCTTCAGCTGTTGCTTCTGTGTACATGTTTCTGGAATGAATCTTGGCTTAACATCTCTCACATTGTACAATTTTAATATACATAAAATATATAATATAAATATAGTTACTCTGGAGATGACAGTGGTACTCTGTATGCAGAATTCAATGCATACAATTGAAAAGACAGGGTAGCTGAAGTCATGTGAATTCAGTAAGCTTTTTGTTTTTTTACAACACTTACAGAAAAATCTCAGTTGAAGTTAATATTAATAAGATACAAAAAATACGTATCAGCAGAAGATCAATTCATGTGCACTGGGAAAAAAGGGCATTTGGGGAAAGGAATCTTCAGTGAAGTCCTACAGGTTCCTCTGTAATCACCTCCATTACCACACGAATGCAGCTCGCTCCCGTAACATCCTGACACCAAAACGCTGCCACTCCCTCTGGTATATCCACAGCTCCTGAGTTGTGTCCAGACAGGCCAAAACTGCCCCTCCTTTCCAGGCAATTAAACGTGGATCCATATCCTAAATTCGTAACACAGATTGCACACAATCATTGGTCTATTTTGCATAGTTCTCCAAAGCTGTATCCTATTTTTCCAACACTATTCACCACTTAGAATCTGGTGGGGTAGGGGAAGAGAAAAGTTTTTCTGTATTATCCAGGAAAAGGTAGTGAGATAAAAATATTTAATTGATATTTAAGATGCATTGAGAAGTCACTTTTTGTTTTAAGATGCTTTCTAAGCACATAATGAAAATCTTGCCTTCAGTAATGGAAGCTCTGAAATAGACAGAAGTATGTTTACAAGTTTTGCCTGATTAATGCCAAATGAAAATTAATCTCAATGCCTGTTTTTCTATTATCTTGATAGTACTTAAAATAAAAAAATGACAATTTTTTGCTGAGGAGAGAGGTTACCTTCATGGGCCAGTACTAACTGCTCCTTTAAGAATAGGGCCTTGAGCTAATAAACACTTCAGTGATCTATCTGTACCAGTCACACTCTTGCTATGCCTCTAACTCCCTGTCTCTAACCAGCCAGTGCTGTTATAGGCTGAAAGCTTCCTTAAGTCTCAGATACTCAACTACTCTGGGATTTTGAAAGAATTTTTTTCTCTTAACCTCTCAAAGATTTCAACCAATCATAGTTTACTAACTACTTAGCTATCAGTTAACAGTTACCTTAGGCCTTGTGATGACCTCAACATTTTCAACAACTCTTCTGAAAGAAGGTGGCATTTTGTTGAGAATTCGGTGTTGAAGGAACTCTTGAGCTTTATGAAACATAAGGCCTCCTCCCACTACTAAGATGGAGCTGTAC
The DNA here is from genome assembly GCA_013397155.1 of Irena cyanogastra. NCBI lineage: Eukaryota > Metazoa > Chordata > Aves > Passeriformes > Irenidae > Irena > Irena cyanogastra. The sequence goes on along the minus strand of VWZV01002134.1, from coordinate 33,724 downwards.
ATCTTCTTTTTTGTATCATCAGATGCTGGAACGAATGAATATAAAGTTCATATGGCTTGTATTACAATTATTTTAGTGCAAGTCAAATCATTTAGAAATTGATGTTTGCTTTTAAAGTTTTTTTATTCCTTGGACATGTAGCTGCAATGAAACAGTGCAGCTACTCTCCAAGTGATAAAACCTAGGAACACATCTTTCTTTGGTGAAATATAGGAGTTACATAAATTCGCCCTGAGGTCTATTTTACAGACTTGTACAAACGTAATTCTTACCACAGCAGTCAATACTATGAAGGATGGCTTTGTCCAGGCCCAAGGCTTTGCCTTCAAACTGAGAAACAGCAGTTTTCCTGGACATGTGTGCAGTCAGAGGTTCCTCTGAATCATTGCCAGGCATCATACAGTCACCCTGGGAAGAGCCCAGTTCCACTTCTTGTGGGTATAGCCTCTCTGAAATGTCTGAGGATTGGCCTCTCAGTTCTCCCTCAAACGCACCAGGCTTTGACATAGATTTTCTGTCAGCTGTAGCTTTTGCAGACTTAAATGGAGAAAACAAGTTGAAATATGTAAATGCAAAAATGCCACAGCAGGTTACAGAACAGTACAAAGACTTAACTAAGCACGATTGTACTTCCCTTCACCTTTTTGCCCAGCAAGATTAAGCCCTGCATTATTGCCTCATCTAATTTTCATTTTAACCCTCATGTTCTAAGTAAGGGCTTATTTTGAACTCCATCAGATTGATCAATCCCATAATAGAGGGATCCCTTCTTAGACTTTAAAAATGCACACTTCTAATTAAAGTGTTGTTCAGACATCTGTAACTACTTACTTTAAATTTATTCTTTAATACTTCTGACCAAGGTAACAAACTCTGGCTTCTGAGGTGAGCTAATGAGTCCTCATTTTATTCCACAATTAACTGATCATTAATGAAAATAAAACCAGTGATCACACACCTGCTCCTGCTTACTTTGTGTGGCTAGCAGATAATGTTCATCATGAGGGTCCTCAGGATCACCTTGTGACCTGTGCTGCAAAATTGTCATTTTTTGTCCAACGATTCCAAAAGTTGCTGGATAAAACAGAGCCATGGGTGCCTGAAGAGAGAATTGGCATGGTTTTACCACAGTATTCCTTCTTTTGGCATTTACTACAGAAAAAAGAAGTCTCGTTCTATTTTTCTCACAATTCAAAGTTAAATAGAGGTGTTTTTTCCCAGGTAGTTTGTAAAATAATAAAGTGTCTTCTGTTCCTTATAATTTAAAAACATCCCAACAAATACACAAGCTTCTTTACAGATTTAGCACTGTATGATAAATAAGCACTCAAACGTTGTTTGTTACAAAATCAGAAAATTCAGTGGTGAACCAAAAAACTTGCAAAATTAATATTAATGCTTTGCACTTGAAGGATAATTATCATATTTAGATGAAGCAATAACCATTGTGGCTAAAGGTACTTAGAAAGTCTTGTGCATCCACCAGTGCTGCATGAGGCCCACTCATCCATATAGGAATTAATTTTATCTACAAGCATAGTTTAAGAACAACCCATAAGTCACATGGGCTTAGTAGCACTGGACTGATACAAATTGAAGCTCTGAGCCTGAATGCTCGTTATAGTAGTAATTTAATTTGAAAATCACCTGTAATTTTTCATCCCCTAGTCGGAACTGGTACAATAAAGCTGGAGAATCCGGATGCCGAATTTGGAACTCGTGATCTTGTAATCCAGAAATATCCTAAGGTAAGAAACAATGGAAACAAAAAAAAGGTATCTTTTATATTTATCAAGCTGCATAATCTATTTAACTACATAAAACAACAAAAAGTAACAAACTCTCTTCTAACCATGGATTTTATTTACCTATTCTTGAGTTTTTTAAAGTCTTTTCCATGTGGTATGATGTGCCAGACAGCTTTTACATGCCTAAGCCTCTACAACCAGAGTTTTGCAGGAAAAAGAGACCTGCTGGCAGATCTTACAGAACTGAAGTTGAAAACCAGCAAGTGTGCAATTATTATCAGCTTCTTTCAGCAATAAGAACAAAGAAATTATCTTTCTGAGGGTTGGGATTCCTTCTAGCTAGAGTTACCAAGTTACAAACATTTCAAGTCTAAAGCTTCTACAGTTTTTGCCAGTATTCTCCTAAATAAAATATTTACAATTAACTTGGACTCACAAAAAGGCTCCCCAGAGCAACATTCTGTAAAAGAAAAAAAAAATTAGTTGCATAACATACGATTCGCCCCTTTTCACCTGATCTAGATGACAAAATGTCTCCTTTAGGTGCTGAAGCAGCAGGCAATCCAACTTATTAGTTAACTGGCAGTCTCTGTATGGGAATCCTGCTCGTTGCATAAGCCAATAAAAACACCTTGACACATCAGATCCTCCATATGTGAGACACAGCCTGAAGTACAGAGAAGAAAAAGAGCTTTTTATGTAGTTGCTGAAATACTGGCTGACTGCAGCAATAGGGAGAGGAATGCTAGGAATATTTTAGACATGCTGGGATCATGACTTCCACAGAGTTTGCAGAACATAGCATTAATTCTGATCAGTTCTGCCTGTTTTCTTCTTTTAAAGATAATTCTTTAAGGTTCATATTGTAAGAGTTCTCTCTGTTAAAAGCCTCAGAGTAAAAAAACTCCTGTATTTATAGAAATTTTGTCTCCTCTTAAAAGTCAAGTCTTTGGTAAGCAAATAAGTCCATGATTATAATAATTCTGCACACTCTAAGGTACCTGGTGTTGCGATGGGAAACACCATCTTCTACACAGCAAACACTTGTCTTCTGATCTCCCACATCTACAATGCACGCACTGCTTAAACCACTTCCAAAGGTAGCACAGACAGACTCCTGGTGTACAATAATTCCTAGCAACATGAGAAAAAATTATATTAAATTTATGCCAAATTTACAGTCCTGTTGCTGACATTTAATGGACATTTTAATGTCTTTTAAAGATCTACAAATAGCCTGACTCTCCACTGAATGCTTGTATATTTAGTGAGGATGGGGTGGGGGGTACTTAGAGATTTTTTTTTTTGTTGAATAAGGCTTTAAAAGTCCTGAAAAAAAAAAGCTAAGAGCAGGGTCAAATGATCCTTTTTCTATAAGATTAAAGGTATTGTCTCCAAACTGCAATCATTTTTTTAATCTGGTAGTGCAGGGTCTTGGCTACTGGATGTATATGAAGTGTTTTCCTAATGTTTTTTCTGGTTTTAATCAAATAGCACTATTATTAACATTTCAGATAAGGTCTTTAAGTAGTTCTGAAATAAAGTTCAATTTGAACCTCTGTTTTCCCTAGAAGCCACCTTTACAGAGTACATTTGTGTCACAAATCCATACTTAACCCTGGGATGTACCAGAGATTCCAGCCTGTCCTTCTAGACAACCATGCATTTTAGAAATATTTAAGGAATCAGACTGTTGCTACATTTACCTCAGCTGAATTAGAAGCCCACAGCTGGAATGCATAACAGCAAACCAAAAAAACTTGTTTCAATATTAGCCAACCATTTTGACCCTTTAAAAGAGACAGCAGTTACGTGATTGGCAAAAGATGAGGGTGCTAGTCCCAGCTAACCTGGGACTGATGTGCAAAAATATGCCTTTAAAGAAAAAAACAAAAACCAAATCTTTATGCAATCAATCATTAAGTACTTGCTTCATTGTGGTTTTTACCTGAGAAGCCCATCTTCATTAGGATCATATTTACCAGTTCTTTCACATGCTGTTTGTTATAGATGTCTGGAATGAGTAAAATGCATCTGTAGTACTGAAGACAAGAACAGTAAATTAAAGGCAGCTCTCAAATAACGTTTGATATCAACTTACTAAAAAAGTCAAAATTTTAGGGAAGGGGAGGGTTTTTGATGCTTTAAAAATGTGTTGTAAGTAAGTGCCCAGAGTCTATAACCATTAAAATGTTTAAAAGTATATCAGGCATGAGACAAACACCTACTTGGCAAGGATGAGTAATCATACAAGTATTAGGCAACCCTTCCCAAGGTGTCTCCTTCACAGTCAACAAAAAAACCCCACACAAAGACTAAAACTGTGAAATGTCTGTCATGGGATTTCTAAACATCCTTGTTAGAAGTTCTATCAACAGCTTTTGTCTTAAAGACATAGACAAAATCCCAGATGAAGTTTTGGGAACCCTGCTCACCAGCAGAAAGAAGGTATTTATTAAGAAAAGCACCAGTGAGACGCTACCAATACCAGCAAGTTGCTTCTCTTTTACAACAACACTTAGAGAAGTGGATAGAGCCCACACCACATAAATGTGCTGTTCACAGCTCACCTTTAGGTCTTTCAGTGGTATTTCCAGGTATTTTTGTATTGCATGTGACCATATAACCTCCAGGTCTGCCAGTACTGCAGTGAGGGAGCCACCAGGTCCTGCGTGGAGATTCAGCTGCCCCCTTCTAATGGGCCAGTGTATGTTATAAGAGTCTAAAGGATTAACATACAGCGCCTGAAAACAAGAGATTACATTCTGGGCATTGCTTTTCTCCAAAAAATAGTAACAAAATGTAACAACTGGGAAAAGTATTTCAGAAACAGATACAAGACACTGCAGAGCTCAGACTGATACAACAGAAATACAGTGGATTTCTTTGTCACAGGGCTTGATTATAAACCATTAAAATAAAAAGACAGTAAATACATAATTTAAACTGTTTGAATATGAGGATATATATTTATTCACCTAGTGAATATAAAGGTATATTTTTCCATTACCTCATATTAGAAACTAAAATAATTTGAACACATTGAAGCCCACAAATATTAAGTTACTCAGTAGCAATTCCATGTAGTGATACTTTCATCAGTTTCTTGCCTTTTCTCTGAATTACGCCATATGGGTAAAGTTCTCACCTACTCCCTGAACAAACCCTGATTTATAGCAGCAAGGGATCCAAGATGCTTGTTAAGCAAATGGGGGAAACCCTCTTGTCTTGCTGAATGATAAAAAAATCCTCAGTTATGCCACAGTAAAGCTTCTCAGTTTTGCTTAGTTAGCTTTACACATCTTTCAGTACATACTAACTTAGAGCAGACTGCAACTGATCAATGGCTGCATTAAAACACAAAGCCTCATTCAGCAGGAAAATCAATCTTACCTCTTCTCCTACCAAAAATTCAGGATGATTTGATGTGTTTGTCCACTTGGCCCCAGAGCTGTGATCCAAAATGGCAGGCCTCATCTGTCTGTTATATGACCTGGCCTGAAATGTAACCAAACCAAATCCTGTTGATAAATATTTCACTGGTCACTTTTTATGCATAAGAAAAATGAAATACCCCTTTGAACCCACCCTTGAAGAAACACTTATAATCTTAATTTTCTCATGTTTTCAGAGTTAGGTAACACAACAGCACCTATCCATATTTGGTCTAGAAAGGATGTCTATTCTTGCCCACTGAAGCATAGCTGCTCACACAAGGACTGTGTGAATGAACTAGTTAGTAAGACCTTAAAATGAGTTACCTGATCAGGGGACACTGGGATGCGCCTTGCTCCATTCGACATCTTTTTGGACCATATTGCTTGGTCCACCATTTTAAGGCCATTTTGTCTCTGCTCAGAACTTTCAGGTTTCTAAGGAAAAACCCCAAATATGCAAAGTAAATACTTTCAAACCACGTCTGTATACTGGTAATACTGAAGCTATTGGGGAAAAAATGAATTAATTATTGTGGTTGATAGACAGTAGAAAGGACAGATGTTTGTACAATCCAAAATGGACTAGTGCTCATTTTTAAAGAAACTATTTTTTATATTAGAGTTCCCAACACCTATTCAAGTCAATTTGAATCTTTTAACTGCTTTTAGTGGCTGCTGGACTTAGTCTCTAGTGATGTGCTCAGGCCATTATCTATTTAACTGCAGGCATATGAAGTAGGAGCAAAAATGTTTAAACAGATCTCAGTTATTTAAAGGTGAGGTTTAATATGAGAGAGGCTAATTTGATTTTTACAGATTCAGATTACAAATAAGATTATTATATATGTCTTTTGACCAGGTTGGACTAAAATGACTTGCTGTGTTACCCAAGTCACAAACTAACTAGTAACCAACACATTCACAAATGGAGAAGTCTGATTCTAATCCTACAGGTGGCATTCCATCAGAAGGAACACTGAGTGTGGTACCAGACCATAGCACAGGGAAATCAACATGTACAAACCCCCAACCTGTCAATTCTTTAGCTATAGTTCATTGCAAACAAATCAAATAAAACGCAAACACAGACTGGTCCAAGCCTACTGACCTCAGTAGGTGGCACCTACAGTCCTTAAGAGGGTGAAAAACAAGTTTGAGAGGAGATTCTTTTCTGGAAAACCATGAAGAATGAAGAGCACACATGCACTACCCAACAAACCAAACCGCCCCAGAACAGGCGGTGGACACGCGGATTTTGGCGAGGCGGGCGGCGCTTACATTGAGGCCGTCCCTGAGGAGCCAGCTGTCCCTGTAGGCCGCCTGGCCCGGCTGCTTGTGCCGCCGCGCGATCACGTGCGGGATGCCCGCGGGCAGCGTGTCCGTGGCCCGCCCGAGCCGCAGGGTGGTCGAGCCGGGGTGGATCACCACGATGAAGTTGCTCTGTATTTGCTGAAAGCAGCACAATGCGCACGGAGTCAGATCGAGTACCCGGGACCACCTGGAGCCCTCCCGGCACTTCCACACCCCCTTCCGCAGGCCTTTAAAAGGCCGAGCCCGGGCCGGGCCCGCCCCAGCGGGGAGGGAGCAGCGGTCGGCAGGCCCCGCTCGGCTCCGGGCCTCACCTCCTGCAGGGACTCGGGCACGGCGGCGGGGACGATGGGCCGCTTCACGCCGCGCTGCTCGCGCTCCCGGTCGCGCTCCTTGTCCTTGCCGTTCTCCGCCTCGCCTTTCTCCGCCTGGGTCATGCTCCGGCCGGGCGGAAGCCGCGTCTGCCGGGCCCGAGCGGCGCCGAGCCCGGCGCGGGGCGGAACGGGCGGGCCCTGGCTCGGCACCGCCCCTCGAGCAGGTACCGGGAGGGGCCTCGGCGGCTCCTGGGCGCTCCCTGGGGTGTCCCCGCTTTTAGCGGAGTGCGGGACTCCTGCCCTGGCACTGAGGAGCCCAGCAGCGGCAGGGGGAGCCTGGGGAGCACCCCACCCCTGCCGCGGGCTGGTGGAGCACCAGCCAAACGCTGTCGGCTGGGCTGGGGCTGCAAGAAGGGGGATACGGTCCTCCAATAGTTTAAAATACTCCTCTATGCAAAGGCTGTAGTACAGCTGGTGTACGTGGTACAGCTGTAGGGAGCTAACGATGACCAGCCTCCCTGTTTGTGGGCAGCGAGTTCCGTTATAAACTGTGCAGAGATGTGTTTGACTGGAGCTGGGGGAGATAGCTGAAAGCTGCTGTTACACAGCGAAGTCTAAAAGACGGGAACTTTGTGTTAGGTAGGTGTGGTAGGAGTGGGAGCTGCTAGAGTGGCTTGTTAATTGAGGGGCATTGTTGATTAATTTCCGGCTTAGGAGCGTTAAGGAATTCATTCAGTGCAGGTAGCCCGGGGTGCAGCTGCAGTTGGAGCTGCTTGGGGAGCACAGCCCCATATGAGAGGCCGGGAACTGCCAGCTCTTTGTGCAGTTGTGGCACAGCCAGGGAACAGAACCCAGACACGGCAGCAGCCCATGACCCCCAGCCTTTGCCATGCTTACATGTTTATAAAAGCCCAGGGGTTCCTTTGTTCAGGGTCCATCCTCAGCGGCAGTTGTTATTTACTTATTGCACCAAGATTAAATTATTTTAAGAACCTGGACGACTGAGACTCTGCTTTGGGAAACCTGGGGTTGAGCTGGTAAGAAACCTGGTCTGACTGTGAATGTGGTGTGTGTAGGGAGTCAAGCAGGGCAAGTTTTGATCTCAGCTTATGGGGTGTGGATGTAATTGCCAGAGTGGTGCCTGAATGGTCAGACAGGAACATTTTCTTAACAAGAAACTGCTAAGGAGGCTTAAATGAAAAATTTGCACTGGCACCATATGGAAAATAATGTAATCCGGATTCTTGTCAGCTCATTTTTTCTCAAATAGATGGCAGCCCTCTTTAAGCAAAAACCCAGAAATGCTGTAGATGAACTCCAAGAACAGTGAGAAACTCCCATGCTGAAAAGGGGTATATCAGATAAAATATTACTATAGTTACTAGTTACTATTGAAAGAAAATAACTATTCTGGGATAGCTGTCAGTATTTGAGTTGAGCTCTTTTTTCTTCATGTAATAAAAACAACACCTAATTTTACAGTAAAAAGAACCCCAAAATTTGTACAGTAAATTTGTTTATACATTTCAGTAAGTTTATAGTGGATAATGAAGCTATTTCAAGTAGTACTTCTGTTATAAAACCCACTATGGGCCCTAGTGAAGAAAGGGTTGTAAAGCAAAGTAATTTGTTAACTGCGGTTTTGAAGTGCTTTTAGAGTATCATTAATACAAGGAAAATACAGCAAAGTACAGTGTTTGTCCCAAGAAAGTGAATACAAAACCTCTTAGGAAGTGCAGCTTTGACTCTTGAGGGACCATCTCTATCAACTATAAATATGTATTTTTTCTCATCTGAATAACAGAAGGCTTATTGTACTTCAGATTTTTTCAGTTTCTAAAAATGATGAGAAAATCAGCCTTGTGACAAGCCAAATATAATTTACTTATAACTTTGCAACTACAATAAAATTTCAGAAACTATACAAAGACTTTAGACAGTAAACATGTATTTAATGAAACTGTGGCTCAGTTACACCGGATCCTTGAGGAAGGAGTTCCCAGTACAACTTCATTAAGCTGCTTCTATCACAGAATAGTTTCCAGTCAGGCATACACATCCCCATTTGGTCCACCACTGAACTCTTCTTTTCACCTGGCAGATGTGTATGCTTGTGCCTGCCTCTTCAGCAGGCGTTTACCTAAAAGGTAAAGTAATAACAGTACATTTAAAGAGGCCTTTCTTTGTGAGATAAAATTAAGTAAAAAATATAAAAATAACATTGTTTTTAATTTAGCTAAATGAAAGTGCTTAAGACTTGCTAACTTTATTTCTGAGCAGGTTACACATTGCTGTGATTACCCAAAAGCCATCTCCACAGTCTTTCTTGGCCTTGTGTCTACTCAACAAGAAAATAACACTACAACGTCCTGGGGGTTTTTCTCCCACTTGGAAGAAGCTTATCCTTGTTCTAGTGAACTGAAATACTGGTGTCTGTGTTTCCTGGTATATGAACCTTTTACTACAAGTTTTACAGGTATTAAGCACCTGCATGGGTTGTTTTTTCTCCTTGTAACTTTTATTATAGTAACAATGGGAGTGACTGAAGAAAAACAAAGATTGTTTACTTAAGTCTTCAAGTAAATTAAACCATACTGTAAATACACTCAGTGTCAGCTGTAGCTCCCAACAGCCAAACTAATTATTAAACAGAATTAAATATCAGGCAGCTGCAAGAAATTTAAAACCTCCTCTATTTTTAAGCAATTTTTATTTTTATACTGTATTGGACTTCAAGACTAGTATGGCTGTATCATTGTAACAGGAAAAAACACCATTTTTACTATCTTGTAAAAACTTTATGTTTTTGTTTCTTTTCTGTTGAGAAACTTTAACCCAATTCCCCTCACATGTCATATAACTACTAAAATGCAAACAAAGCTTCATTTTCTAACAATCTGAACTTTAAATTAGCAGCCAAAAGAGATGAGAAGCTATAAATAACTTATTGGCTGTGCTCAAAAATCTTTGCCACACTTTGTCTATCCACTTCTGTGCAATTAAAAGTGAAAGCCCACCATTCCTAAACCAAAATCCTTTTTAACATCCCTTCCCCTACTTTTTCTCCCCTTTACTGGAAGTATTTTTAATTCTTCTATTATTGAATAATTTTTATTATTTTCCTGTTTTGGTAAGTTCTGCAGCAGGAGCACAAAACACTCCATTCTACCTTAACCCTGAATTAACACTGCTATTGAAAAAAAAAACCCAAACCCTTCAAAGGAGGATGCAGCAGATTTGGAATTACCTTCCTCATCCACCTCCAGCCATTGGTGGTGGACTGGGGCCTCCACCCCAGTGATTTATTCGGCCCATCCTACGGCGAGGATTTGCTGGAGGCCTGAAAAGAAAGGAATTCTACTGTCATTAAACTTTCAACTAGAAATACAATAACACTGTCTCTAAATGTCAGTAGTGAGAAATCCTGAACCTCTGAAAAAGTTGAATTTCACCTGGAAAACTGTAAGAAAACCCCAACCCCACTTTCATGAAAATCTTCTCCTATTTCATTACTGCTGTGTGACGTGAGAAGGCTGCAGATCACTGATGCTTTTACACAGTCCTACAAAACACTCAGGCTGCACTGTTCACAGTAATTATACCCCTATAACAGTGTTTTGTTTTATCTGTAGGTAATGTACTACAAGAAATGACTGCACTAATGCATGTCAAATGCTGAGTATAAACATGTCTAAGAAGAGTTTTAACAAAGATATATCGTCTCCTAGGAAGGCTTCAAAAATATTTTCAGAGAGTGTTTGTATGTACTGCTATTGTAGCTGTCCAAAGCTGTGTATTGTTGCCAACAATACTGCAGATAACCATTTTAGCCTTCCTGCACAGCCCAATTCAATGCAAATCACAACTGTAATCTACTCAGATTAATTTAACTTCACCAAGATAGGGGGGGAAAAACTGGTGTGAATATGAAAAAAATACCCTCTTCCGTCATGGTATCCTGAATAGGAGGAAGATGTGTACCCTCTTCTTCTCAAATCTGGTTGAATAATGCTCTGGAAACTGAAAAATTAAAACAAGGGTTAGGTGAATTGATAGCTAGATACAGTTTTTCAATTATATGATTGGAAAATAAGAAATGGCCTGAAAAGCAGAAAATAGTGTTAAGGAATGCACAGTGTATCTGATGATCACTGTTGTTAAAATCTTGGCAATTTGTCTCCTACATATGAAACTAAAACCTGAAATAATTCCTAATTACAGTGAAGCTTAAACTATAAAATCTAGTTTTCTTGGTAATATGCAAGAAATGCATGAAGTAGAAACTTGTAGCTGAAATCACTAAGAACTGTTGAATACATCACATGAGTTTTCTGTTTGTTAACTGGCTTTGATCTGGAGTCACAAATTTGTGTTTACTGTCTTTGCTGTGTGATTACTTTTATGTAGTCAGAATCTACTGTCACCAGTAGAAATTCTCCAAATAGCTTAATTATTTCATCACCTAGTAGATGCTTTTTAACAAAAGTGTGTATTTTCTTTTTGCAGTATCAAAATTGATGAAATGTAAGAGAACTCATTTGAACTGCCAATAAGTTAGTGCCACTTTTCATGTACTTTTGTCAAGTATACTGTGATTAATAAACATGACCACATAGTTGTAGTAAAACATTTATACAGATGGAATGCTAGAGACTTAATATAACATTTTTATTGTGTTACTGGTAGCATTGTGTAACTTACACCTATGTCAAATCTAAAATGAAGCTCACCAAAAGAATTAACTTTTACTTACAACAGAACCACAAAATCTGCTATCGACCAGAAGAAATCTGTTATAGATGACAAACTCCAGGGAGCCCGACTCCGGTTATCCAAAACTTGTCCTGTAACATATCCAGATACAAAACATCCAGTGCTGTTCAGTGTGTGACACTGAATATTACATTACACAAAACCAGATCTGCTAAGTCCAGAGTTTGCAGCTGGGACGGTGAAACTGCACTTCATGGCAGCGAGTTTCATTTTCTGCAGTTTACTGCCCAAGTAATTGAGCAAAAGGGATCAGCACCGCCACAGGGGCTTACGTTCAGAAAATCTACAGAAAGTACCAAGGCAGAGTCTCAGTGCAGAGTCTGATTCCCCGTAAGCGGTTAAAGCGCTGCCGTGTGATGCTCCCCGTGTTTGCACCACGCACTTGGACTCGTCAAAGTCCCTAAACCCGCTTTAGAAGCAGCCAAGGCTCGGCCGCAGGGCAGCGCGGGCTGACGTGACACCGCCAGCTGTCAGACCCTGCCCGGCTGTCCCGGCAGCGGCGGCGCTGGGGGCCGCGCTCTGCGCAGCGCGGGCCCGGTGCCCCCCCGGTCGGTGCCCAGCCCCCGGCCCGGCCCCTCACCGTTGGAGACGCACACCGCGGCCGCCCCGGCCCCCCGGGCGCCCCGGCCCCTCACCGTTGGAGATGTACACCATGGCTGCCCGCCGGCCCGGCCTCGCCCCTGCGCCTGCGTGGCCGCCGCGCGCATGGGCAGCCGGCGGTGACGGCGGCGCCCGCGGAGGAGCGGCCGCGGAGAGAGGGGGCGGCGCTTAGCTCCCCGTCAGCTCGTCACAGCGCAAGGGTGTACAGCCCCTGAGATTGACGAGGTGCCGCTCAGGACCGCCTGTTATCGAGGGGTCCCTGTCAGCAGCCCTGTTACTAACGGGTTTTCCCCCGGCACCCCGGTTAACGGGGGATCCCACTCTGCACCCGGGGTAACGAGGGGTCCCCCTGAGCAGCCGCTGCTATTAACGCGGTTCCTCTCAGTGCCCCTGTTAAAGAGGGATCCCCTCACAGCCCCGGTGCCGGCCCCCGGAGGAGCCGCTGTTATTAACGAGGTTCCTCTCAATGCCCCTGTTAAAGAGGGATCCCCTCACAGCCCCGGTGCCGGCCCCCGGAGGAGCCGCTGTTATTAACGAGGGTCCTCTCAGTGCCCCTGTTAAGGAGGATCCCTTCACAGCCTCGGTACCGGCTCCCGGAGCAGCCGCTGTTATTAACGAGAGATCCCCCACAGCCCCGGTACCGGCGCTCCTCAGCAGCCGCTGTTATTAACGAGGTTCCTCTCAGTGCCCCTGTTAAAGAGGGATCCCCTCGCAGCCCCGGTACCGGCTCCCGGAGGAGCCGCTGTTATTAACGAGAGATCCCCCAGAGCCCCGGTACCGGGGCCCCTCAGCAGCCGCTGCTATTAACGAGGTTCCTCTCAGTGCCCCTGTTAAAGAGAGATCCCCTCACAGCCCCGGTGCCGGCCCCCGGAGCAGCCGCGGCGGGGCCGGCCTGAGGCGGGCGGTGCTCAGGCGAGGCGGCTCCTCCCTCCGAGGGGGCGGATCTGCTTCACCCTAATATGGATTTGTTTTAGTAGATCCAGCGCTGTCGGACTTGCCCTGCCGCGTTTAGCAATAGTAACGGGAGTTGGGATAGTTTGTCACGGTTTCATAAAAGCTAAGTGTTCCTAGTCGCCTTCTGCTGTAATGATAGAAATATGACCAAGTGCAGAGATGATTTAACGTTTCTCTCCAAAAGGAACTTTTGTGCCCTGTATTTAATGACAAGTATGAGGCTATGTATATTCACATTATGTTCGTGGGAATGTTCACCCTTAAGTCGAGCATTCGCTTTAATTTATTTGATTTTTATAAAAACCTCGCACTGCAAATATTAGCTAGCATTCTTTTTCTAGGAGAATACATGCTTGTAAAATTGGGGGCAACTATACAGATTTATAGACAAATTTAATATAATACCTTCTCTCGCTGAGTCTTTAAGCTAAACTAGTAGAGAAGGGATGTTTAATTTTGATGTGAAACAGTGGTAAAAAAATTTATGTAAAACCACTTTAATACTTCCTTTACAACAGCTGTATTTTCCTAGTAATGATGAGGTAAAGTCCTTTGCTAAGAGGGGCATAACAGAAGAGTGTTTTCTGAAGTTGAAATTGTAATACAGTGTCTCTGACAGTGCAGCTGTCCCCCAGTAAAGAAATTGTTCGCAACTGACAGGTGTTTATGAATGTTCAATGTCTATAAATAAACTCTTGCAAACAACTGAAAGCAATTAGCAAAGAAAAGTATCTGTAGCATGTAGGCACACAGTTTGTAACCACATTGGGAGTGGGGCTGGCCCAGCCTCATCCCCAATGGGCACAGCTGTGAGCAGCACTGACAGCAATGAGCCATGGAGTGCCCAGGTGTGCTGAGCAACCACCAAAGGGAACAGAGGGCACACAGGTGCAGTGCATGAACATGAGGGGATAAAAGGTTGGGCTAAAGAACAAGAGGAGCAGATGCTTGCAGCCTTCTGAGGAGATGTGATGTTATTCTGTATGGACAGACACCTGAAGCCTTCTGAAGAGGTAAGGTGTTGTTCTATATGGGTTGTAATGTTCTGAAGTTGTATAACAATACTCTGTGTGTTGTGGCCATCTCAATTGTGACATGTGCTGCAACAGCAGCAAGATACCTAAGATAAATGTTTATTGTTATTGTAAGAGCTGGCTAATCTGCAACTCAATAAAAGTTGCAATACAAAAGCATTTAAAAAATAGTGCTGCACAGTGCAAAATGGGCATAAACACAGGCAGTATGTTAAAATAATCCAGGGACACCACCTATGGACCTTTTGCTTCTAAATGACAGAAAATCTCCAAACAACACAGATGATGATTAGTGAGCTCTTAAGTGCTGTGGGGTTTTTTGTTTGGTTGGTTTTTTTGTTATTGTTGCTTTGTTTTGGGTTTTTTTTTTTTGAGGGAGGACAGATTTCAACTGCAAGATACAGTTTGCAAAATCAGCATCTCTGATCCTGGCATAAAATCAGGTCAAGTGCATTAGCACATAATGCTGTGAACAATTTTGTTCCCCTGGCTGGACAGAGACTAGATGTTCTACTAACAGAATGTGTCTGGAAATTGTTTGTTTATGCGATTTCTTGAGATCTGAATAACAAACATGAAGACTATTACAGTTAAGAGTTTGAAAGCACATACTTGCTGGAGGAATGCCAAAGGACTGCCTTGTGCTTTCCTATTTCTTTAAATAGTAGCATATCCTTATATGCAGAAAGCCATAACTGTCTGTATGTGTTACATATTCTTCTTAACAACAAAGACTTCACTAGAATGAAATTGATGGTCGCCAATTTGAAGTTGTATGACAGTCTAGAAAGAGACTTCCCCACTCTAGGCAGAGTGAGTAGTGCTGCATTTCATGTTTGGGCAGAGAAGGAACCGGTTCGGCCCCTGGTGAGAGAATCTGAGCTGAGTGAGGAAATGCTCGGGATTCGGGAATGGGGATACTTGGAGCGTCCATCGGGTGGCAGCGCGTGTGAGAGAGAACGCGACCTGCCTTTTTCAACCGCACTGCAAACGTTCTGCGCCTTCGGCACAGCACAGCTGCATCCTCCTTTACAGAAAAATCCGTACTCCACTGCTACTTGACAGTTTGTCGCGCATAAACGGCTAACAGTCCTCCTGGCTTGAGGACTGGTGTCAGCTACACAAATTTAGAATTTGTTAGGAAGTTTCATATAGGCAGAGTTCTGGGTGAAGCGGGAGAAATAAATGATTGTATGTTTACATACCATTATTTTATTGATGAGAATTATTGGGTTTTTTTTTTGTTTGGGGTATTGTTGGCTTTTTTTTCATCCTGTTGTCCTCCAACTCTGCATACTTCTCCCAGTTAGTGGAACAACAAACTTCCTTTTTTGTTAGTGGAACAATTGGCTTTTTTTTTTTTTTTTTAGTAAGTGAAAAAAAGTGACCATAAATGAATGCAATAACAAGATTTTATATAGCGGGTAGGAAAAATAATGATTGTGACGTGGGTCAACTGAAAATAAAATTCAAGTCCTCAATCCTATGTGGCAAGTTAATGGTAAAGCCTGAAATAGAACTGTCCTGCTTACTCTCCTACTTATGTAAGTTCTTGAGGATATACTTGCATCTGTCAAGTGGAGGAATCAAAGCAGTCTCAGACTCTGTCAGAGTTTTAGTTTAAGGCAAATATCCTTTGCCTTGTTATGCTTTCTAATAATGCATGAGAATTTGATTTGTCATGTACCTGATGAGTCGGGATTGTGAACGCGTGTACACACAGTGCCTACTTTGGCATGTTTTCCTTCTTTTTTTTTCTGAATTCTTTAAAAATATTTGGCTTTCTGTCCAAGGAAAAGTAAAACTTCATACAATGAAATGTGAAGAATAAGTGTCCACATTATGGATTATCCTTTTTCACTATTTTTATTTTAAAATCCTCTTTGTAAAGGTAGCATGTAAGCATACCTACAGATTTTACATAGTTATTGCAACCTCCTAAATTTTACTTTGATACCAGCAATGATGTCATTATGCTGTTGTAGTATCTTTAGAAATGAAAAGGAATGATTGGCCAGAGAAATGGATTTGTTAAGACAGATATGAATATTGCCTTTTTTTGCCAGACTGTTTAGCCCACAGACCGGGGCACTACGTCAGCTGCAGGTGACCATGTGGTTCAGCTGATGTCACCATCTTCTACTGTGATTTTGGTCTTATCTGCACACAAAAATTTGCTTGTACTGATTTGCTTATCATGGTAGTACTAGAAAATCAGGGAGAGATGCTCTAAAGACTGAAAAGATAAACATTTGAAGGGGAAAATGGCATCTTAGAATGCTGAAGAGTGGTTTAAATGCCAGACATTACCATATCTAAGTAAACCTGGTCTCCTTCAAAAGGTTTTGCATTGAATGTGTTCTCTGGAGCCTGCTAGGGCATACAGTGTGTTTCTGTTATCTGTAAAAGCTGTCTTAATTGTTTGGCATACATTAGACTGTCTGTTTTTGGTGATAGCTTGGTTGTAAATACACTCAAAAGAGGAGGGAAAAAAGCTTTAACTCACTGATGCTGTGGAGCTCCTTGTAGATAGATGGCTGTTTGACCAAGGAAACTCCTATGTGAAAAGTGGGAAAGGAAGATGGGAAGACTTGCTTTCCAGCAAGGTGCTACTGTTTGTCATTTATCTTTATTTTTGTGTCTGATGCAACTACAACACAAAACAGATACTGAAATCCTCTGGCCTCACTGATGAGATATCCATGAAAACATGTGCTGCTGGGATGTCCCACTGCTGTTTCCTGCTGGATGTGCATGGGTTGCATTTACACCAATGACTGAGTGAGTAGAAGTGTTTCTTCTTGATTCATATTTGCTTTGCTGTGTGTTTGGGGCTTTGTGTCTGCATTTGGAGCTTTTTAATGGGCACTTGAACGTGCCATTGGAGTGCCAGGAGTGGATTCTCTGTGATGAAGCAAGACTGAGATTGCACAGCAGCTGGAGCTCTCCTGCAGCGTGGGCAACAGAGTGATCAGCTCTGTTCACGTGCTCTGCACACTGAGGACTGGCAGCTGGCAAAGATGCAGTGTGGATAAGCAGTTCTGGAATCAACAGATTTCAGCAAATGAAACCCTGTTTTTTCCTCTCTGTGCAGCAGTAATGGCCAGCACTTTCCTTGTCAGTGGAATCTGTATAAAAGTGTATATGACAAGATTAACGTAAATTTTGAGAATTTCACTTACTGCATTGGAAAGGGTGATGCAAATTAGGTGACAAATTGAGCAAGGCTCTAGCTGTGGCTAGAGGTATTTCTGATACTCGATATACCCTTTTAGCTGTTAAACTTTCTTCAACTGCTTCAGATTTAACAGCCAAGGTAAAAATAGCACCTGGAGTACTTGGCAGAAGTAGGTGGATGAAGCAAATTCCATAATCTATTTGGTGAATAAAATGCTGATGTGATAACTGGAACATTGTTATAAAGATCTTTTATGGTTCTGTTGTTGTGTTAATATCAATTTTTTGTCTTCCAAAAATTTCTTACTTTAACGGACTGTGTTTGTGTAATCAAAACACCTTTGCATGGGTGCAAACAGTGTAAGTATTTTAAAAGCACATGGTTGTTGAAGGTGGTGTGGAGGCACACCGGAAAAGCTCATGCAGGACCATATCCCATGTGACGGACCCCAGGCTGGAGGAAGAAAAGGCCCTTTGAGCAGTGGCTGAAACAGCCTGTGATGAACTAACCAACAGGCCCATTCCCAGTCTCCTTGTGCTGCTGGGGAGAGGAGACAGAGCTTGGGAAGGAGAGAGGAATAGGAG
Source organism: Irena cyanogastra (assembly GCA_013397155.1). Taxonomy (NCBI): domain Eukaryota; kingdom Metazoa; phylum Chordata; class Aves; order Passeriformes; family Irenidae; genus Irena; species Irena cyanogastra. The sequence continues at coordinate 15,794 of VWZV01002134.1, read as the reverse complement.
GCTGCTGTCAAAACTAAATTTTGTTTTGGAAGAAGTAGAGGTGAGTTTAACAAAGGACATTTTTTGATTAGGCATTGGATTCCTTCAGTCTTGCTGTTGGACAAAAAAAAATAATCTGTGAGAATCAAAAGGAGTTGGGTGCTTTTGACTAAGAATATTCGTGATTTAAAACCAGTCAGGTATATAAGCAATCACCTCAGAGTCTCCAAGCAGCAGGAATTAAGCTGAGATGTTTGGCTAAGTAGCTTATTCTCATATTTATCTCAACTGGTATCTCCTGAGCTTTTCTTTGAAGTGTTTGACAGCAGGTACTGGAAAGAGCTACAGCAAAGCATTTGAAGCCTGGAACTCCTTTCAGAGACTTTGCAGTCATCCTTGCTGCCTCCTGCTTACCCTCCTGCTGTGGATCTGCAGCCTTTCTATGGCTATTAGAAGCAGCCATTGGGCTGCAAGATTTGCTTCTCTCCCTCTGTTTGTGTTCCAGCTTCATGTTGACCATCATTAACAGAGATTTTCGCAGTCTGTCTTGGCAGTGTTTGTCTAACTCATTTCTAAGGCAAGGTAATCCTGTCCTGCACTGCCCCACTGTGTGGCATAATCTTGCAGAGAACCACTGAGCACCAGTTTGTTATGAGGATGAGGTCAGGCATCAGATGAAAACACAAGGATTTTAATAAGCAGATCTCATGGCTGGTTTCCTTATGAAGGACATACCGCAATCCAACTTAGTGCAGTTGCTTTGGCAGCATTTATCTCCTGAAGGTCTCTAAGTGCTGTTGGATATCACCTGTGTAGTGCTTTAGGTGAGTGTGACTTGTGGCACAATTGCTCCTGAGCATTTCCCAGCTGCACTGTGACCCTGTGGGCTGGGGTTTGCTGCTGACCCAGCACAACACATGTGGTCCCCAGCAGGTCACAGGACAGCGGGGCTTGGTGTCTGGCTCTTCAGGTGGCTGCCAGAGGGAAGGAAAAGGATGCCAAGCTTCAGGCAACTACTGTTGTTTGCTGTGCAGAAAAATCTTCAGATGTGTGGCAGCAGGGTAAGCAGGAGACAGTTGGAGATGAAGTTTTGTGTTTAATTGGCTATTTTCTTCTCTTGAAGACCCATCCTGCACCCTTTAAACCTTTCATAATTTTAAGTCATTAAGGAGAGAGAAAGGGTAAAGGTTGTTTCTCTGGCTCGTACTTTCACCCTGTAACATAATCCTTTATGTTACAAGGCTTTCTTCCAGGCTGTTAGCCAGGTACATGAATCTCTGTAGACTTAATCAAAGAAATGACAACTGAAATGGTGTGAGAGAAGCTTCCAAAAAATTGAACTCTCGGTAAACTACAATGCTTTATTAGGCTAATAGACTTCAGAAAGTGCTTGTTTCCAGATTCCCCTCTTTAAGCTGTTCAAAATGTGCTCCCGAGAGCAAGCTGAAAAAAAAAAATCAATAGAGAGCAGTTCTGGCCATCACTTGCTTTCCTGCTGCAATGTGACTGATCCCATCAGGGTTCGCTTGTTTACTGCTGAGAGGCAGAATGCAGGTTCTGGAACCATGAGCTGCATTTTGTCAGGTTGCTTTCTTTTGTCAATTATAGCTGTTTTGAAGACACAGAAACTTCGCTAATAGCCTAAAGTTCCTTCTGTTACTTTGTGTTAGTAGCTTTATATGCGTTGAAAACTGACCTAGTTGCCTTCAAATTTAAGCTGTTTCATTGCTTGACAGCATCATGTGTTGATTTTGAGATTTTATTTTCTCTCAAGGCTTATTTTTGAAATCTTTTTCAGATGACACCTGACTACATTAATAAAATTTTTTTAAAAATAAAAATTTAATAGTAGCTTATGCAATCTATGCTTTTACATGGAAATGGCCTAATTGGGCAGTAAGTTAGCTAATTTGCATAGAAGTCACAGATTCTTGATAACTACTGAAAGCACGTGTCCTTTGGGAACATAAATGCTTCTGAGTGTTTTCTTACAATACAAAATGTGGGAGTCTCTCCGAATGGGTAAATTGCTTGTACGGTTCTGTATCTTCCTTGAACCTTTTCTTCAGCAGTTTCTGGTCCATTTACAAATGCTGCAGTGATAACATATCCACTGGGTGAATATATCCAGTGTTTGGGTACCCAGAAAGTGATGTGTCTACAAAGTGTTTAAGCACAGAGAAGTAATTTATTATTAAACTTATATAAAAGAAAAACTGGAAGACAACTTTTTCCTTTTAGTCTCTGAGGCCATTATTTGAATCTCTTAATGTTACAATGTCAGTCTTTTTCTAGTCATTCTTTCATTTTGATGGACTTGATTTTTACAGACAAGCAGGGACAGTGTGCAGACTTGAAGATGTGAGAGCATTTCAAGATCTGAGTTTTTGATCACAGCATTCTTCACTCTCTTTCCATGAACTTTCTGATTAGGTTTACATTACAATTTTCATTATTGCTATATTGAAATACCTATAGTCAGCTCAAGCTATATATAAAATAAAGACAGAATATTTAACTACATTGCATATTTAATTTTAAGCATGAAACTGAATAAACTTGATACTTTTGGAAAAAAACAGTTCCCTTAATAAGAATAATCAATTACATTTTCCTTTCTGCCACATGGCCAGACATGCAGAGCGATTCTTTCCACCTGAGTTCTTCATGTCATTTGAAAAGCCAGAATTAAAAGGGACAGAACAAGGATTGCAGCCCTCTCCATGTCATTACATAAACTTTCCCTCTGTGCAGCTGGTACACCAAAACCAAAACTGCTTCAGAATAGACTCAACAGAACTTAACTGTGAGAACAAAAGAACTTTAATTCTATATTGTGATTTTTGTCCTAGAGAATTAGTATTAATGTTATTGTGAGGATCCATAATCACCTCAGAACATCAATGTAAAATGCACCTATATCTTTCTGTAAGTTTGGTGGGTTTTTTTCCCCTCCTTCTTGCTGCCCTCCCTGAACCTGGCATCCCCTGGCTGTGAAGTGTAGATCTCCTTTTTGCAATATGTAACCTGTAGTAAGAAAAACCCTGAAAATTATGTGCTTACCTTCATCTCAGTAATTAATTCCTTCAGTATTTTATGGCATCTATACAGCCACTGGTAAGTTCAAACCAGTTGGGATAAGCAGAAATTAGAGGAAGTATATAAATAAGGAATTAAATATAGAAACAAGGGAGAAAAGTGTTTTCTGTGCAAGTGGGTTTTTATGTATGAGCTGCAGCTCCTTGTTTCCTTGCTGAGACAACTCAGGTCATCTTCAGAGGTTTGAAGACCCTCCTAAGGAAGGAAGTGTCTTTGAGGCTCTTTCTGTGACACTGTGTTGTGGTTTCTACCACCTAGAAGAAGGCAGAAGTGTCTCTCTTTAGGCTCAAGAGGTTACTGCAGGTGTTGTATACAGAGTTTTTGCAACCTGTATTCTGAAGCCAGTTTAATTTTACTGATTCACAAATCTTCATGCTTTACAGAGCCTCTTAAGTTTGGTCAGTTCTTTATCAGAATTTATTGTATTTGTAATCATTAGGGTCTTTGGGATCCTAGGCCTGCTGTGACTCTGCAAAATTCCTACAGATTGTTGCTAATTTTTTTTGCAGGAGCATTCCTATTCTTTGCATATTGATACACTGTGCTCATCTCTCTTATAACTAGTGCAGCATTTTGTTGTAAAACATTGTTGTAAATCACTTTTATGTTTTAGAATGTCTTTGCAAGGTGGTGGAATGACTTAGCAGAAAATATTGCAATTGCTGACAGCAGATTCTTTCCCTTAAGAGATAATGATTGCAAAAAAAAAAAAAACCAAAAAATATAGTGTAAGCAGAAAAAAAAATCTGAAATCAGAAATACCATTGGCCACTTTGGTTCTGTGACCTTGATGTAATTAGAAGACTCCTTAGCTTTGTTGCTCAAGCAATGTGTAGATAGTCCTATACACAAACTTGACTTATTTTATGAAAGAGGAAAAATTATATAATCTAGGAGCCTGAAGTGAAGGGTAACTAAATTGATTTTCTTTTCCTAAGAAATTTTTATTAAAAATTGACCTCTCTGAGATCTGAACAGATCAGAGTCTTAATACAGACTCTTAATTTTTTATTCCATCTACTAAGAAAAAAAGAAAATCAGGGTTTTAGTGTTGGGTTTTTTGCCCCTGAAAACCTTTATCTAATTAAAAAGGTATGAGTATTGCCTTTATTCTACAAGGTTATTTGATTACTTATGTTATCTATTTCTTTAGTGAGTATAGTCCTTAGACCTTTTTGACTGAAAACAGAACTTTTTAATCTGGCTGTATTCATCATATCATGGGAAATCCTATTCCAGTTATTTTTCTTTCTCTTTTGTTGATAAATCTATTTTAAATACCTGATGTCTCTGATAGCAGTTATGTGAACTCTAGTTTTTGTAACACACATCCTGTTTTAAATATCTTTATTTTTTAAGGTTAACCAATCAGACCAAATATGTATTTTGTAGCATCCTGACTTAGTTCATGTCTTTCTTGCCATGTTTGTCTTTTCTATGGGTTGCACAGAAGTGAGGAAGACAGTGTGACAGTGCTATTTATTTATTTATTTTTTCTTCAGTATACTCATTCTTTGTTTCTGGACCTCTGGAGGAATGATGGGAACTCTTGTGTGTTGCTAGCTGGTTGTGAAGGAGGAATGTCTGAGGGGCAATGAATTTATGGATGTACCTAGACTGTGAGGCTGTAGGAAAAAGAGCCCCCCCAACCCAGCACAGACTGTTCAGGTGGCTGTGGCAGCATGAGACTGCAGTGGTACTTGGGCTGCTCCAGAAGCACAGTGCAGCTACTCTTCATCACCTTGAAAGTTCACATAAAAAAAGGCTCTGTCAACTTCCCAAACTCCTGATCATGGCAGACCTGAGGTTACTTTTGGGGTAAGGCTGTTGGTGCTTTCTGACAAATCCAGTTCCTTCCTGGTGAATTTCCTTAGGAAAGAGAAGAGTAAGCATATCTAAAGCAGAGTGCCAATCATCTTAGGGCAGCAGCACCAGATGACATTCTTTCTCCTCTTCTCACCATTTTATCCTCAAATCTGTAATAGCCTTTGACAAGCATTGCTGTGATTAAGTAAAGAGACAGATTGCCTTGTTAACAGTACTTCACAGAGTAGGGGAAAAATACTCTGAAGACTGCTTAGATTAATAATTCATAGTTAGCTGATGTAGCAGGACAAACAAAGTACACTCAAAGTTCCAGTTACCTGGAGATCATGAATGTCACTGCATCCTTAACATAATGGACAAGATGCTGCTTCAGGACTTCCAGGGACAATGTATTCATTGTTCTCCACTTTGTCCAATGTGGCAATTAATGTGATTAAGCTAGCGCCAAATCTGTTTTAAATACTATTGCACTGGGTCGTTAACTTTAACACTGTCATCATGTTCTCCCTAGTGCATTTGCCTTACTTAAGGGAGGTACTAATGCTTTGCATTCACTTGAATCAAGACTATATTAATGCTTCTCTAGTTCTCAAGACATTACTCAGTGTTCGTGTATTAAGAATTATATTGGACTAATAGGGGAAAAAAATTCAGCTCTATGTCCCTTAGCCACTTGAAACTCTCACTGGCATAGTAGCAAGTGTTTTTATACCCATAGTTTGTAAACCTATTGGTGTTTAGCCAGTTGTATGTGTTGTTTTTATCTTTAAAGGCTGCCTAGAATAACAGAAAACTGTTTTCAAAGGTCCTATAAAGGACATGATGCAGTGTAGTTAAGAAGAATTACTAGGTAATTCTCAAGAAATTCCTTTTATTCAAAAGATCCATCGCCATGATGGATTTTCTAGGGAGCACTATTGGAATTGGCTGGACACTGTTACAAGGGCTGCCTGAAGATGTGGGCAGTAGGTCTAGACACCAGTGATGTTGCTTTTAGAAATAACGTAAATAGAGCCACAAACTGCATATTAAACTGGCCGGGTTTGGCAAATTGACTTATGTTTAAAAGAGTCCCAGTGATCAGAGTGAAGTGCATATAGCAGAGATTTGAGGAAAGGTTCTGGTGTCATTTACGCAGCCATGAACCCACAGAAACACTTAGGCAGCAATTGGTGCAGGTGGCTTCTTGTCTTTTCTCGGAATTCCTTGTATAGTTGAAACAATGAAGTGATTTGATATCGCATATAATGGTATCTCTGTGCTAGAAAATTAGTGTAAGAAAAGAAGAAAAAAGTGCATTGATTTTTTTTTTAATTAAAGGTATCAGTCTGTCACTGCTCTCGTTCACATGGAGGAGCAAGGGTAAGAGAAATGTCTAAAATAAATTCTTATTATATTATTTGTGTGTATTTGACTTCAGGAGAATGAGTCTTTGGCCTTGAGCTTAAAGCGAAGAGGAAATGCACTCATGTGGGTCTGTGTCCAAAAAAATTCCTAGAGAGGCATTAAATACACACATGCTGGTGATTTTCAGACACGCTCTTCAAATGTTCATGTTGCTTTGCTTGGGAGAGTTTTAAAAGTAGTCAGATACTAAATTGCAAATACGTTGGGTTCACCAAGATGTGAAAGTGATATGAGAAGGTCTGTTAGGAGCTGAGATGGAAATTGATCTCTTAACTCAGTTCCAGTGAGATTAGAATGCATTCACAATTTAGGGTGCACAGTACCATGTGCAGAAAAGCATGTAGTTGTCCAAGGGCTTGTCTATGTAGGAGCAATCACTGAATTAAGGTAACTTCAGTGAATAAAGTTAAGACCTCCATAAATGAGTTTTATATCGCATTAAATACAAGAGAGGCCCTCATCAAAGTGTAAATGGGAAAACATTACTTTTGTGACTACTTTTTAAAGATGTGTAACCTTCTCTCAAGTACATAAAGTACTTGGATCTCTTTCTGGAATAGGCAATGCTGTATTTTTATGAACCAATCTATATGAGCAACTACATGTCCATTATTATGCTTGCTTTTAAACTCTTCCTTGATTATTTTTTTCTTCTGAGTTCTTGTTGTTTTCAAAACCACTCTTTATGCTTTGCAGTTTAATCTGCAAGGTTAGAATTAAATGTATAGAAACCTGCTCCTATAGAGCTGGTGAAGAATGTAGTGGATTCCATCTCCCTCATGTATAGCAGGAGCTGTGTTGTGTTAATTAACTCTTTTTATAGATGCATTATTTCCTAAAAAAAAATAAAATAAAATTGGAGAACTAGTTATGGCTGTGGACAGAAGTTAACTTCTTCACTTTCAGCCCTGGTGCATACCATAAATTGAATTACCTCTAATAGTCCTTCTGTTCCAAAATGGTTAGGTTTTTTTGTCTCAGCAGCCTTTGAAAGCATATGTCTGCAGCACTTTGTATCTTGAAATAAACTGAGGGGGCTTTCGCTACTGTAGAATCATCTGACTTGCTAAGTACCAAGGAAGAGGGAGTTTTTCTTGTGCACTTGCCAGATGGATCCCACAGATTCCATGCTGCACAGCCTGGTCCATAGTCTTAGCAATAGCTAGTTTCTAATGTACATTTGAGTTTCATTGTTTAATTAGTGAGAACCTTCACTAGTTAATGATTTTAAAGTGTGTAACCCACTACCTGTTTTGGTTTTTTTTTTTTATTCAATAGCCATGTACTTCTAGAAATTGCTCCCCAACAGGTCCTCTTAGTGTTTTACATTTTTAGAGGGAGGGTGTTTGGGAAAACAACTTCTTACTTCTTGGACATTTTCAAACTTTTTTACAAAATTGGGGTTGAGAATGTATAATGCTTAAGAAAATTTTTGTTTAATGACCTAGTCCACTTCCTTGTGAGAAAATTGGACAGCCTCTGTGCAAAATCCTACAAAAATATATTTTTGGGCAGAGTAGGTATATCTGCACTTCCATCCTTTGCATCTTCCTCAAATACTGATTATTTTTTCTATTTCTAAAATGATGAAACCCAGTGAATGTTCTTTGGATGTTCCCTCTTCTGGGTACTTGGGAAGATATGTGCCTGTTTATCAGATGTTTCATGTGTGCATTGCTCCTGCCCAGTTCCCCAGAGGATTTGCTAACTTGACCTCACACTCCTGTTATGGTGTGTGCCTGTTAGGAGTAACTTAGGGGCAGGTGGGAGGTGAGAAGATACTTCTCTAAATAAGGGACCCTGTGAAATTCTCAACTGAGACAAAAGAAGAACTCACTTGTGTGAAGGTACCATGGGATTTGTTTATGTATGAGAAGAGGAGAATCATTTCATAATGTATTTCTCCAAGATAAGAGTAGCAGCCTGTTTTGACTTTATTCCAAAGGACTTGTGGCACGTTAAATCAATTTGAGGAAGTAAGAGGGAACCCAATACCCTTAGATGTTATTTCATGTAGGCTCATGTAAAAAAAATCCAAATTTCATGTATGTATTTTTTCCATATATGATGAGCTCATTAGTTCCTCAAAGAACACAGAGCTATCTGAGAATAAGAAATATTAGGTCCCAGACTAGTGTAAAATAATTCCCAGGATGAATTTTTTAATCATTTCAGATGAAAATCATACAAAATTAAAAACAAAAAAATGCATTTCAAGGTTAAGAGATTATTGCAATGAGATGAGTACACAAAAACATGCATAAATTATGCTTACTGGATGAAGCATTTTAAGCTATTATTCTTACTAGTGTTGCATTCAGTATTTGTAATATAGGCTCTAAGGAATTCTGCCTGATGCCTGTATTTAAATTAAGGTGGAGTAGTTGATAAGCAGAATAAAATGCTCAGTGTTTCATATTGACAACAAGTTACATAAAATATCTACCATAAAAGGGGATGAAAGAAATATAAAGTCTAAATTGTGTACATTGGGAAGATCATATCTCCTTAGGGGATTTGCTTAGTTCACAGCAATTGCTAGAGCTTTGAAGTGCATTTTGACTTTGGTACAAAATCTATTGGACTGTTTGGAGCTTAGTGACCATGTCATGTGAAACCCACCTTCAGTAAGGGGCACACAAGGACAGTATAAATATCAGTGTGTACGTACAGATAGCTAACACGTAATTATCAGTAAGCTGTCATCATGAATACAAAATTATGGTGATTATGAGAACAGAAAATAACTACCTTTCTGCCTCTCTTTTTAATACTAGTACATATTCTCATGTCAAAACCACAAGTTCTTTTCCAGGTCACTTTTGTGTGTGCTGTTCCTTTCTGTGAAAATCTTGAGGAAAAAGAGTTCTGAAAAATAGAAATTTTTCAAGCCCTCGTGGACTACCCATATTTGGCGTTTTCTAGCAAGTTAATCTCCTTTGCAAAGCAAATTCATTATTGATCAGATAATTTTAGGTATAAAACACAGTAAAGTCAGTGCAGAATCTACCATAGATTTCCAGCAAATTAGCAAGAGAGTGGGGTACCATGAAACAAATAGAGTATACCTTGTGATAGTTTGCTTTTCCAAAGAAGAAATATATTTTTATCATGCAATAATGGAAAATTCTCCCATAGCATGGTTTGTCCAGCATGTATTTCCAGAGGGTATCGGTATCGTTACAGATAATGGACTTTGTTTGGCCCCTCCTTGGAATGCCAGAATTTTGCATAGCTCCAAATTTGATTGCTATATTCTCAGTGCATCCTTGAAAATCCATGATAGAAGCAATATCAAAACTGTCAATAGCCCCAAGCAAACAAAACCCACAACAAGTGTTAAAAGGCAAAGTATGTGTTTGTGTAAGTGATACTGACCTTCAGGATTACATCTGCAAAAGACCCTGCTGCTTGTGGGCTATAATGCAGAATAACAGTCACAGAAAAAATGCAGGATGGTCACTAAGGCAAAATTATCAACCGTTGATGTTATTTGAACAGGCCTGCTGTAATACTGCTCTTTCATGGGAACATTTAGATGTAACGTGAGGCACTTGTGCATGTTGGATATACATTACAAACATGAATATCCTCTTTCTTATCTACTCTGAAATTACCTTTCACACTATCCTTCTCTCATCAGTCCTGTTGCTAAAAAGATTTGTAGCTTGCACATCTCTGTATTTCAGACTGTGGTTAATGCATCTGCAGTCCCTGCTTTGGCAGGTGCAGTTCCTGATCTCAAGGACAGTGATCCAGTTATGTGCTAAATGTGCAGGTCCGCTGTGGCATCCCTTATCCAGCTGAGTCCTGGCAGATTCTGTACAACAGGCTTTCATTGCAGGGGTCATCTCCAAATTACTGATCAAAGATTTGTGTATGGTACATGCTGTAATGGTTCCATTATAACATTTACTGCAGAAGGAACTCCAGCCACTTTCAGATTTTTGGCACAGAAGAGCTGCAAAGCCGTATGTGGTTCTCACCATGGAATTAGGCTGTGGAACCCTTCTACCATGTTGTACATTCTGTGTGAATTCAAAAAGTGGCAATGCAAATTTGTGAAAAATTCTTGAAGGATGAGTATATCAACTCTGGGTCAAGATGTCTAAGGTGCAAGCTGCTGGAAGTTGTGAAAATATACTTTATTGTTATCATTCCAAGTTCTTTTTCTTCTTTTTCTTTTCCTATATATTCATTCTTGGTATCTGTTGGAGCCGGAGCACTGAGATGGGCTGTCTGGCTTAATGCAGAGATACTTATTATAGGTTCTTAAAACCTTTAAGGATTTTTTCACTAGAAAAAATTATTTAGCAATAAAGTCATTTGAAAGAGTCTTAAGGGTGCCTCAGCCCTTCTCAGATGGGGGGAGCTGGTGATAGCCTCCAAACTGAGGTTAAATCTGTCTGTATCTTCTTGAACCTAAATCTCTCTGTTGCTGTCTCCCTGATGGCTGTGCCTTCTAGGCCTCTTGCAGCAAACTTAGGGCTACCTGACTAAAATTTATGTTCTTCTGTTTTTAAGGTGATCAGTGGTGTCTGAGTTACTACCCTGGTGTGGAATGGGAAGTAATGCGAATAATTCACTGTATTATGTAGAAAAACCAAGTAATTTTAACACAGATGGAATTCAACTGTATCATTCCATCTCCTTCCCTATAGGTGCTGGACTTGTCTCAGCATATTGCCTGGTTTCATCAGAGTAACAAATCCAAAAAACTGTCAGGTTTCCATTATCACCATGTCTTTGGCACTTGAGGTAGATTTTAAGTAGATGATTCATGAGAATACGTTGTTGGAAAGGGCTATGCTGAAATGTGTGTGACAGATGTCAAAGAAATATTGCTGATTTATTTTAAGTGCTGCTCCCAGCTGAGGCATTCCTGAGAGTGTAAATATCCTATAGCAACAAGGAAAAAATCCTTCTGTACTCATCAGGAAGTGCTTTGTAAATGGTTTTCTGGAGCCAGGCTGAACATTTGTGATGTTGACAATAGACTGATAGAGAACAACAATATTAAAGTCATCCTTCAGGATAGCAATCTGGGACACATGGCTGTGTTCCCATGCTACTTTGCAGCTCTTGTGTAAAGGTGATTTTCCTCTTCACTACCTTTTGTAATTTCTTAGTGCTTATTTTCAGCTTGCAAAAAAGTTTGTGTAAGATGCACAAAAATTCACAAGTGCCTTGTAAATGTCAGTTACAATAGCAGATATGCAAGCATGTCAACTGACTTTCCTTGTATGTATGCATGTGAGTAGGACCAGCTTGGGAGAGTTATTCACGAGGGAAATTTACCACAGATGCAAGACTGTTTAAATCATATAAATAACTAGTCACATGTCTTGTGCATTAAAGTATCACTATGATGGAGGTTCTTAAAAATTAAGGCAAAATTAAAAAGCAAAGCCCAAACTCTCCAAATAGTTTAGACATTCTAAACAGGATAGGAGGATAACTCAGGGTAAAACCAGTCCACCTAGATGAGAGTGAAGGGGAGTGCTTGCCAAGTTTAGGACAAGGACCCTCTTGTTCTTGTGGCTGCTCTCTAAGAACCATGAGAGGAAAAAGCTGAAATTAATAATTTTGACCAGAAATATGTGAATGGCTGTGAGACCACAGCTGTTGGCAAGGATGTTCCCAAGAAATCTAACAGCACCTGAGGAAAGTGGCAATAAAAGGGAAAGAGCCACCAAAACTCTGCCAAGACTTTGTGACTGTGTGAACTGAGTGTGTTCAGTTTCTGTTTTTATTGGAAGACATCCTTGCAAGTTAACAGATCTGAAGTTTCCTTATACTTAACAATATTTACCAATCATTATGGCTATAAATGACACTGAAATTAAACTTTTGTTTTGCTCTTTGAGTCCAATAATGTTACTGGGAGTTTTTTTTTTTTTTTTACTGCAAAGTATCAAATGACTTTAGTGGACTGAAATACAAAACAGTACTTCCAACTGCAGTGATAACAAGGAGCAAATATGAATAAATATGTATTAAAGTGAAAATAAACATAATAACCAGGTACTAAAAAAATTAGTATCTTTCAAATATACAGTTGAATCAAAATTTAAATTTTAAAAAGTATTTTCCCTTATCATAATTTATGTTAACAACTTGATATCTTTATTCTGTGCTACATAATCAGGTTTGTTTCAGGACACCAAGCAAATGAAAAATCTCTGTAGATAAGATGTGTTAGCCCACTTCCTAATGCACAGGGAAATCAGAAGGGTGCCTTTGTCATCTGAAATTTTCCTCTTCTGCACAAAATTATAAATGATATAAAGAAATACATGCCTTAAGCAAAAGGAATTTAAGCATATACTAACATCAGAATCGATGATTTCTGCCTCGAGGAGTGACCTTTCCTACAGCAGCCAGGGTTCTGTTTTATAAATATTTGATGAAACGCTTTAGATTGGGCTCGTTGTGAACAAAGGAGATAAGTGGGGGTAAGTGCCGTGCTCGCCGTGGGCTTGCTGGGCAGTGCTGTCCTTACCAGCTGCTGGACCTTTTAAGAGGCTGTGTGAGGCTGTGAATTTGGCTTACACACCTTGCTGTAGCAGTGAAGTAACAAGTGAAATACATGTGTGTGTCTATTTCTATTCACAAGAATTAATTCCGGCTCCGTGTCTGATTCTATAATGACAGAGTTAAAAATCCATTTCTGTGTTTGCATCCAGTATAGGCCATGCTCCAAGCAATGGCCACAGAAATTGTCTTTCCTCTTGGTTTCTGTCTGCAAGTTCAAATGAATTCCATGATGTGATACTGTCAGCTAGTTTTGTGCTTTCATGTGTTTGCTCAAAAAGAAGCGCACTTTTGATGTTGTTCCACTTATGTCTCATCAAAGGTTTCGTAGCAGCTGCGTTTCATGGTTCTGTGCAAAACCACCTGGAACACATCCATCGTCTGAAAGTGATATTCTTAAGAGCGCCTTGCAGACTCAGATTTGCAGGTTGCTGAATGCTGCTAAATTGAAAACGACCCTATTTGAAAGGAAATGGATGCCGTCAATCCTTTAAGAATATCAAAAGCTACAGTACAAACAGCTCACAAAATGTAATGGGTGTCTAGAGATCCAGCTGTAAAGCTGCAGCATAGTGCAATCTGTTGAATTTTAGTCATAGAGAGTGAGATTTTGCATATCTCTCCTAAAATGATTTTATAGTGAATGGCTATTTTAAACATTTACTGAATACGTGATTACCTGTGCTTATTGGAAGAGACAAGACCTGTATTTAAAGGAATTGTAGTTAAATTCTCCTCTTACCTTCATGTCTTCCCCTATCAAGTTGTCAAAGAGCAAAGCATGTGCTTTATGCCTGCTTACCCAAAAGTAAATACATTTAAAGATCATTGAAAAAGGATCATTGCTGCATTTCTGAAATGGTTAGAAGAGTACTTGAAATACTATTTTTAAAAGAGAGATGAGAAATAAATTATGCATGTTCATGATGAAGTTACTCATGAAGGCCTCAAGGAACTGCTTGTGTACTTGTGCTGGTTTATATATGCATAAATTATTAACAAAAAAGGTAAATAGAACTGTCAACTACCAATATTGTTTCCTCAATGATCGTGAACAATGAAAACTTAATTGGACTGTGGAGAGTTTGAGAAGGAACTTTTAGGATTGTATGATGCAGTAATATGATAACAATTTTTTAAAAAATGCCAGGTAGCAAGCAGAGGAAGTCCTAATGTAATTCTGCAGTGATCTCTAAATTGGCTATTGTTTTTCAGAGGAAAAAAAAATCTAAGAGATATTCTTGATGGTTCTCTAAGAATGTCAGCTGAAGACTTACACTGGATTATTCCAAGTGGCTTTAGAAAATACTCATTTTGATGAAAAATCTATGCTTTTTTAGAAAATCCCATTAAAAAAAATTTATTAAAAGTGTTTTCGTGTCCACCTTGTTCCTTTAAAGTAGATCAGTCAGATGAAATTGAGATCCTTAAAGATCCAAAATGAACAGAAAATGCTAAGTAAAAGGAGAAGCTCTGGTGTCCCTTTTTGTTTGTTTTATTCTGTAGCAATCTGCTATCCCTTTCCATCAATCACTTGTAGTGGCACTTAGTGCTGTGATTGATACCTTTAATTTATTCCAAGAATTACACAGATAGTGTGTAATAATTAACTACTACATGCTGTAGTATGGGTTTCACTGCCTGCTACATGAAAGGGCAGATCTCTGTACTGATCTGAGATTTTTTGCTGTGCAGGTGATACAAAGGAGCCAGATGCTGGGTGTAATTAATCAGTAGAGGATTGTTCTCTTGATGGAAAGCTCTCAGCTGGAGTAAAGCACACAGAGCTGGCTTCTGCACCAAACACTTCTGCCTCTCTGACATTGGAAGAGGGACAGCATTTTGATCCATTAATCCATCTGATATGTAACTTTTTATGAAAAACATGTGTTTCTAGGACATTAGGTTGGCGTTGGCTTGCCTGCACAATCATGGAGCTGTAATTATTTCCTTGGTTTTCATCTGCTGCACTGGTCAGATGAAAAATTTCAGGAGATAGCATAATGAAAGAAGAATTTGGACTCTACCATTTTTTTGAGTAATGGTTTTCCTCTTAAAATAATTCGAAGAAGTATTAGAATGATGTGAAACTAAGTCCTTTAAACTATTTCCCCTGCTACATTGACAAAGATTTGTGAGGCTCTCATTAGTCATAAAAAGTACAATAAAGGAGTAATCACCCTAAGAATGTTTCTTTAAAAAAGGAAATTTGTCGTTTTGGATTTACACAAGCAGCAGACAGTAAGGTGCCCTTCTCGCAGGGTCACCCAAGTAAGCAGCATGCATATGTTTTTGTTGAAACTGCTTCCCCTGTTTTTGCACTTACAGCACATTTTAAGGAAAGGAAGATAAATTCGTACTAGGAGAGAGAATACAAAATGAAATCTTGATTAAAAGTACAAAACCAAACATTATGTGGAGATTTTCTTATGATTGCTAGGAAATAAAACTATGGAAGACTTAAACCCCATAATTTTCGATTATCTCCTATTCCTTCCAAATCACAGCAAAAAAGAAATCTCAAAGAAGAGCTCTCCGTGGGGAAGATTAAAGTGGGTCTTTTGAGGCGGGTTTGGGTGTAAAGATGCGTTTTTCGGTCGGGGGGAAGGCTGCAGTCGGGGCCCGCAGCTCCGCGGGGTGCCCGGCGCTCCCGCCTGCGCTGCGCCTGTCCGCCACCGGGGGGCGCCGCAGGCCGCGGGAAGCGCCGGCAGTGCGGGCCGGGATGCGGTTCCGCGGCAGGTCGGGAATGGGGCGGCTCTGAGCCCGCCCTGCCTTTAGGGCTGGAGCTCGGCGCGGCAGCTGGCCTTTCTGCCCCTCACCCGAGAGTTTAGAGATGCGTGGTGATAATTATTCTCTCTGTGCTGATCTAGCACTAGGGAGTTCCTATCCCGGTGGACGAAGCAGATAGGGGTGGTGGAAAGAGAAATTCCCAAATAATGCTCTCTCTC
>VWZV01002133.1:3293-30213 GCA_013397155.1 Irena cyanogastra | reverse complement strand
AGCTTTGGGTGACATGACCCATGGATGTTCTCAGTATACAAGTGTAGATTATTTATTATTCAAGTGTTATTTATTATTCAAGGTGGAACTTTTTTACTATTAATATTGATATTTATTACTGTGGTGGTGCATCTCCCCTCCCTTGCTCTTTTCCAGGCTGCAGTGTGATCTCAGAAATACTTGTTAGGCCTTGGCCTTGACACATCACGCGGGATCAGCTCTTTCTTTTTTTAGGTGATCTCAAGCACACCCATCCGTAACAATTTGGGGGCAACGTGTCATATTGACTAATATTTATTTACTGATTTAGTGAGAAATAAAGAAGTCCACACTACCTGGATGGTGCACAGGAAGTTGTAATGTCATCCAGTCTGAAGGCCTACACTTACTTTACAACAGCACTGTCCTGCCTCACAGATCTTTTGTGAAAACAAAGATGTGTCAGGGTTTCTCTCCTGAATTAGGAACACTTCTAAAGATGTGTTTATTGACTGACAAAAGATCACACACAACCAACTTACGGTTTGCACAGCAGCGTAAAAATCCTCAGGCCCGTACAAACTACTTCTTGCACCAGAGATGGCTGATCAGTGTCTGGCTGAAGAATGGGCAGGCCACTGTAATCAAGAAATACAAGTTTTAAAATGGAAAAAGTAAAGCCTTCAAAACACAGAACTTCTGAAGCTTAGCTCATTCCACTCTAATGTGCTCTCCCCCAACAACACATAAAGATGTGCTCCTCCTGACACTTGCTGCAACTGACTACTCTCTAGCATGACAGCCATTCTGAGAGAAACTTTTTTGTATGGGATGTAGACATGTCTGCATTTGGACGCCATCCTTGGTACAAACCTTCTCCCTTGCTTTTTTCTCCAAGGATTGGAGATCCTTGCTACTGCATATGATGGAGCTGTTTTTTTGGAACAGTTTCTCTGATGTTGATCACAGCACAGTGGGAGGTTTTCTCTCCCTTGGGCTTCTCAAATTCTTCTTGGATGATCTCTTTATCAGCTGAGGGCTGACGGAGCACAGAATGTCTGAATAATCACCTTTCTTCAGCCATGATACAAGACCTGGCTGCACTCAGAAAACAGTTTTCTGAACCATCCTATATAATAACAAACAATGCCTTATAAATTTTGCCATCTAGATGAGGTTGCTGTTGAACAGCTTCACATCCCAAGTGTTACATAGCAGGGAGAGAAGCAGAGGAAGACAGGATCACAGCAGCCACTGATCAGTCATTCACAGGCATCACTAGGAAGAAGGAGTGAGCCATGAATTTCACAGGCTGCTGTGTTTCAGCAATCCATATCACCCTGCTCCTTCAAAATCTCTTCTGATGACAAGCTTCCAGTCCCATCACAGTGCTCAACTGAGGCACATGAGTAACTAAGATGAAGAATAGGAGGCAAAATTTCTTCTGACCTCCAGTCACTTGAGCATCAAGCAGACAAGAGAAACCTCCACCCTACTCTGAGGGAGGTGGTTTATAGACTCACCTACAGCTAAAGCTATTCTGAAAGCCCATGTTACTAGACCCAAAGTGATGGGGTCTATAAATTTACTGGGAAAAAGACAGCTTTAAATGAACTCTGCTACTCCTGCTCTCTCTCTTTAGAACTTCAGGTAAAAATGCATAGGACCAACTAAAGAAAAAAGTAATTTCATTCATGTCCTGGTCAACCATTTCTCACCCTCTTGTCCCTCCCAGTGCACCAGCCAGTCAAACATAGAAGAAGCAAGAGATCCGTGGTAGGCTTCCAGTGGAAATATTGGCAAAATCCTCTTGGACTGCATTATTTGAAGGACCTGAGGTCAACTCACTGACTGTGAATCACTTTTACTGCTCTGCTTAGCCTACCACCTCAGCTCAGCTCAGCAACCTCCCAGGTATCTTCAGCTGCATAAGCCCATGACCTGCAATAAGAAAGGCATGAGTCTTACAAAAGAAACAGACATGGGGAATGAAGTGTGGAGATTAGTCCACGCTCTGAGGAACAGGCAACACTAACAAAGTCCGGCAATAGCTTGTGTCTAGTAGCTGTGTACCTTCAAAACCACCTCAAGGTTTGGGAATTGTGCTGACTTGCACAAAGGAACCCACTCCACCCTACAGCAGTGGGCTCCTTCTTTCCAGCATGGAAGAAGACATGTCCTGCATTTTGCAAGCATTTCCAGATGTTCAGAATGGAACATGCTGATCATATTTAGCACCCTGAGGCACACAGCTCTTCCTTTCTAAAAGTATTCTTTGTAAAACTATAGGCAGTGCTATCCCTACCTTTCCAAACAAATTACCCTCATTATATTGCACTTGCCTCCAAAATACTGCCACTTGTACATTTCAGATTTGCTTCCCTCAGAAGGATGCACAAATAGTTGGAGTAGTTGCAAGCACCTGCACCTGCAATTTTCAACTAACTGCATCTTCAGAAAGGCTTCTGACAACAGGCCATTCTCTGGACATGAGCATGGCATGCTGAGGCAAGACAGATGACTTTGCTACATCTTATAGCCCAGATCTCTGTGGTTGGAAACACAGTCCTTGAGATAAAACAAAAAAAACCATCAGGGAATGTATTTTTATCAAATGAAAATGAATTAAACCTATTATGAGCTCTCATTACATTTAAGAGCTGAGTTGCATATACCTGAAAAACAGTTTTGTAAAGGAAAGGCTTCCAGACACTACTTTATAAGAATGATAACAGGCACCACTGTGTTGAAGGCACAGATAACAGCCCAGTTAAGGATGGCCTTCTTCATTGTAGTCACACACAATTTAAAACCAGCTCCCCCTTACTTGCATTCTTTTGTCAGATTCATTGTGAATTTTTCCTTCTAGGAAAATGTAAATCATTGTTTTCTATTTATGTTTCTCATGAATTTGCAATTACTTTGTAACCATTGTTACTCTCAAATTAGATTCCTTAACCACTGAAAAGATGAAGGACAGCATGGTTTGGCTGAAGAGAGTGGTATAAAAAATCAAAAAGCATGGATTGTTTTTACTATCCACATCTATTACTATTTTGACAAATGAATTTTATCGTGATTTGACTATTACCTATAGATTTCATTGGTCAGTATATTAATATTTTTTTCTTTGGTTCTGCCAAGAAACCCACTCATTCTAATTCTTAATGACAACTTGTTTAATCTTTATTTATGTCTTGTAAGTTATGAGCAGAAAATAAATTATCAGTGAAAAATATTACTCACCTTACTAGTCTCTATTTTCCCCCTTTTTTTCTTCCTTAGCCCAGCTGAAGCAGTTTATTTAGTTCAGTAGTCCTGGAAACAAAGACAAAAATTGTCTTGACAATTCGTAACAATTCTGATAGCCATCAGTTGTTCAGCAGACATTACAAGACTCTTATATCCTAATTACTCAGGAAAGCACAAGTTGCACTTTTCAGGGCTTTCCTGAAATGCAATGAATTTCTGTTTTAGTTGTACATATATCTTTTGCTTCAAGAGAAGCAAGAAGATGGTAGAAAGATCTTCCATGGAAACCACTATGCAGCTTCCTGACCAACAGGTTTTGCAGTCTCTGATCCTGAAATCTGACTTCATTAAGGGTAAATATAAACAGCTACAGAGCTGCAGTGAAACCAGTGAAGGTCTCCTTGAGTCTGTGCATTGTAATAAATGATGGTAATGGGAGAGCTAAAATAAAATGCTTGTAAATCCACAATATAAAATCAGCATATGAAAAGGAAAGACCTGAAAGATTTAAGAGTCTATAGGAGCAAAACCTGGTGGCAACTTTGTTTCATCACTCTCAAAACCTGTAGTAAAATTTAAAAAATTGTTCTCATGAGGTAGCATGAAGGTGAAGGTTTAAATGTGTGAAGAGAAAGGAGGAGGTGTTAGGGATGGTATGAGTTTGCTGTATTAAGTGATTCGGCTCCTAAGAAGCTGTGTTGAGTGATGAGGAAGGGACAAGGAAAAATGGGGAATTCCATTCTAGCCAATAAAACATTAAGGAGAAACGTTACATGAACAGCTCATTCTCTTGCAGCTTGATTCCTCCCTGCTGAATGTAAGGGCAATAAATAGTGTGCGGTTTTCAAGAGAGAATGCACAGAAAATTTTTGTTCCAGGAACTGTTCCATTCTTTTATCAGTGATGATGTGTGCTGCATGTAAACAGTTGCCAGGAAGGGTAAAGTGATAAGAAAAGGTTTAATTTACCGATGAAAAAATTGCACGGTTAAGGCTTAAAGAAATTAGAGTCTGAGACATTATTTTGAGCTAACGCCAGCATGTTTCCTTCCTCATAGTCTGAGAAGAGCCACCTTGTTGCTGTGCTCACATATTTTCATCTTTTGGGATAGAAAACTACTCCTTTAGAAAGGATCTAAAACAGCGTCTACTAAACCTGAATATGGTGGGTTTTTGTTCTGCTATTTCTGAACAGCCTGTTCTTATGAGGAAAAGTTTTTCTCTGAAAGGAGATCTAGGGAACTTCTAGGCCATAATGGAGATGAGAATGAAACAAAGCTGAAGTACAGTAGGGAAAAAGAATGTATTTGTTGTATTCTTTTTGCTCAGATCTTTCTGAACAAATATCTGTGCATGCAGAAACAGCCAAATCAACCATTTGGTCTTGACTTCTTCCTTCCTCCTTACTTGGATAGAATGTACAACAATGAGCATGAGGGAGGCCAGGAAATGGCAGATGTAATAGTGAATTGTTGTCATGCTTCCTTATCCCTTTCAAAAGTGTAGTAGTATCTGAAGGCCTCTGATTGTTGAGTTGAGATCTTCAACATGGCTATCTTGCCCTTATGACACTCAAAGTTATGAAGGATGGATATCCACATTGTCACAGTGTCCCTTTCTCAGTAATTCTTCCTGCAGAGGAATGTGACTCAGCCAGCTTGAACATTTTTCTCTGCATTTACACCCATGAGACATAATGACAGTGGGGGAGATGCAGCCTTTATCTGTCTGTCTTTATGAGATTTGACCTGTGATTCATAAGAGGTGATCCTCACTTTCCAGTATGCTCCTCTTCCTGAAGGCTTCCTGCTCAGGTTTGATTGATCACTGAATGCATTTTCCAGATATGCTTTTTACTTTTATTTCCCCGCTCCCTTCTCCTTCCTCATTTCTGAAATGAAGCAATGAGAGGGAAGAAATGAACTGTAGAAGAAGCACAAAAGCAAAGATTTGCTGAATGGCTATAGCAAACTCAAGGAGCCTTCCGGTAAGAATGGAGTAATTGGACAACAAAATATCGTATGATTTCAGGACATGATGTGACAAGCATTCATATGACCTTGAATTATACATGTTCAAATGCTTCTCTGTCTTCAACCACCGTTCTTCTGGGACTTCCTTCTGTATCATTGAGCTCACAATGAAAGATGCTTTGTTCCTTTAGGCATACAGGGGCTTCTCAGATATCCTTCAGCCTGTATTTAGAAGGAGGGGAGGACGCACTTTTTCAGCCTGTCCTGTCAAGTGTGGCAGGTCTGTGACTGCCCTCATAGCTGCTCAGTTTCCTCTTCTTTTTCATGTGGTTTTTATACCTCTGCATCCAGTGCAGCTTTCCTCAGCTCACCAGTCTTCCTGAACACGTCCCATTGGCCCCTTGACTTCCAGTGCATTCCAGGAAATGGTTTTGGTTTTAGAGTTGCTCTAAGGTGAGTTTTTAATTTCTTGCAAAAGTTTTAGGCTTACTATAGTACTTCTCTGAAAATACAGACAAGTGAGGAGATTGGGAATAAGGCCTAAAGAATACGAGACCAATGTGGTGCCTGAGATGTTGTATATTTCCTGTATGTTGCATATTTCTTAACCAGGAGACATAGAACCTCTTCCTTTTCCTATTTCTGAATCCTCTGTTTAGACTGAAAGAAATCTCTCTGCAACACAGGATTGCACACAGTGTGAGAGTCTCAAAACTCCGTGACTAACGAAGATGCAGAGGATGGGAATTCTCTTATAATCACAACGTGAAATCCACGGCAGCTTTTAAAAAAAGCATTCTTTGAGCTAGGCTGATTAGTACTGCTCTATTGTTCAGAAATATCTGAGAAGCAGACTATCTAAATTCTTTTAAAATGTGTTACTCTTTCAAACTGTAGGGAGTATCCAAAATGTGTTTTGTATATGTGTAATTACAAATAGTATCAAATGCATCATGTGGGTGTCCCTACACTGGGTTACTCATTTAAGACATTAATTTTCTTAATGTTTTTTTTTTGCTGAAGACGACTTTATGTTACGTACTGTGATAGATGAGTAATGCAATAGTTGACTCTCATAATTAAAAGGCAAATATTATGTATATATGTTAAGAGAATTTTTATAGACTTATATTTTACCTTCCCTTGCGTTGTTATCAGAGGGTGGCCTGGGTTTGGGACATTTGAGAGGGTTGGCTTGTTACTGTGGCAACATCTGACCACCAATCAAGATTTAAGGATGTGAACTCCACCACTGGACAGCGAAGAAGGAATTGACGGACAGAACTTTGGGAGGGGCTAAAGGGTTAAAAGGTAGAACATCCATTGTGTGGATGAACACATGGTGGGAAAGATCCTCTGCTCCCAGCACCATAATATTTTCTCTATTCAGTCTTCTGTTGTATTTTTGATAAGGTTTTAATAAACCTTCTTAAATTTTCGGAAATGAGTATCATTTCTCACAATACCTTTATAGAGCCTGTGAGTATTGCATATTATACTTATTCTTTTAAAAATTAGATTTACAGAAATCTCCTGACATACATCATGTCACAAAAATCAATTTTGAATACACATCTTAATACAAGTTTTGTCCAGATGTAGCTAATGTGGTGTAATTATGACAGTTCTTCTATGTCTTCAGGAAGGAAAACCCCCCGCCGTCTATTCAAAACTATGGAATTTTATTCCTTTTTCTGAGCAGCCTATGTTATTAGTAAACTTAAAATATGCATTGGAAGTGCCTACCTCATGGCTATGTTGCTGTGTCCCTCTTCTGTCCCTGAACATTGAAAGTGAGCTGGAGTCCTTCATACAGAGACAAAGTACAGCCGTAAAGACTTTAGATCAGTGAAATTTGCGGCCACTTGAGCAAGCTTCATCTCTTCTTCCAGTGGAAGAGAAAAGAAAGGTGAATGTTGTCTTGATTGAAGAACATGAATAGGGAATATCTGTGGAAAGTCAATAGTGACTGTTGTTTCCTTTCCTGTGGCTTAAATACCTTTAAAAGAGGTTCATTTGTATCGATAGAACACAGAGTGTTACAGTCCTGCAGCAAAACAGAGAAAGCATCCAGGGAACAGCACTTACTCCTGCACCAACAGCCATGTATTGTTTGAACCTTTGGCACAGGGAGGCACCTCTCCCATCCAGGGAAGGTGGAAAAAGCACAACCTAGAATTTTTCATGCACAAAGAAAACAAGAAGGTCTCTTCTTCCTTTGAATATCTTTCCAAAAGTCTTCTGTTGCATCACCTTTTGCTATTGCAGAATCCGCATAGTGGGGTTGTGTGCAGTATGGAATTCAGTCTGCCTCACGTGCCAGCCATTGTACTAGCCTTTCTTTTTTTTTTTTTTTTTTTTTTTTTTTTTTTTTTTTTTCTTTTATTTTTTTTGTTTTTTTTTTTTTTACTTATTTGTTTCATACTCTACTTTCTGTGGCTTTGACTCTGACATAAATGTTTATAGACTTTTGGATTTCTTTTTGCTATAAGCGATTGTTTTTAATCAGTATAAACTCCTGGGAAGTCGCTGGTCCAGAAACCAAAATGTACTTTTCCCTATGTATGATAGCAGAAGAGGAACATTGGAATCTGTTCCCACTTCTCAACTAGGAGTCATTTCCTTTGCTCTCTGTACTAATGCTTCTCAGACCGAGGCCAAGAAAGCTGTGGAGATTTTATATCTGCACTGTTGACCCTCCTAAGATAAGTGAATATGGACAAAGATGTTCCACGTTTTATCCTAGTGAGCAAGGAATAGAGAGGAAACTTGTGACTATTTCCAGAGTAGCTACACTTTGAAATCACAGAATCATAGAATGCTTGGGGCTGAAAGAGATGCTACAGATCACCTAGTTTCAAGCTGATTACCACAGACAAGGGACACTTTCCACTGGATCAGGTTGCTCAAAACCCCATCCAACCTAGCCTTGAACACTTCAGGGATGGGGCATCCACAGCTTCTCTGGGAAACCTGTGTCAGTGCCAAACCACGCTCACAGAAAATACTTCCTTCTTTATATCTATCTAAGTCTACCCTCTTTCAGCTTAAAGCCATCCCCCCTTGTCATATCTCTACATGTCCTTGGAAAAAGTCCCTCTCCAGCTTTCTTGTAGACCCCTTCTACACTCTGGAAGGCCACTATTAGATCACTTTGAAGCCTTTTCCTCATGATGAACAATCCCCTCAGCCTTTCCTCATAGGAGAGGTGTTCCACAAATCTTCTTTGTGGCCTCTGGACTTCAACAGAGGTTTTGTCCTTCCTGTGCAGAACCCTATCGCTTTCATGATGCTGGTTCACTGCTGAGCAGGAGAATGTAGCCTCTATATGCCATCCATTGTCTTTTAAACCAAACATTTCCAAGTCCCAGGTGCTGCTTCCATGCTCCATACCCACAGTGTGGTTTTGCCTGGGCTGCCCCAGGTGTGGCTGTCCCATCACTGATCTACATTTTGTTATTACTCTGTTCACAGTACCAACCATAGACCTTTACAGACAGGGGTGTAAATACTGGATTCTCATTTTCACCCCAGAGTATTCTAGCAGCAGAAGGGGGGAAGAGGTGGACAGTCCTTGCTTGGGGGAAAGAGGTGTTAGTGTGGGAATGGAAAACGAGGTCATACACGTGCTGCTGAGGCCTGTCACAGGGCCAGTACTCTGGGCTTTTCTGAAAGGGTCTCGTGAACAGTCCTAGCACAGCAAATTAAACCTGGGATCCTTTCCCTAAAACTTTTCATCCCTCAGATACGTCCTCTTCCAACACATTCTTCATTACCCTGTAATATTCCAAGAGAGATAGGATTCTTATTGATCACAGCTGTCTGTTTCTTCAAGCTTCCAGAAGCCACACGTTCATCTCCAAAACAGCACATCTGCCATGACATTATCATGGGAGTTTTCAGGGTATTTATACTGATCTGACTGAGGATGATAAGCCCTTTGCAGTGTTGTCTTCCTTCATGAAGGCCCTAAGTTTCTAGTGATGTTCTTGCAGCTTGGGTACACAATAGCCACTGTGATGGCAAATCTTGAAAATATCAGAGATCTGATCTAAAAGGCAGATCTGAATTTTGTCAAATGCATGAGTATCCCCACTGCACTGATTGACCCATTTAGGCATTTGGAGAAATATCCCTATAAGACTGCACATCCTGTGTTGTCTAAAGCATTCCAGTGCACATGGGTAAGTTGCTTTTTGAACTCATCCTTACTCATATCTCTTGCTGCAATTACCTCCATGGGTTATTTAATCTGTTAATTTATAAAAGGAAAATATTGTAATGCTTCAAACACTGGTTTGTGGTGCTTTCTCCTCATCTCTCTGAGAAGTGTGATCATTTTGCTGTAGATAATGTGAATGGTACAGTACAGTAAGTGTTAATTTGTAAAACTGTGTAGCTCCACCTGACCTATATCCCCAGAATCCCTCTCCATGCATGTGCAAGTGCTCCCCATGCTAATGAGGAAAGCATGCTCCTTGGGCAGGAAATACACACATCATGCTTCACATCTTAAAGAACTCAAGATGTTTTTTTGACATGCCAGAGATAAGTAGCACGAGGCACAAATACATCCAATACTTGATGAGGTACCATACTACTTGATGAGATACCAAAATATACACAAATCCATTATCACTCAGCTGTCTTCCACTACACATGCTGAGACTATCAATAATCACACTTGGTTTGGATTTCTGGGTAATATCCTGAGTTGAATTCAAATACAAGTATAACCCGGCACTAAGACTTTTTTCCTGCATTACGGGAAAAGCAGAGCTAATTCAAAAATGTGTTGGATTTACTGAGGATTTTGAAGTGTGTATCTGCAACTACTTGCTGCAACTGGATTTTTTTTTTAAGTTTACATCCTTTTTCTTCTCCATTTTTCCAGCTTTGTCTTAGGAAAGGACAGAGTAAGAAGATAATAATTTAGTTTTCTTATATTTATGAGAAAATTGAAAAAAAAATACAACCCAGCATAAATTGAATTTTGCTTTTTTTTTTTTTTTAAGAGGTCTGGCCTTGGTTAACTGCCTTTGAAAAACAAACCAACAGAAGCTTGATTAGACTCAAAGGTCGTGCTAGATCAAGAATAATAGTTAAAGAATTAAAATAAATGTAACCAGCCAAAAATCTTGTAAGCATTTTAATGAAGTCATAGAATTCAAAAGAAAATAAATTATTGACCGACAGACTGAGCACTTGGAAACTTGCAGCTGGCAAAGAAAAGAAGCAAATGTGTTCTTTGCAGTATTTTAAAATCATAGATTACTCTAGTGGTTTAAAAATAGGGCCTGTAACAGGACCTGTAATCCTTAGCCAGTGCCTAGCTGGTTATGTTTTCCACATTGCCAGTGAATCAGAAAGCAAACACCTCAACAGCACTGCAAATTCCTGTGGTGTTTGTACTCATGTTATTATTTTTGCAAGGTCTGACTGCTGATCTACCTGTGTGTAGAAAACTCTTATTCATGCCAATAAACACAGATGTAAGAAGAATGCTGTATTTTACCTAATGTCTGTATTGAGTAAAACAGAACAAAATTTGGTAATAAGTGGTATGAAATAATTGCTATAAAAACCATCTCCATCTGAATGTGTATGCTACATTCAAAGAACTACTTATAATTACCTGGAAATGGACATTATTTGCAAGACAAATGGATAATATTGCAAAACGCTTTCATGAGCTGAGAGCAAAAACAATAAGCCAACCTAAGTACTAAAATGCTCAGAGCTGTAGGCATGACCAGAGAGAATAAAAGTATGAAATAACACAGTCCATCCCAAGTCCTCCTTGACATGTCAACAGGCCTCAGAATCAGATCATTACATGCCCCTTTGCACAAGTGTATTGCAATCCTGTTTTATTGTGTGAGCCTCTCTTTCCCACAGTATGGCTGCACCCAGCAGAGCACAGGATGAGCAGTATTCCATGAGTGAGACTGCTGGGATTCCTTTCCATTTGCTACCCTTCAGTGTAACACTATGCCTCATTTACTCCACACTATCTGAATTTTCCACAGAGGAATCTTGTTTGTTGTTGTCCCTCTGATTCTTACTGCGACAGTATTTGTGCACATCTCCAACAAGAACAAACTCCTCCTTAGCTCCCAGTTTGGAGCAAAAAAGTGTTATATATAGTTGGCAAAGAAAGAAGAGATTAAGCCACTTTGTATGATATAAGGAACAAACACCAAGGACTCAAAAAATAGCCAGTTCTCTCAGATTGCACTCTAGAGCCCGAATTCAGTTAATCTCTTCTTTTCTTGGTGGTTTAAACCCCTGTTCCTTGTGGTCTCTGCAATGAATGTAAGAGTACCAAGACTAGCAAACATTGTAGGACTGAGTTTGGCACTCCCTGCTTGGCAAGGAGCTGCCTGTGAGCCCTGTGGAACTCAGTGGGTTCATGTAGCAAAAACTCAACAGCAGGGCTAGGATCACTTTTGGATTTAGTGGCTCTTTCTCAGTGTCACTGGGACAGACTCAGAGCAGTTACATTGAATTGTGCAGTGGTAGAGGAAAGAAGAAATTCCACTTTGTAGCTGTGTTTTCTGGGCAAATATTGAACAGTAGTCTGGAGCAAAGACAGCAGTGAAATGATTGAACTGATTCTACGATTCAACACTGAGACAGTGACAAAATAGGTGAAAGTCTTGTGGTGCCAGGTACTGCCTTTCACAGCCAAAGGACTCTGCTTCCACTAGCCAGTCCTATGTGAAGGCAAGCAAATATTTGGAAAAAGGAGTGTTACCACTTCTGGTATTTGCTGATTCCTAGCACTGGGATAGAGCAGCTGCCTCAGCCTTTTCCCCTAATGCTGCTCCATCCTCACAGTGCTCTAATTGCTCCATTTCCACTACAACTTTCATTCTCAGGGGAGATTGGGGAGGCCTTTTCTTCTTGCAGGTAATGGAAGTTTTCTACAGGGAAATATGTTAACTTTCCTGCAGCATTGTTATGAAGAACTTCTCTGCCATGTCTGACATCCCCCAGTATTGTTATCATTTGGCCTTGACAGGCTTGAGAAGTGGGCTGATGTGAAATATGTGAAGTTTGCACTTGTTTGCCAGTAAGTCTCTGACCTGCCTGTTACATTTCAAGTGTCTGCCATCCAAATCCTTCAGTCAGGATGTGTTTGAGATTCAGTGGTAGCCTTCCTAATAAAGCAAAACGCCATCCCTTGTTTCTGAAGATTAGATTTTCTAGGGAAAAATCATCACTACTACTTGGACTAAGAAAAAAAAGCTATTCCAGATGGAAAAATTAAAACAGAGAGGTAAATAGAACTGAAAGAAGTCCCAGAGAAATCTTTGTGCAGCTTTAGGGATGGAGATTGCATTAAACTCTGCCTATAACAAGCATGCATTTCATTGCAGCTTCAACTCCAGGTGGGAGCCCAGCTATGCATGTTGTAAAGAAATACAGGGTGAAAGGATAGTTGTATGGTAAAAACAAAGCATCAGGATGGACTAGGCACTGAAACAAGCTGTTTGGTCTGTTTCTCTCTCCCTCTGAATAGCTACTTGTAAAATTACTGTAGTACTTGCACACCTCTTGGAGGTGATGATTGGTAAGCTGATTTCATGGAGGGCTACTTTAGCTGCAGTGCAAGGGGCAGAAACATTATTTGAGACACTGAAAAGAGGATTCTCTGTCTGCCTTAAGCATAATTCTTAATCATTTAGCTAAAAATATTTCAGATGGTGACAAGTTTTAGCCAGTATAATTGGTATAATCAAAAGTGTTTAAATGTACTGTTTTCACCATGGATAGGTTATGGGTTTGTTTTTTTTTTTTAATGGTTATTAGTTTATTTGGTTGGTTTTATAGCTATCCAAATTAAAAAAAAAAAATCTAAATATAACTTACCAAAAGTCTTCCTGGGTTATCTGCATAACCCAGAGAAGACTGTCATCCTCCAAATGGTCATTCTGAATCTTGAAATTAGATTTTCCTTTGAAACTGGCTTTCAAAAGAGTATTTGCTGACTCTTCACTGACTACTGGATAATTAAATACTGGATGCAGCTCACCAGGTTTCAGTGCCTGATAGGTACATCTTCACCTGATCTAGTCATTTAGGCTCAGTGGGGGGAATTACTTCAGAGTATAAAATACGCATTTCTCACAAAAAAAACCACATTTGTCCAGGCAGCCATAAACAGAATTTATAAAGTGGCTATTAAGTAAATCTTTCCATTGAAGAAATCTCAAATTATATTTCTAATGTTTAAATACCTCTTTATTCTCTCTCCTCTATCTGTCCTATGGAACAGATGTCCTGATTATCCTTAGCCTTTAAATGATAATACCTTGATTTTCCACACAGCTTGAAATAAAGATTATTATTTCCAAAACATAAGTATATAATTTGGTCTGTCTCTTACTCTGAAGTGACAAAACTTTTGTTGAACCAACTTCTTGGGTTCAGGATTTAATTTTTAGGTAGGAATGCCAAACCCAAAAAGGCCAGAACTTGGGGAAATCTGCCCAATTTAGAAGAGGAACATGAGGCTTGGCTCTTTTCATGCCAGATGCAAAGCTTATCCTCCACATTGTTGGCAGTTCTACTCTAGGCCTCCCTTTTTCCTCTATCTCCCACACTCCTGGTCTCCTTTCCCTCACCTCTGAAAAAGTTTTGCCAGGTTTGAGTTCCCTTCCTTCGCCATCAGAAGAGAAACACTGTTTACAATTTAAAATCTGTGAAAAAAACAGAAGAATTTTTTTTTTCCAGGTCAGTTTGCTTATAAGTATCCTTAGCATCAGCAGAGCAATATAATGGTTTTGTTTAAGTGGCCAGAAGCCTCTGTTTAAGAAGGGAAAAATATGCATTGCAGCATGCATTAAATGAAAAAACCCCAAACCCCCAGAAATACTTATGAAATGGAAATTAAGCTAGTGTTTCAAAACAACTTTAAAAAAAAGTTTCATTTCATTTTCTGGCTTCATTCAGTTTTCTGTTTCTATGTGTTCCAATTGTTTTTTTTTTTTAATAGAAATGTATTATTGAATTCTTTTTGCTGTAGATACTGCTTTGTGGTAAACAGAATTTGATCCCTCTTTTTCCAATCCTTTTGTCAGGGTAAAGAAAATTATTCTAATGCTTTCTGATTTTTGTTTAATAAGAAGTTCACACACATCTTCCAATTTTATTTCTTTCAAAGCATCAAATAATGAAAAACTTCTCCTCTGAAAGTTGTTTTCACCTTCATTTTTACTCCTTTTAAATATTACTCTCTCTGCTCTCATTAAAAGAGTAGCACTATCTTGGCTTATGAACTGGGAGACTGTCACAGGAAAAATGGCTCCTACACAGATGATTTTGCTAACCAAGGGTCACAAAAGATTTTTTATGAGTCAGAAAAAGAACTCCAGTGCAGTCCTGTTGTGAATATCCTAAAGTGGAAAAGCCCATCTTCATTCATCATGAAGGTTTTCTCCTTGTGCTTGGCCATTCTTCATCTTCAGCCTTGCTGCTCACTGCCTGTTCCATGACCTTCTTATCACCTTTTCTCCTTCAGATTCCATGACCTCCAGAAGCAAGGTGCTTCCAGAGCCTGTGTTAGAGTTAGATAAATCAGTTGCTTGCTCACTCCAGGCTACTGCTGTCCTTAGAGGCACCTGAACGGTAGTGGTAGTACAGAGAGCAAAACTGATGCACTTAGAATCATAATCCTAGAATCACTGAGGTTGGAAAAGACCTCTGTGACTGAGTAGAGTCCTTAACCCAGCAACATCCTGTTCACCACTAAAGAGTGTCCCCAGGTGCTACATCCATGTGGTTTTTTTGAACACTTTCAGGGATGGAACTTCCACCACTGCTCTGGTCAGCTTATTCCAACACCTGATCACCCTCTCAGTGAAGATTTTTTTCCTAATATGTAATCTAAACCTCCCTGTGTACCAGGCTCTCAGACCAGAGGAAAGCCAAGGCGATTTTCAGACAAATGACCTCTGCTCTGTTCCTTGCACTAGTGCCTGTGGTAGATATATTCTGTCATTGTCTACACAACACACAGCAGCTAGTTCAGGATGTTTCTGCTCTTTCTTATTCTTTTCTGGGTGTTGATTATGTGCCCAGTCTTGTATAATGCTTAAGAACATATTGTTCTCTTGCAGAAGGTCATTGCGTACATATTGGATATACAATGCAATTCTAGACCTCAAAAGAGCTCTTTCGAAGTGATTTTCTTTCACTTGCTAGTAAAAAAGGTCAAGAAACCACTGCATTTTTCACTCTGAAGCAAATCAAAAGCAGAGTTGGATGCTCAGGAATTTGTTCTGCCAGAGATGATGTTATGCTTAGAGCACAGGGGTCATTAAATATACCAGTATGCTCTTACAAGAATAAGGCACAAAGGCTTCAGCATTAGTGTCAAATACTAAGGGTGAGGCAGACTTGAATCAGAACCCTGCCAGGACTTTTTAGGCCCATCTAATAAATATTCAGGAACCTCAGGTTTTGAAATCAATTTCTCAATTCCTAACTATTGTCAACTACATTTTAGAAATTAATTAAATGCCTCCTGTGTGAAGCACTGTTTGTGAATAAGGGTAAGTGAAGGTGGTGAAGGGCCTGGAGGGGAAGCCATACAAGGAGCAGCTGAGGTCATTTGGCTTGTTCAGCCTGGAGGGGAGACCTCATGATGGTCTGTAACTTCCTCCTGAGGGGAAGCAGAGGGGCAGGCACTCATCTCTTTTTTCTGGTGACCACTGACAGGACCTGAGGGAATGGACAGAAGTTGTGTCAGGGGAGGTTTAGGTGGGATATCAGGAAAAGGTTCTTCACCCAGAGGGTGGTTGGGCACCAGAACAGGCTCCCCAGGGTAGTGGTCACAGCACCAAATCTGTCTGAGTTCAAGAAGTGTTTCGACAATGCTCTCAAGCGCAGGGTGTGATTGGTGTGCAGGACCAAGGGTTGGACTTCATGATCCTTTTGGGTCCCTTCTAACTCAGGATATTCTATGATTTTATGATTCCTTAAGAATATCTGTTCTCTCCATCACCTTTTAAGTGACTTTGTGGTGGCCTTCATATCCTGCAGGCTTGATGAAGTCTTTTATCACTATCCAACTGCATTTTTACAATCAGCCTATATTTTCCAATTGCAATTGTACTTCCATTTCAGCATTTGAATCCAGCTCCAAGGCTTCCCTGACAAATAAATCCCAGAGAGGTTTAGCATCTGTACAAATGATATATTGCAGACACAGTACACTGAAATGTGTCGTAAAAAATCAGATTTTATATGGTAGTCTAAGGTATTTGAGTGAAAGCACAAGCTGTGCTATCCAAGAGCAGATGTTAATTAATAAGTCTTGTATCATATGTGTTCATCGCTCTTTATTGTGCTGTTTCAGAAGTGTATTTCCAGACTAACTCAGTTATCTCCAAGCCAGTTTGAGTCTTCTATCATCTCATCAGTCCAAGAGGACAATCAAATTCTTACCTTTTGGAGAAGATATTTTGTCTGAGCAGTTCCATGTGTGCTAAAGCATATCCATCTGGCATCCGTGAAGGGAACTCAACGTGATAAATATTACTACAAATTAGCATCATTTGAAACCTTGGCTCCAAAAGGATTTAATTAACTGTATTTACTGAATGGTCTTGGGATGTATTTTAAGACTACTCCCTGCAGAGAGATGAAGGTAAACACAGACTTTGACACCGCATGCTTGTGTTTGTGTGTGTGGATGTCTGCTCTGAAACTTCCTCTCATGCAAAATACAGGTTTTGTTTTCTTGTTCCAAATGGAATATCCAACAACTTAGTCATTGGCACTAAAACTTTTGGGTGCCTGAACTCTTCAAAATAAAATGTCAATAACTGGTTTTTTTTGACATATGACTCAGGGTAAAAGTGCTGTTGCCAAGGTTTATCAGTCATTAAATTTCACTCAGTGCAGATACAATCTGTGCCTGGGAGTTGAAACAAGAAAAAACACGTATTCCAAGCATAAACAAAGATCTCATATGATTACAGTGCTGGCCTATCTTTGGTTAAAATACCTTCCAGAACAGCTGTGGGTCACTAGGCACATACCTATGGACAGGTATTTCATTGGCACATTGATGGAGGTTCTGCTTTTGGCAGCAGCAAGTATTAGGTGTGGGATGAACAGCAGCAGAGAAGCAGTCAGTTTTGTGAGGAAGTGTAAAAGTAGCAGCAGAAGATTAGGAAGGGCAACTGGAACCACTTCTATATGGCTAGACAGATGGAAATGAATTCAGACACTTTGGAAAGTGAATTAAATTACAACTCAAGTGTGTGCAAAAATTGAGAGTCTGATAACAAAAGACATTAGGAAAACGATAAAAATAAATTTAAAAAATATTCAACAACTGCTCAGCTTTGCTGTGTTAGGTGAAATAAAACTCCAGATGGACCCACATCAAGATACATAAATATGGTGAGGATACTTTAGATTCATATCTTGTACACTAGTAGACTGATCTACCTACAAAATATCACACATTCATAGTAATGATTTCTGGAAGACAGAAAGAATATTACTTCACAGAGTGAGACTGGGTCAGGTCCTCAGCTGATGCAAATTGCCATAGTAACTTTGATTTCAGTGGAGTTCTGCCAGTTCATTCTGGACTAAATCTTCAACTGAAGATTTTACTTGCAAAAGTTTCAAATGTTTCATTTAATACCTTCTGTGCTGGAGAAATTCTGTCTTCCACTTTTCCTCTGTACTTCTGACTTTTTTTTTTTAATTACTCAGCCTCTTTTTTCAGTGATTAAGGCCTTTTTCTGAATTAATTAAATTAGAACAAATATTTTCCAGGAAGCCATATTAGGAATGTATCACTTGGATTCATTTGCAAGGCAGAGCAATCCTAGTCAAAATGATGTTTCAGTTATTCCTTTTTGGAATCTAAAGTTACCATTGGTATTTGTCTTTTATTTGTTGGAATCTGGAATTGACTTTCAACATAATTTTGGTTTTTTTATAGGACTCTTGACTCAGTACATGTGAGATTTGTTGTCAATGTAATATTTTTATATGTGTGTGTATATATATGTGGTCAGTTTTCTTTCAGATTTATGTACACAAAAGAAGTTAGAGATAATTTTAATACATAATATAACATATTTATAAGATATAATACATCATGAGATTAGGAATGATAGGGCAAACCCCAAAATATTGCCCAAGGTCTTAGGAAACACGCAGTTCCTAAATCTGAGATTTTCTATATAATGTTTGAAAACTGCTCACTCTCTTTGTGTCACTTTCCCTTTGCTTGTGGTTTGACCCCAGCTGCAGCCAAGTCCCACACAGCCACTCACTTCCTCCCCCACCAGCAGGATCAGAGAGAGAACTGGAAAGGTATAGAAGCCAGAAGACTCATGGGTTGAGATAGAGACGCTTTAATAAAGGACACAAAAGCTGCACATGCAAGAAAAAGAAGGAATTCAGTCCCCTCTTCCCATGAGCAGGCAGGAGTTCAGCCATCTCCAGGAGAGCAGGGTCCCGTCACACACAGTGGTGAGGTGAGCTAGACAAACACCACAACTGCAAATGTGTCTCCATTCTTCCTTCTTCCCCTGGCCTTATATGCTGCCCACAATATCATATGGTGTGGGACATCCCTGTGGTCACTTGGGGTCACCTGGCCCAGCTGTGTCTCCTCCCAGCCTCCCACGCACCCCTTGCCAGTGTGGCCGTACAAAAAGCAGAAAAGGCCTTGGCTCTGTGTAAGTCCTGCTCAGCAATAACAAAAACATCTCTGTATCATCAACCCCGTGCCCAAGGCAGATCTGAAACACAGCCCTGTACCAGCCACAGTGAAGAAAATTAACTCATCTCCAGCCAAAACCTGCACATACTTCTGCTTAATGAGACATATTCTTACTCCTTATCAATAGATAGAGAGGATAAAACTGCTGGTGCCTCGTGTGCTGCCTTGACATGGTCAGGTGGAATCAGATTCATCCCAGCCAACCTTGTCTTTGGTGCTGTAATCTTTAGTCTACCTTCATAGACAAAGGAGGAAAACCTATTCCAGAAGATGCTTGTTCTTATCAATCTTATATTCCTCTCTTATGCCAAGGTGAATCCATTCCTGAGGTGTCCATTTTGGTCTCTTCAGTTTGGAAGGATCTTAGATTTCTAATCTTGAAATTGCTGAAATTAGAGAACTTAGTCACACATTATTAATTGATGATTAATTACATGTACAGCCAAATACACTGGCTTGAGAAGACCGAATTTTATAAATTGTGGTTTACCTAAACCTACTCACATAATCACTGATGTTCATTGCTGGCTGGGAATTTCCCAACAATTCATTGCAGAAGTATCTGAGGGAGGAATTTGAGGGGGGAACAGATGATTGCAATATTATCAGGTCAATCTTTAGGGAATATTTTGCAAAAGATCAATCATCGACTATCTCTTTATTATAACCCCCCAGATATTAGTCAAGCCGTGTGTCAGTGCTTCTGAATTTGAAAGGAGGAAAAATATTCATGGCTGGAAGCACATCTATGTATGTGTTGATAGGCATCAAGCAGATATAAAATTAAATTTAACCTGGTTTATGCTGATTACAGAACCATTGCAGATCTATGTAAAGGCTTAAATGATGTGTCACCCTTAAGATTTATAAAATTGCCTGTTCCATGGGCAACCTATTAAAGTTTTCTCTTATGCCTAGAGGGGTTCAGGATTTTTTTACTTTTTCAATGCTTTGGTTTCTGGGCAGGCCATAAACTCAAGACCCATGCCTGGAAGGCAGAAGCTCTCTGTCTGACCTGGGATTGCTCTGTTTATGCCAAAGCAGGTTGCAGGAACAACATACAAATAAGTTAGACTTCTGTCAGTAGGACACATTTGCTTGACCTCAACTTCCTTTACTATTTCTGGAATTTATAATTCATATATAATTATTTTTACATAATTTATATATAAGCCAAGATTACCTTTAGCAGACACCATAGCTGAACTGAATTTCCTGCTCCACGCTGAAAATTAGACTCCTCTTTGAAGCTCTGTTTTGTCACCCATGTTTTCTCCTTTGTTTTTCCCCTGCCTTCAGAGATGATATATTTGGTCTCTAATGCAGTTCTTCATGCAAGGCAATGGTCACTGACTGTGCCCTGAAATTGGAGAGGAAGTCATGTTAAGAATTTTGAAAATTTGAGTATAAAATACATGTTATGAATAGTATAATGAATAATTTAAATTTATTTTCTTTATACCATATGGCACAGTTCTTAGTGAATTGTTACGTTTTATTAACTTTACGTGGGATCTCTTATGTGTTTTCACTGGCCAGATTCAGAATAAATATCTGAAAAAAATGTTAAATTAAATATATTGCAATATTTTAGATCATAACCTCTGTCTACACACACAAACTACATTATCACAGCTGTGTAATACTCTTTTGACTGAAGCTGACAGCAACTCCAGGCAAGAAACCTGTGCATTAACTTTACTCTTGCACACAACTTCCACTTGGTTCTAACTCATTACTGGCTAATCAGCTCTCTGGCAGGGTTTAGTGTATAAAAACACCAAAGTAACTTAAAGCCACTTTTGTTCTCCCATCACTTATGTGAGGAGGTACGAAATACACAATTCAACTCATTGTGCTTTATACCACTTCCTAGCCAGCCTTCATGTAGTTTTCCTCTCACTAATGGCAGTAAAAGGATTCTGACTAACTTGGGGAAAGTATGGCTTTAAATAATTATGGTTTCCTGAACACAGCTCAGATGGTAGATACATTCAGCCTTTGTATTTCCTGGGATATTGGCCTAACCAACAACAAAAAAAAAGGCACAAAAACTTCATTCACTTCTCTTTTTATAGCAGCAGAAAGGGATATTATGTAACTTTGGAAATTTGATAAAGATGCAGCTTCAGAGATGGGCAAGTTAATGGAAGCATTCTGGTTTCCTCAAAAGAGCTATGTCTCTCTGTAACAATCATGGCTGAAGAGGCCCCCAGGGCTTGAAGTCCTCTTCTGTACTGCTGAAAGGATAATATTTAGAACAGAGACAATCAACTACTCATCCCCTGCCCTGATTTATGCTGTACACTTTGGATAACACTCATGCAGTAGCGGAAATTGTCGAAGCTTTGCCTATCTTTGAAGCCCTGGGCAAGGATGGAAGGGGAATAAGAGGCTTGAATGAAACATTGAATATAATACACTCCTGCTGCTGTGCATGGTAGTTAGAGACACATTAATATGCTTCTCTGGAAATACTTTTGACCTCTAGGTGTTCAGAGCCTCAGTTTAGTCCTGCTTTTGCCATGAATAAGAGCTTTTTGCCTATAGAATCTGTTCTATGAGGCACCATAGAGAGTGACTACTACAGCTGATTTACAGCTGATTTACAGTGTGACATGAGGCTTAAGGAAACACCCAGAAGAACACAGCTGGAAGAGGAGAGAATGTCAGAAGACAAGGAAGACTGGATCTATTACAGGTGAATAAAGAAATGCTCACCTTAAAAGAAAGCCATGAGGTTAGGACTTGTATTCACTAAGACACATAACTGGTAATGGTGACAAGGAGAGAATTTTTGTTTGATGGCATAGTTCTTGCTGGGATAAGAATGATGACTGGTAGGTGAGGTAACTTATTCACATAATGTTTAATAGTTTTGGCATAACTCAAAGAAAATATAGTCCTCTTCTCTAGGCTTTTAGTAATTTATTCGGCTCTGGGCCACCCAGTTTCACCACCAAACAAGTTCTCTGTAGGCAGCAGCAGGGGGTACTGGAGGGATTATTCTTTAGGCAGCAATAACACAAATTTTTTTCCAGATAGGTCAGTGATTCTCAAATTAATTTTCCTTTGCTTCTCAATGGGGGGGCCTTGGGATAGGACACAGTAATAATTATTTGGCTCTATGGCTCCCAGGAACTATAGCCCCTGTTTTCTGCTTCTGCGTGTGCGGTCCATCTGTGCTCCTAATCAAAATTACTTCTAGGACAGAGAGAAACTTCTTGACTCTTAACTGCCACTGCTTCTTGTGGGAATCTGCCTGGCAATATGCCTGCTCTTCTTATCCATTCTCTTTGCCTCTAGTGTGAGAGCTCTGATCCTAAGACAGGTTTTGCTTATTTTTATATATATGTATTCTTTAAAATTTAAATTTAAATTAATTAGTCTCCTGAAGCTTTCAACTTCCTTGAGGAGCTTGGAGTTGATCTGGTGAATCATTTCAACCTTTTTGCTTTGCTAGTGTCTTCTTTATTTCTTCCCTCTTCTTCTGTATTTTAAATTCTCCTCCCTCATCTTTATGATACTACATTGACAGCTTAGGAAGGTGGGGGAGGAAAAAAACCCCTTTTTATTCTCTCATTTACCTGTGTTACCTCTACTACTCTTGTTTTAACACTAAGAGAAACCATTGCAATGTTGTCATACTTTTTCATTGGCACAGATTCAGTGTTCTGAAAAGTAACCTCATGCTCTGAATGGCATCTCTGTTTGCCAGGAAATCACTTATTTACTCATGAATGGCTACACCCCTTGCTGAGACTGTCAGGTGTTCTAAACACATATGGAACTTCTTTGGGGTATGGAGGTTTTGGCTTAGCTGGCATCTTACCTAAGAGGCAGTACATACCATCAAAGTGGAAAGGATCTTCTTGAATTAAATAGAAATGTTTACAAAGAAGTTTAAAACAAGAGCTTAAAGAAAAAGGGGAGAAACTTACCAAAGATAATTTCTTCTTTACTCTGTCTTGAGAAATAATTCTCGGGAAGTTAAACCAGGCAGTCACAGGGAGCCCTGCCTATGACTGTTTTGGACTCAGAAAAGTTATTGTCTTAATTAATTTTCCACTTAATCAGGCGTTGCTTGCTCCACATAGTTAACAGTGTGGTGAGTTAATGCCATCCTAGGCAGATCCGGTACAGAGAGAAATTAAACAAGTCCATCACCAAATAATCACAAAATTTTAAGCATTTCTAGTAAGTGATCAAGTATTGTCAAGAATTAAAGCAACCGAAAAATGCTTCAGGGTAAATATAGTAAAAGGTTAAGGAAATAAATATGATTCTGTATTTATGAGATGTGCAAGTGCTTTCAAGAACTTCCCTGACATCCTTCCTGACAAAAGTAATGCTCCTACAGACATTGGCTTGCACACTGCAGTGCCTGGCCAGAAAGCCTTCACACACAGAGAAGGATGATAAGCAGGAATTCTGTGGAAGAGGAAATTCTCTGGGATTAATTACCTGATTGGCTGCAATAATTGGCATGGACCAAGCAGGCTCGTTCAGAGTGCAGCTGGTTTGCTGTTGTCTTTGCCCTGGCAGAGATTAGAATTAGCTGAAACAGAGATAATATTTGAACACTCATGTCCATATTCTGAAATTGAGATAGTATCACCTGGCTTGTTAAATGATTTCTTGGTTTCAGTTGATTTTTTTTAAGGTAGAATGACCATCTTATGAAAAGGATATTCAATTAATTCATATGCTGAGCAAACACATTCCTTGAAATTTAAGTACTAGCAAGTGCAGTACAACTAAAGACCTGAGATAATTAAATAGTAATGATAAAAAAAAAAAACCAACAAAACATATTGGTATTTTCCAATCTATTTAAACTCTTAAAATTGTGAAAAACAAAGGAATCTTTCATCCTTTTAATGTGAGCAGATGAAGAAAAAATGCTCTACTAGGCAAATTCATACCTTTATCCACAAAATCTTATGTCTTCAAATAACATAAAATTGATATGCTGACCTTTCAAGAAGAAACCACTGGAAGATAATGGAGAGGATAAACTCCATTGTGAATGCTGTAATACTGAGATGCATTCATTGCTATAAAAGTACTCTTTTTGGATGATAATTTTAACCAGCCATAAAAATTACTAACTCCCAACTCCACCTTCTGTATCTAACACTGCACAATTGTACTGTCAGTCATTACACACAATACTAAGATTTTTACATTTTCTACATGACTGAAAGTGCTTATATGACTGAATTAAGCTCATTAAAATACAGCCAACTTGAAATCTTCATGGACAAAAGGAGGAAATGTCTAATACAGATGCACTTAACCCAGTTTAACCCTCATTTTGCTTGTGAGAATAAATCTTTGGATTTTATCACTGTAAAGAATAAATTTCTGTGCATGTCATTGCTTTGAATAGGCTGGGTAAAAAACCCACTCAAACCAATCCAGCACTCCCAACACTGACCAGACTTTAATCACACTCACAAGCACGGGCAAGAGAGGCCTTAAATTTTCAGGGAACATCCCACTGGAAACATTAAAGATCTTGCTAGTGGAAAATGGGCTGTCTAATACCACAATAAATATAAATCTGCCTGGAAAGATCATGATTATCCTGGAAGTCTAACAAATTGAGACACTTGGTTTTGGTTAGGAGAAAGCTTTCAGGTTCCTCAAGTGTTATCTGCCCAACGTTCATTTCATCTCATGCAACACTTCTAGATTTATGTTAAACTGAGGTGTACAAGCCCTTCTATTTTTTATTATTTTTTTAGTTAAACAAAATGTTTTAGAGTTCTTGTGGCTGAGGGTGGGTGAATTAAAATGCAAGTTTTGGTGGGATATGTAATTAGTAAAGCATGTCTGATCAAAAAGAAGGAAATAAAAATAATAGTTAAACTGTTATAGTCCTTCAGTTTTATATTGCTGTTATCAGGCCTAGAAAAATGACAATGAACCATGCTTAATATGGTTTTAAATTTGGCCAGTGTCTAATATGATGTATTACTTCAAATAAATGTTTTGAGTGAATCTTGTCTGCAAGAAGACATTTGTAAAAGTCTTATGTTCATAAGACTTAAATATATACATAAATATACATCTTGGACCTTGTAATTTCACTTGTGCATAAACAAATAAATCATTGTTCGAGAGTAGAATATGGGAATTTTTATCCAAACCATTCGTTTTTTCCTATTAGATTAGACAAAGTTCTGAAATAATCTTCCATATATCAGATGAAAATGGATTTGTAGGAAAGAAATGTTTTTTTTCTTTGATGAAATAAAAGAAGACTGTGTTTATTAGATGTTATTTGGGGATTTAAAACAATGAATCTTCTGAAGAAATCCAGGAAATACTATTCTGGTTGTAAAACTACCAAATTTCTAATATTTGGCTGATCATTCTGAGACTTTTTGTTGGATTGATACCACCAGTTACATTCATTAGTATTATCAATACCAGTGTGTTCTTGGTAACTTCTAATGCTTTGATCTCTTCTGGATACATCTTAAAATTACAGTTTACTTTGTGTTGCCTTTATATGTGCTAAGGATTCCAATTATTCCTGCAGAGTGTAAGTAAGTGTGTGCTACAACTGACAAAATCTCGACATCAAACTCTGTGGCTGGTCACCTGAGACTGTCTTTGCACACAGCAGAGCTAGTTAGCAGAGATATATTTCATCACATCTTAAAATAAATGTCAAAAATAGGTCAAGTGTATCACACCCTGGAAGTCCTTATTTCTGCCTATTGACATTTGCAAACTCGGCTCTTGATGTCTGCTGCAGAAATCCGAGCACAAGTGTTTATACTTCCATTGTCAGATATGATTAGGAACTTGAAAATAGCACTGAAGTGATTGGAGAAACATTCCTGAGGCCTCTGCTCCAAATCTGTCCAGCTATTGAAGAGATGTATTTATTCCACAATGAGAATTAAAAAAAAAAAAATCAGTTTGGAGCTATGATATTTTTATTTTCTCTGCCTTTGGGATTCTCATGGCACTCACAGGGGCACAGGCTTATGTGTGCTGATTGCAAAACTCATGAAAAGGCAATGCAGCCTGGCATGACTGCTAATGAGCACCAAATTCATATTTTGTCAGTAGTACAGGCTGGACTCAGCAATGAAAGACGTTACATGATAACAAGTATTCTGCCTGACATGAAAAATCATGAAAGAAAGAAAGAAAGCAATAGTAGGGCTCAAAAAGTATGGAACACCTTAAAGTACTGAAAAAACTCCCTGATATTTAGAGCAGTTAAGCTGAAGACAAAGAGTTTTGATCAGAGAGGGTAAAGAAACTAATTGTTGCAGCAGAGAACACAATAGGATGAGAGAAGATAAAATCACAAAGAAGATTGGCAGAAGAGGGCCAAGTGATTCTGTGTCTTTCGGAGTTGCTGACAATTGACAGTTCTTGGATTCAGACCAAAAGTCTTGCTATATTTGATATAAAGATAAACCCCAAGAGTTTGGAGGGAGTTTCATGAGTGTATCTTATCTCACTTCATGAAAACAGTATGTATTTTTAACTGCTAACAAGTTCATTTCTGTAGAGCAGGAAAGAAAGGTGTGGAAAAATGACTGATTTCCAAATACGATAAGAAAATAAGGTAGTGTTTGGTTTAGAAGGTGTGTCTGACAGCAAGCTTTAATTTATATGCCCAAAAGCCTTGGAAAATCTGGGGTGGGGCAAATAAACTTTAACAAAAATAGAACAGCCATCATTCTGAGGTATAGTTTACCTGCATTAAGGAGGCAATACATTTCATGCCTTGTTTTGAGCAAAGTCTCTGGATGTGTGGAGATTAGATCCAGCAGCAATTAAACCATTGCCTCTGGAAAACTGCACATTTTCAGATGTAACACAGGGCAAGGAAAAAATTGGATTTATTCAATTACATGAGAAAGAAAGAGAAAGAAAGAAAGAAAGAAAGAAAGAAAGAAAGAAAGAAAGAAAGAAAGAAAGAAAGA
>VWZV01002132.1:0-11251 GCA_013397155.1 Irena cyanogastra | reverse complement strand
TGTCATTGATTTGATGCCTTTACTTTACCAACCCTTTAACCCCCCACAGGATATTTGCCTCATTTTTCTAATGGGAGCATTGCACTGCAAGGTGTTTACACTGCTCCTGTAAACCTCACTCAAAACCATACATTCCTGCTTTTGCTGAACTATTTTCTGGACCTAGAATATAATGTTCTCCCTGTATAATTGGATGTGTGTCTGGGAATGTGAGTGGGAAATGGGAGACCTGCTTGAGCAGTGGAGGATGCACTGTCCTTGAAAGTACCTGTCCTTGATCACAATTATATCTTTTCCATAGGGGAAAAAGTTTGGGTTTGGAACTTTTGGGACAGTTAACATACCCTGCCAATAAAGCCTGTTTCAATTGCAAACTGCTGGTGGCAAAAACAGACTATTATCCTTATATAAATGCTATCATAATGGATACTTTGAGTAATAAGTGGATACTTTTTAGTAATAAAAAGATAAATAATAAGATGAGGAAACTTCATTTTCTGAGGAAATAAAAGATATCTCACTTTTAATATTTTTGTTATGGATCAGAATGAAAAAAAATTAAAAAAAAATCCAGGGAATGTAATATTCAAAAAATATTTATTTAGAATGAAACATTTCTTTAATCACTTTTTGACTGAGAATTTTTTGTA
This sequence comes from Irena cyanogastra, assembly GCA_013397155.1. Taxonomy (NCBI): domain Eukaryota; kingdom Metazoa; phylum Chordata; class Aves; order Passeriformes; family Irenidae; genus Irena; species Irena cyanogastra. The sequence goes on along the minus strand of VWZV01002132.1, from coordinate 10,601 downwards.
CTGTGTCTGAAATGCGTGGTTTTATGTTGCTTACCTTTACATACTGAAATCTGACCCTTCCAGGTAACTGACACTGATTCTGCTCAATACCATGTAAATCCTCTAACAGATTATGTTTCCATATTGCACCAAATGATATGCAGTTGCTGAAAAATTGTGTCTCTTGAAGCCTCAATTCATTATGAACAGCATATCTCACATACTCATAAGTGAGTGTGGGATAATCAGAGTTATACTTTCCAGGATGCTGGAAAGCACAAGAAAAGAATCTCTTAGCGAAAAAACAACCCAAATCAACAGGACAAGTGTAAAAAGTAACCTTCAATTGCCTGGTACTCCACATTCCAGTGATTTCTATAGTTTGTCAAAACTTCTGCTGAAGCCTTCAGATTCTATAACATATTTCTTATGGCAGTTCTTCAAAGAGGTGAGGCAAATTCCTACATATTTTCATAGAAAATTTGTCTTGTGTTCAGCCACAAGCTAAATAAACCATACATAGAACCTAAAATTCTAAAGAATGTTCTGGTAGCCAATTAATTCTTGATCTTTATTTACACAGTTGTATTTAAATAAGTCTAAGTGGTGATACAATATGAACAATCTGGATTGATCAACAACAGATATTACTACCAGTAAGAAGATGAAAGCAGTTTCCAAGTTTGGGAGATGGATTAGAAAAAAATATTTTCAGTGTAAATCTCTCCAGTTTACTGCCAAGCCTAAGTGAATTGCCCACACAGGTATGGGGCAGAACTACTGCTCATTCCAAGACTCCTTATTCCTGGGTTTGCGCCTGAATAGCACAACTCTTTCTCCTATTCCTGGAATTGACTGTTGCTCCTGTAATTGTCTTCACTGTTATGAGTCTTTTTTTTTTTCCCTTTCCCTATAAAAGAAATTACAGCTTGTCTCTGTAGAAGATAAAACCTGAGTAACTGCTGTACCAAAGAAATGCAGCAGGTTTTGCAATAATATGAAAAAGGGAAGATATGCGACTTGTGGGCAATTAAATACATTCAACACATAGGCCTATCAGAGAGCCACTTATTTTTAACTCCTTTTTAGTTATTTTTCTCTAAAAAAAGGGCTTTAGCCCCCCAGCTTCTCTCTGAAGAAACTTTGAGACCAGCCATGACAGGACTCATGTTGTTAAGCCTGCTGGGTAGCGCCAGTACAAAACGTGATGACAGAGTCACCCACAGAGAGAGCTGTCTTATTTATCTCCATGCTAGCAAACTGATGCACTCCTAGCAGTAGTAGTTTTCCCTGTAATCATTTGTAGTATTATTTATAACAAATCACATGTCAAGGGCACAACTGCAGATTGGTGTATCTCATTAATTTTTTGTATGAGGGGTGGAGGGAATAAAAGGCTATTACTGTTACTAGAAATACATTGACAATTTATTTTACCTGTGGACTGAGAAATTCTTTGCATTAAAACTTTTATGAGACAGGTAGAACAGGAAACAGATTCAGACAGACTTACGAGATGGAAGGATAAAAAAAGGGAAGTGGGAGACTGAGATTTGGAGAAAAACCAGAGTTGGGTATGAGTTGAAATGATACCTTTAATTACAACATATTTACAAAGACAAAGTTTTCTAGATTTTCTAGGAAAATACACTATTAATTGCACACTTTCCAAGAGATCTGCTGATGAATATTTAGTTCAAGATAGTCTACTGATGACAGTAGTAGATGACATCTATTTTTCAAGAGGATGATGTAACATTCTCTGCAAGGAGATGTTGTAGGCTGTTGGTGGCAAATTTATGCAAGAGTTAGTGAGATTAATGGAAGGAATGTATACTAAACAAAGAGAAGGGGTGGCAGAGGCAGTTCAGAACAAGGTTTAAGCATCACGATGAGTTTAATAACCAATTGAGTGTAAGAGAAGAAAAATGTGAAAACATTTGTGAAAGAAGTAGGGGGAGGAAGAATGAAAGCTTGAACTCTGTGGCCTGTGTTCACACAAGATGATTGTAATTGTCCTTTTTGGCCTTAAAAATCCATGAATCTATGAATGAATGAATGAATCTATGATTCTGGGACAAAAGCTGAGAGAGGGTTCAAAGATTGCAGGTCCAAAGTCAAACTCATCAGTGAAGACTTATGAAAAGACATGATTGATGACAAACCTTGTCCTTAGATTGTACGTGAGGCTACTGCTTTTTAAAAATGACACTTGTCACTTTTCCGTCTCAGCAAGAGGAGAAGAAAAACATATATATAATCTTTGTCAACATCAATTTTTCTTTCAGGTTTATTGCAATCATAAACTGTACTGCACAATGAAAAAACACAGTGTCACCTTGGGTCCATCAAACTTGACACTAAAAGGTTAAATGGATTTCTGAGCTTAGCTGGATCCAAAGAGGAAGAGTGCCCACAGAATACACGCTGCACAGATTAATGCTCTCTTTTCATTCCTTTTTCTTGCGATTGCAGGCAAAGTTTTCAGACAAACAATGGGCATTGCATTCAGCTCAGCGGCCCAAAGGTAATTGTATCAATAAGTTCCAAAGATCTGAAGATTCTTTCAGTGGGTGATTTGCAGCACTAAGCATTATGGCTCCGAAGAGATACACGGATTGTAAGTTGGTACATATGAGGTGGCAACTTAGTCAGCTATGTTATTTGAGCCAAATTGGGTGGACTTGTCCTCACTGAGCCTTCTTTTAACCTGCTAGACTAAGCATTTCCTTTTTCCTCTTCATTTTCAAACCCAGTCTTATTACATCTCTTTCTCTTCTTCTCCTTTATCACTCCCTTGGCTGTGCTGCAACACTTGAGTGTTCTTTTAAAAATTTGCAACTGCACAGATTTAAGACAAGGACAGTGAGACAAGAATGGACTGTTTATGTCTATATTGGAACTGGTGAGAAACTTTACAAATTTTTGTTTGTTTTTCTCCATAAAGAAAAAAAAAAGCCTGAATGCTTCTGCCATTAAGACATAGAATATCTTGCATTCTGCTGTCTCTGATACTTTCTGGAGGGAAACAGTCAGATTTGTACGGGCTTGGAGAAAGCAGATACTGGAAAAATTTTTGCTGATTGGAAAGTAATGAATTTATAACAAATAATAACAATTATCATTAAAAAACCTACAACTTTTTATCACTGATTAAATAGCCAGAGAGTTCAGTTGATCGTTTAAAATATTTTAGAGAAAATAGAGGGAAAACACTAATAGAACCTTGTAAGTATGTAGCTGGTGAGTTTGCATTCATTTAACCTTGTACTGCATAGAAAGAAAAATAGGAAGGGAAAAAAACCCTCTGCAATTAGGATGTTGGCTCCCATGGCATTTGTGAGCTCCAGTCTGAGTTCTGTACTAGGATCTATATGCACCTCCATCCACTTTTTGAAAGGTCAGGCATGCTATGAAAACTAAACACCTAAAGTGCACATGCCACTCCACTCCTGCAAATGACTGCTTATGAATTTGAAAGGTGGATGGAACAAAGGGTTTGCAAGATTTGCATGCTCTCTCAGAGCTGGGCCACGTGTGAAGAAGCAGCCAACAGCAAGAATTACCTCTGCTTCTGCCTCTGTATACAATTAATAGGGCACATGAAAATTAAGCACAGAAAACATAACAAATTCCCTGCCTTTAGCAGCCCTTAATAGAAAGAATTTTTTTTGCAATAGTCTCCTTTACTTTACAAATGTCTCCTTTACTTTGTTCTACAGTAAAGACACAGGTGATTAACTGATGTTAAAGAAAGTGAGTAAAAATTTATACCAGACAAACTCTAAGTAAGGAATCCAGAGGATAAAATATGCTAAAAAAACACAGGCTTAAAATGAAGTTTCATGACAAAACTAGCTAGATGTTAATGCTCATCTCAAACGTTGTACTACAGAATTTAAAAAAAAAAAAAAGCAACAGGAAAATCAAAACACAGCCACTGAGATGCTTGTAGTCATTTCTGTTCAAAAGAGGTTTTAAAACTAAGTTTGTCTTTTTGACATTAAAACATTGAATTTTGTTCTCTTCCTAGTTTAAATGCTATGTATATTTAAAAACAGCAACATTCTTATATCCTGCCTGGTATGAGAAATCCTTGGCACCTGTGAAAAACCTAGGAGCAGCTTCATCCAGGTATTCCTCTTCCACAAGTCTGAAATCTCACCAAGTGCCTTACCTTAGTCGTCCTCTTACTCCTGGGCTTTTAGGTCAGAGGAGAATACTCTCTTAAAGAAAACAGTTTGAATAGATTCTACTTAATTGGAAAAATTCCTGCCACAAGGCAAGAATTTGCAATTTTTCTTACAGTCTCTTAGTTTCTTTTAACTCTTTGGCTTTTGCAAATGGCTCTGCTTTTTCAACTCTTAAAAACAATCCTTTCATTAATTTTCTGGGTACCCCCTCCAGATTCTGTGAAAGATGAGGAGTCTGGAGGACTAACAGCCCAGGATCTGACCTGCATCAGGCCCTGGTTATCAGAGCTCTGCAGAAATTTGTCTCACAACTCATGGGGTGGGTGGTGTTGGCTGGCACCAGCAGCAGGGGAGGGGTGGTAACTACGCCAGGGCAGCGAGCACGTCGATGTGCATTTACGCTAACGTGTGTGTTCATGTGTGCAGATGGATATACTCTGAAGTTCTGTTAGCAGCTGAAGTGTGATTTCACTTCGACTATTTGCAATGTTGATTTTTGCAGTGTTGGTTCTCTGTACTAAGGAACATGAAAAACTTAAGCTACAGAGGTTTATTTAGCGAGACGGCGAGACTGAAAGTGAACAAGGAGCTTCACGATTTTGACATATAATTCTTCAGATATGATCAAAGAACTCGATTTACTGGAAGTTCTACTAAGTGTCAGGAAAAACAATTTAAAGAATTGGAGCTGTCGACAGGATGACACTTTCATTTTGAGGCAACTTTCAAGGTTTTGAAACTTGCTCTTTTTCCACTTAGGAAAAAGTGTTGGAACATATATTTTCCTAATGAACGAGTTGGAGTTTGGTTTCATGTCAAAAGGAACTTGAGCACCCATCACTCTTTTTCAAAGGAAAAAAAAGAAAAGGGTTTAATTGAAAAATGAAATTTATTCTGAACAAAACTTTTATTGCAACCAATGCGCTTTTATGTAACTCTCTTGTTTTAACCAAATAGCATAGTAGAGTACAATTTAACTTAAAAACGTATATTCTGACTAGCAGCATTAACAGCTCTGCTCTTAAGAATACTAAAAAAATCTTTATTTGCTTAGGACCAGCATTACACAGAATGATTAGACCACCATCTGAGGGAAGAAGTTATAGAGCTGAAGTGACTGCAATGTTTTAGTGTCTCAGATTAGTTGGCATCCCTTGGGGAGACTCTGTTCTGCAAATACAGAGTCACAATTCTTGTCACAAGTGTGTGCTGAAGCTTGTAATAGGTTTCTTCTGAACCTTTCACACTTCTGCTTTCCACAGAAGGTTCATTTACCTTTTCAAAGCAGAACAGAGCTGTTTTTAGATTGTCTTGATTCCAATAGACGCTGAAGTCCCTTGAGCCTAAATTGGGATGCCTTCGTCTAAGCAAATTTTTATCTGACTGGTTAGCAGAGAAGGGGAGAAAATGGCACCAACTCTAAAAAGCTTCATGCTCTGTGTTTTGTTGTTCATTGATTGTTCCTTTCAGGAATTTTTGCACCACATGCCTTTCTCATGTCCATTTCCATATTTAAAATGTCGAACACTCTTAAAGTGGTTAGCTGAAATCCAGGGACTTTTGCACAGTCTGGCAGTTAGTAACTTTGTGTGCCTAATTAATTAATTAATTAGATATAATATTGCTATTTAATTATTTTATTCACACAAGTATGCAAGGGTCACTCTAACCACTCCAACTGCCCCTCTGTATTTGTCTCCCCCAAAGAACAACCACATCTGTCTGTGGCTTACTTCCCCAGTTTCTAAAGTTACAGCTGCAGTCCTGGCCTGTCCTACAACACCTCACACATGTTTGGGTTTCTTCTGAGTCTGCATCTGATCCCCACATCCTCAAATCCATTCAGCACTTCTGCATTCAAATGCCAAGTTACCAGTGTGATCTACTTGGTTTACAATTCCACATAAATGGGGGAGCACACATTTAGTTTACCACAATCTTTCTTGCCTCAGCCAATACCTGTGGAGCCCATTCTTTATCAATTAAAACTTAAAAGGGCTGCCGACATGCTGAAAAAGATTCTAGAATACTGCAATTCAATGCAATTCAAGGAAATGATTTCAAATATACCATGTCTTAGGGCTGTAAGGCATATGTGTTTTATGACTGTTTCCAGTCAAACTTGAATTTAGGACTGGGTGACAATGTGGGATTCCTGGGAATGTGGAGTGGTTCATATCCCTGAGAGGTGTAGAGAAAACAGCAACAAGAATATGCAAAGATGAGGATGAATTTATGTAAACATTTTAGGAATGGTCTCTGTGACCTGTTCAGCCCTGCCTGAAGTTACAACCTCCTTGCCACAGGCTTCCACTATCCCAGGTTGCTCCAAGCTTGGTTTTGAAAGCTCCCATGGATGGGACAGCAGCTGCTTCTCAGGGCAACTTCTGCCAGTTCTTGCCCACCCTCACGGGGAAGAATTCCTTCTGTGGCTCCAAAACATGCTGGCAACATGAGTGGCTGCATTTTAAAAGCCGTGGGGGGAAGGGAGATCAAATCATACTTAATTTATTGAGCCTTTGTTGCATTATAAATGAGCTTCCAGGAACACGAGCTGCTCCAAAGTCAGGTTTTGTGGCGCAGTGACAGAGCTGCTGTTTCATCTGCAGGGCTCAGTCCCAGAGCAGGGTCAGGAGGAGCCCGGCAGCCCCGGTGGGACGAGGACATTCTGGGCCACAGGAGATGCTGTCAGCCCTGAAGCCAGGGGCTATCACCTGCCTGGTGGGCACCTGGTGAGCTGAAGCCTCCTGCCTCCCTGGTGCAGAGGAGGAGAAGCAGGAACCTGCAACAGGAACCTGCAACGCTGAGCCCTAAACCACCAGGCTGTGAAGTTCAGCAGCCTGGGCTTCTTGCGTTTGTTCTGTTGAAGCTGTTTCACTTTGTATGAATAATTAAATACTCGCCGGGCTGGGGAGAGACAGGGAAGTGATTCTGTACCTCACCAGCTAATTGCAAGAGGCAACAAGTAAAATCTTGTGGTTTCTTTTTGAAAACTGTTACTGAAATAAATTCTCCAGTGTTGGTTTGTTGACAAACTTGTTACGCTCCCTGAAGTTTAAATACCTTTTTTTTGTCTGGGGTTTTTAATTTTTTTTTTTTTTAATTCCTTAATGTTGGCATTTAGACAAAAAAATATCCATAGAAAATTTGGATATTGGTAAAAAAAGAGACGATTATTTCTATTTTATAATTTTACCAAAAAAAAAGAGAGCAATTTAAGAAAAAAATTGAACACAGAATAAAAAATGAAAATAAAAATAAAAATAATAAAAAACCACACACAAAAAACCCTCACAAAACCAGAAAAAGACTCACAACTTCAGGATTTTTTTCTCTAGAAAGATTTACAATTTAAGAGAGGTAAGGTTATCATTTATATGTATTAATAGATTGAATAGGGATATTTTTGAATCTTTTTTCCTTAGAAATATTTGGAAATTGAAATCAAAGAAAAATATGCAAGAATTCACCCTCCAAAAAAAAAAAACAAAAGTCAAACCCGAAGCCAAAAAAGCAGGTCAAAACTACAGTAAGCAAACAACAGAAAATTCCATTTGAAAACCACTGCACAGGCAAGTACAATTTGGAACTGAAATGCAGTCATATATTTGCAGAGACTTTTATAGGTTTATATTTTGCATTTTTCCACTGCCTTGAATCCTCTGAAGTAACTTGAGTAAATAGATGTCTCAACTCAGCCAAGCTGCAAAGCTCACATTTAAGTCTCTTCTTCAGCACTTATATCTGTATGTAACTTAGAGCATTTTCTTAATCAGATGGAGTTAAAATGATTGAAATATACAAGTAGATTTCAGTACTTTCTTAACTGAATATAGAAAAACAGGATGAAAAATTCTGTTGCTACCAGGATCTGACCTTTCCTGGGTTTTGATGCAAACTGAATTAGCAACCTTGATGGCATTCTCCACAAGATAATCTTGTTTGGAATCCTCCTGTTTCACATTATCTCTGTTTTTCTTAGAGCCAGAATTTATTGCAATAGATTAGACCAATGTAAAATCTGATGTGCATCTTATTGGCAGGAGCAGTGTGCAAGAGTCACTATCCATAAACTTCTGTAGAGTTACCAGCTCTCGGTGCTTCAGACAGAGGCAGCACGATAGAGAACTTTACTCCAAAAGTGTGCAGTATTTCACTATTATAACTCCATCATGGTCAATTAGCCAGACATGTTCCTGACTTTTATCTTCAAAAATGATGCTTCTTGATTATTTATGTTTCCAAAAGCTATTATTGAGTAATTCAGTGTAGTGAAGGACTTCAATATGCTCTACCATTGTGACTGTAAATCCAGGTGTTAATACTCCCAGGTGGCTCATCATCTCACTGCAGATACCTAATAAAGTTGCCATTAGCTGGCAGTATACACTGAAAAAAAAGCTATACAGCCAGCTGATCTTCTCATTAAAGAAAGGGCTACTAAGGAATGCCAGGAAATTATCTGAGTTGTCCGAGTCTTTAAAGCGAGAAAGGGAAAAACTAAAGAATATTTATTTCTACAGATTGCTTCAAGGAACACAGATGGAAACCATAACCAACAACAGCTGGAGGACAGAGACCCAATGGCTTGTAGTTTGAGAACAGACCACAGTCACTGTAGTCAGCCTGGGGTGGAAGCCAGGTATTAGTTTTCCAATCTTGCTTTTGAGAGTAACTTTAAAAACCATCTGATTCTGATAAATTCAATGTAATTTGACTTATCTCCTGAAAAGATATAGACCTGAAAGTCTCACCATCTTTGACTGAGAGAGGAAATTTGGGGAAAATGGATAAAATATTAGTAAGGAAATTGTTGATGACTTTTTTGCTTTCTAGTTAAGAAAATATGTTAGATTTAATATTGTTATCGTGATAACATCTTAGGATGTAATAATCTTGTTCATATCAGGTGCAGGATAGATTTGGTCCTACTGAGGAATAAATATCCACAAAAGGTTTTCTTCACTGTAATATGCTCACATGTAGACTTTTTCTGCAGAGAAATCTAAAGTTTCAGGGTTTTTCATTCTTTTTCAAAGCAGTCAAAACATAAATTGTCCCAACCTTGTGTTGTGCTGGCCTTCAAGGACAGTGGTCTCTGGGGAAACTCAACATGATTCCAAATTCCTGGCTTAGAATGTCTGTCTTGTGTATCCCCTGGAAGAGCTCTAGATATTCAGATTTTTTGCCAAAACACTACATTTTCCCATCAAAAACAACTTGATTGTGAAACTCAGGTGACAACTAGGGTGCACACTGAACGGGTAAAAGCCTGGATGAGTACTGAGTTGCAGGTCAAAAGCTACTGGCAAATGTTTGTGTTTTAGAGTATTACTTCCTAATCTGCCCCAATTTTTTTCAAGCCCTCAAGGGCTGTGTGACCCATGGGACTGTCAGCATACACACAACACAATCACATTTCTGTTTTGTTTTTTTTTTCTGGTGGTTTTTCATCCCCTCTTTTTCTGTACTCTTTTCCGTTACCTGCCATGAGCAGGTATGCAAGGTCAAGCCCTCAGAAGTGATAAAATGACAGAATTACAGTTATTATGCTATCCAAGTGCACTGTCAGTTGCTATCATGTGTATGAAGGTAGAGTCCTGAACACACTAATTTAACTGAAAACTCTTGTTTTCAGTGTTCATAGTCTCCTTCACTGCATAAAAGGGATAGTGCTCTGGAAGCTGACTATGTCTTGACAGTGGGAATGTCCGTGTGCATAAACACATTTCCTCAAATAAAAACCCAGAAAAGCTCTTCATCTTCTAGGGTCAAGGCATGTGAAACCTGGCGCAGTGAAACGCCTTGTTTGTGTGGTTTTTATAAGGATCAATAGAAGTAAAGGGACAATTGCAGAGCTCCTACATCCAAATTTTTTCTCTCCCTATCATTGCCAAAGCAGCACAAAGCAAGCAAGCAGATAATCCTCAGTGATCAAATGCAGTGGACTGAAATATTAGTAACAAAGATTTTAATATGCCTCTACCTGCCTGTAGCTTTTGACAGAGCAGTCAACAAGAACAACAACAGAAATAACTGGGAGATTTGGAACATTCTTCTTTAAAACATTGAAAGTAAAGATTGAAATAAAAATGTAAAGGAATAACCATCTGAGGCAAACTTTTCCCTGTATTAAAAACTCCTGGGCTGCAAACCTGTTTATTCCAGATGCACNGTGTCTTAGCCTCTTTTTACTGCTTTTTGCTATTTATCCTAAGGAAAAGTAAGCAGAGAAAATACATTATTTTTTGGATATTTACGCAGGTTGCAGTAACAGATACACTTTGTAGACACATACTATTGGGACTGTAAGGATAGCTAATTAATATATTAAGACTAATTTTTGTGATTCAATAAATTTTGGTTTTGTTAATGAGTCTTCCATATTTTTTAAGATAAATTTATAAATAATAATTTAAAAACTCATGC
>VWZV01002130.1:0-19308 GCA_013397155.1 Irena cyanogastra | reverse complement strand
TAGGATCTTGTGTACAGCATAAGAAAAAGTCTAGGAGATATGACTGGAAATGCTGAATTTTGTTGATTGCTACTGTCTCATTTTGTAAGCAGCAGGAAATCTTTAATTTCTAGAAAGTATAAGAATTGTACTTGAATTTAAGAAGAAATATCCTGTAATGTTTTATATAAAATAACTGGTGGCCTTTTTTTTAATTCTTTTTACTGCTAAGGAAAAAGAATTAAAACATTAAGAGATTTATACATCTCACTAGGAGACAAAATTTCTTTCGAAGACTGTTTGGAACAATTAAATCATATAATTTCAAAAATGTTATAGTACAGTTTTGAAACTTTTTTAATACATAGGTTCATGCTACATTTTAAGCAGAAATACACTCCCTCAGAAGAAGTATCCAAAAACCTCTATTTTTTTTTTTTAAATTTGCTTCTACTCGTCATCTTCATAGTAATCATAACCTCAACGCAGACTCTGAACAAGATTCCAGGCCTACCAGAGCTTCTAATCCAGCCTTTGCCACTATAATTTGCTTGGGTTTTTGCAGTAGCCAGCACTCTAAACAGATCAGGCCCTGAAGATTTACCACAAGTTTCTTCACAAGGAATGAAGAACATTGTCAGACACAGGCAGGAAAACTGACATTTATTAAAATCAATGTTTTTTTCTGTGTGACTTGTTAAGTGAAGTGGGATGACACCATTTGTTGAATGTTGGACATAATTCCTCCTTCACCACACACCTCCCATTACTGGCTGCACCAGCACCTGAAGCACAATCTGATCTCATCCCTGTCTGATATAACAAACAGTTCTGTATCTGACTCCTTATTCTCATTTGGGACAGCTAGCAGCAGGACAGCAAGTTCTCAGCAATGCAAGATTTGCCAGGTGTTCAGGTAGTACCTACCTTCTGGCTTCTTTCAAAATTTTCCTGAGCAGTGGACGTTCTGAGGACCTCAGACAGCTTCATATTTTCACATGAAGTTTATTGGCCATTGGTGAGAGTTATCACTGTTATCTGCCTAGCAGATGTCACGGCAACCCAGCCTTTGTGCTTTCCCTTCAGCTTCACTCATTGTAGGTATCATCATCATAAGAGGAAAATAAAATTGAGGACTCACAGTAACTACAAAAGTATGGCTTTATAGTCTAGCATGGACTATCTGTCCTAAGTATCAATTTCTTGTCAATTATTAATGAAATATTTTCTATTAGTCCATATCACAATAGATCCTGAAGAGATGCTGAAGTTTGCAATCTAGCTGAAAATAATTCGCCAGTGTTTGAGTTTTGAGTAGCTGAGGCTCCATTTCTCCACTGGAAGACTTCAGGAGCAAAAAAATATCATAGATTTGGTTTGGGGTTTTGTTTTTTCCTTTTCCATTACTTTTTTACATTAATTAAAAAAATAACACTTGTAAATGGTAAATTGCAAATTACTGATGGATGTTTCCTAATACTACTTAAATATTAGAAATCCGCAGCTTTCTGTGACACAAACTGACATCTTAAGCAGTTGTTTTGGTGAATTTGCTCTAGAAAAATCAAAATTAAAAAAAAAATTCAGCAGCAATCATTGACTAAAAATAATTAAGCACACAGGAGAATAGACAGCAGGGTCTTGGCAATGTTATTTCCTATTGTTTGTTCTGCCAAACAAATTCAGGCTTGAGGGGTTTTGGATTTGTATCAAATATTTGGAAACAATCCTGTCCATTTCCTCGCTGCATCTGATTTTCAGCATGTTACCAAACAGGGCAAAACATCTGAGAATTCCTCTCTCACAGTGAGATTTTTTTGGGCATGAAAATTAGAAATGGTGAAAACATGAATGACTTAGCTGCTTCTGAAAGCAATATCGCCAGAAGAAAAAAGAATATTTAAGTATATGTGGCAAAATGAATTTTATTTTAAAAGGTTTAGTGTAAGTAATCAGTTTTTGGAAACAATCTTGCTACTTAAATGCAGAACTGATAATATGAATTTCTGTATAGAAACTCTTATAAAGGTCATACTCACAAAAATTATGTTCCCAAATAGATGTTTTGAGCTGTCTCCCATAAGAGGTGAAGTCCTGAAATACTAGAATTCCCCTTTTATCAGCTACTCTCTCAATATTAATAAATAATAATAATAATAAAACAAGTAAATGGAAAAATTGAGGCTACTACAGGATTTCTCAGTCTTCTGGCTAAACCAGTTGATTTGTCTAGGAGCTACTGTTATCTCTTTTAATCAATAGTTTGGGTTTTAAGTAATGCAAAGGCGCAGAATAAATGGGGAAGGCACTCATTATTATTTATTTTATAAAACTAAATCAAGTATTAATTGAAGTGAGAAGAAAATTAAAATTGAAGAATAATTTCTTACTTCTGTTCTTCCCTAAATGGAAGAACAGAAAATGGAAATGGATAAAAACTTATCCAAATATATGCTTCCACACTTTTATGTATGAAGTTTTATATGAATATAACTCCAAATATATCTGTCCAGATAAGAATATGGAAACATGTCCAATGTAATAGCTGACTTTCAATAATTATGCTCAGTTAAAGACAATTCAAAGCTATATAATTTCTGGGTCATTAAATTATTTTAAAATTGTCATGGAGCAAGGTAATCAGTATCATGGAGCACGAGAACAAAGGAGGAACAAAAGCTTCAGTTGCTAAAAGCAAATAAAGAAAACGAAACCTTTTCTTGTGTGAATAGCAGTATTGTTTGGTAACCTGCAAAGAAATAAATAGATTTCCATTTCTGTGAAGATGGAAAGATAAAGAATAACTGCTGTTGGAAGAAATAAAGATTTTCAATTAAAGGAAGGGATTCACACATTAAAGTATATTCCTGAAGAGCAGGATATGAAATATCAAATGTCATAGCAGAAATCAGGGTTTTTACATGTTGTGTATCTCAGCCATAAGTGCCAGGGGTGATTATAAACTGAGTGCTGGACAGAATGATAACAAGACTTGCAAAAGATTCTTGTTGTTTATAGGTAGATTTTTTAAAAATAATTAAATAATGGTTTTAAAGATTTTTTAATATTCGAGCTCAATTATTTACTTGTCATATTAAGTTGCACTCACAAAGAGCAGCTTAGAAGACAACGAAACAAATAAAAAGCTAGAGAAGTATAAGGTTTAACCACTTCCACAGCTCCATCACACAACTAAAATCTAGTTGTGTTTCTTAGAACTATTACTGTTCAATACTTTCTACAACAATAAGGAGTTTTGGAAGCAACTCATTGGTATAGTATCCAGTCTGAGAGATACCTAGATGTTTCTACCACTGCTGAAGTGAGGCCTTTGTGATCTCTTTAACATTGGTAAAATGAAGTGGAAGTAAATGAAGAACCATGCATCTTACAGAATAGGTTTTTGGTCAGGACATTCAGAATTCACATCCAATAGCTTCTTCATAGTAAATTATAAATTTGTAATGACTGGTGTATGCACATACATATACACAAATAAATATATATATATGAAGACACTCAAGGCTATCATAACACAGATAATTTAGAAGCTGTATAAATCACATCCATTTGTTTTCAAGACTTTTGCTTTCACCCTTGAAAGGAAGAGAAACAAAAATCTTGTAACAACATTCTCTCCTATAAAGCTTGGGCAGAGTTAGAAACCACTGCATGATTTTAAGCGATCTAAGAAGCTGTAGCATACATTCACTTCATCTCATAGCTGTTAGCTTTTGATTTAAGGTTGCTTTATCTTGCCAGAAGTGTAAAACACAAATGAATAATGGTGAATTGGCTATGATGTCATACAGAACTAATGGCTATTCAGCTGAAAAGTTTAATTAATATTGCACATAAACAATTTTACCTGTCACTATAGGTCTGACCTTGCAGTTTTCAGATATGGGCAGATAAGTTAAGAAATAGGAATACACAATCCAGAAGTAAGGATATTTGTATCCTTGGCATGTGACAGGACAGCAATAAAGGTAATTGAAATATATGATGCATTTGGCATTGATGCAGATACCTAATTTTGATGGTGTAGGAGAATGACCGATGTGACACTTTACTCATTTTCTTCAGTCGGAGCTTGTACAATTTCTCAAGAGTAAATGACCTTACAGTATTAGATAATATAGTCCTGACCCTGACTATCATGGAGGCTCAGAGTATGAATATGCAGTCAGCAAAACAGCCCTACTAAAATTTAGCTACATTTTACTGCGGGGCAAAATCAATTAAAAGTTTCAATGATAATGTCTGGTGGCCTTGACATCCTTGATGTTCCCTCAGCTGCTTCTCAGTTTCTGTTCCATCTGCTTCTGGAATTTTCTGTGTTTTTTAAACATACTTTCACTGAGATGCCACCAGCTGCCTGAGGGGCTCAGCTGTGCCCTGCAGTGTGTCCCGTGGAGCCAGCTGGAGCCATCTGTGTGTGGCGCAGGGCAGCCCTGGTCCCTCCTCACAGAGGGCACCCCTCAGCCCCTGCTGCCACTGCCTGGGCAATACTCTCAAATCACTGTTTTGGATAGCTAAACACTCAGTTGAAGGTCTGTCTACGTTTATTTCTGCCCAATGTCTGATCCAATAAGCAATCTCAGAGGATACCCACCTTATTAAGCCTTAAAGAAAGGATTGGAAAAATGGGGTAAAAATTCCTCCTATATATACCATTCACCCATGAGAAACAGTAATGTAGAACAGACAACTCATGAAATTAATTTATACCTTTTAACTAAAACTATTCAAACTTTTATTTTCTGTAACTCAGGAGAGTACCTTAACTGAAAGCTTGTGTCACATTACAGGTCAGCTGATTTCAGCCTGACTTACTGAAGGTGACATTAAAAGCTCTTATTTCCAATATTATTTTTCGCTGTTTTAACTCCACTAAGTAGACTTGCTGTTAAATTTTTCTATTCAGCGTGCTATCATGAGTCTAGAATTAGGACTTCAGTGTCCTCAACTTAAAAATATAATATAAATAAAATGAGCATCTTAAAAATTAACATAGCAAATATAGAATGCAATGCCAGTACATTACTTTTTGGCTTAGCAATAACTTAAATTACTATTGCTTCATTAAGAAGGATTTTTGTTGTAAAACATGAGTTCCATGTGCTCCTTTTAAATACTGTTCTGAAAAAAAAAGCCCAGCCAATAGTCAAATAATTAATTTATTTGGTTATCTAATTGAAAATAAAAAGAAAAGTATGCAACTTGCTCCCCAAAATTCATATTTTTTCAGGTATTACAGTCAAATATATATATATTACAGTCAAATATTTTCTATGATATTTCATTGTTTATCAGAATAACTACAAACATAAGGTGAGATCACCAGCAAAGACCAGCAGCCACAGTTACCATCTGTGAGAGTATGGCCTCTCAATTATGGAGTACACAATGCACAACTACTTTTTTTTTTTTTTTTTTAACTACAGATCTTTAGCATCCATAATTAACCAGTCTGACTTTCTGGAGGCTTTGTTTCAGTAAAGAGGATTAATTTTACAGGTGCAATCCTTAAATCACAATGGTTATGTCTAAAAACTATAAAAATGGTTACTTCAGCTAGCAAGTATTTTTACCTACTACAATGTTTTCCTTTAACATATTCCCAATATTTGGGCAAGGATTTTTGTGATGGCTTGGC
The DNA here is from genome assembly GCA_013397155.1 of Irena cyanogastra. Taxonomy (NCBI): domain Eukaryota; kingdom Metazoa; phylum Chordata; class Aves; order Passeriformes; family Irenidae; genus Irena; species Irena cyanogastra. The sequence continues at coordinate 13,670 of VWZV01002130.1, read as the reverse complement.
CCTGGCTGGATGCCACACATCCATCAAAGCTACTCTGTCACTTCCCTCTTCAGCTGGTCAGAGGAGACAAAGTATAATGAAAGGTTTCCAGGTCTGGATAAAGACAGAGAGAGATCACTCACCAACTACCATCTATCTAGACCCTGATTTTTATTTTGAAATTTATGTCCTTTTTTGGAAATAATGAAATCCCTTTAGGGGAAGCTAGATATGTTTTTGGGTACTGTGTGTTTCTCTTAACCTGTAACACAGATATTACATAAATTAAGAGAACTTTTGCAATAAAAATAATGGCCCCTAGTAATGAATTTTTGTAACAGTAACAATCTTATAAATGGGAAGAACATTATATGAAATAATACTTTCCCATTTTGTAACTGCAGCAATATGAGTATCTTCACTGTGAAAAAATAAAGAATAAAATTAATATTATTCATAATATCTACAGAAGATATTATTATTTTGTATTATATTTCTTTCAGGAATTATGCTTTCTGATCCAAATTTTCATTCCATAATAAGTTGCTTTTTAATGATACTGAAACCAATACAAGCCATTTGAAAAACTCAGAGAAGTTCCTTAATCCAAGTGGTGAACTTTGTGTTCACACATAAAAAATTGCTTCGTAATAAAACAAAATAATAAATTAAATGAAATAAACTGTAAAAGAAGTTCTTGGACATTCACGTGAAACTCTTAATCAAGTTTCAAACTGACTGAAGGTAAATTAGATCCTAGGCTTATCAAATGGCTCATCCTTATGCTGTGTTATTGGCAAGAAAGAGCTGAAAGTCACTGTGTATAGTTATGTGCTGTATCAAGACTTTTTGGTCCACTATTTTTGCTGGACTCAGTAGAGGTTTCTGGTGCAATTGTTTTGCTTGTTTTCCATTTAATTTTTGAATATAGAACACCAAACTAATGTGTAGTAATACTGTACTGAATCCATATGCATTCTTAGATGTTTTATTCTGCCTAAAGAACCAGCTTAAGAACCAGTAGAAACCACATATTTTAGGATCTGTTTTGCTGTAGAAGTAATTTGTGCCCAAGAGTAAGCCCCATCTTGCTTTGGCTATGTTATCCATTTCATAATCCTCTCTTTCTCATCAATTAACTGTTCAGCTGTCTAAATAAATCTACCTAATATCATTTGATGAATGCAAGGGTGGTTCAGACATCCACTTAAAGCTGACAGACAGAACACAGGCTACTTTTTATAAATTTTTTTTTTTTGACCAGTAAATTCCATCAGGTAAAATAAGCTGGTAGCAATTACTGCCAAAGTAAAACTAGTAGCTAGTACTTACATTTGGGCAATCAAACCCAGCACAAAATTCAATTGTAACTTCAGACTTGTCTTTATTGAAAGGCAAGAGCTGGAAACATAGGTAGAGAAGACAATGGAAAGGAAGAACAAAAAGGAACAGAAACACTTCTAAACCTTTTCTCTCCATGTTTAGAGCACTTATTTATGTCCCTGAACCAGTATGATATACCTGACCTTTCTTTGGTAATGAAATACCTCCCAGTGAACATCAACCAGAATTATGACTGAAAAACAAATGCCTGTGATCTTGCAACACTAACCATTAGAGTACACAAAAGCTTGATCATATTCTTTCTCATTTTTTTTAAGAATTGCGTATTTATTCTTTTGAAAAGGAAATAGTTTTCAAAAAGAGTGAGAAGAGATAGGTGATGGAAGTAGAAGGCAGATGCTTGGAATATCACAGCACTGAATTGCTCTAGTTATCTTGCAATTACTTTAGCTAGGTGTCTAGGAAGCCCTAATCTCAAATATTAACAGAAAAAAAATCAGACATCTCATGGATATTTAGTATTTTTATATTAATGATTTAATTATTTAGCATTTTTAAAATGTAGCCGTGCAAATTACAAAGTTCATGTCCTTTTATTTAACTTACCATACTCCAATCAAAGAAATTTCTGATGTCATATTAAAAATATTAACCTACAAATGAGAAAGTAAAATAAGCATAGCATTTCAGACACATTTATTCTTTTTCTGTTCTACAAAACATGTCATCAACTGACTTGTTATATGTCTTTAGCCATCTGAAATATGAACTGCTCTTCTTAGTGTTCTGCCTCCTACATCAGTATAATTTCCATTGCATTTTATCTACAGTAATATCTTTTTTCAGTCCTGTTTTGAATGTCATTTTATATTCCCAGTTAAGTAATATTTTCCTCTTCCTATTTTCTACTGTATCACATACTTGCACAATTGCTTTTTTCTCTGACTCCCTTAAAAAATACTTTAGGTTTCTTTTACTTACATTTTTGTTGGAACAGCAAACCTGCTAGGGTAGTGTGATTTTTGTAATGTCTGTTTGCTGTAGCACAAACAGCTTACTCTAATTATACCAGATAAATCACTGGGAAAAGGCCACTCTAGTTCTTAAATTTTATATCAGCTAAGTTGTCCCCTTTGGTGTTTTAATTTAATGAAATAAGTTAATTGATGCAGAAATAGTTCGGCAGCACTATTATTTGAAGAGTCTGAGACAGACTGAATGATGATTTCTCTCTGAGTCTAATGTGAACTTGATTATAGACCCATATCTGCTGAGAGAGAATACAGTCATCACTTCCTTCTAGTGTTCATTATTTTGGTTTGTGTCTTCATTATTTCAGTTTGTGTCCTCTTGAGGCCTTCCCAGAAGTGCAAGTCTCTAAATTACAGTCCCAGTCTTGACACTGCAATGCATGTTAGCAGAAACTTCTGCTGGCACTGTGGCAGACTTAAATCAACTGTGGTCTGTAATAGTTTGGAGATACTTCCATGTGAACTGTTTTACAGTATTAGCAATCAAAGTCAAAACAACTGTTTACATTTATTTCAGAAAAAAAATGGGTTGACAACATGACATGCATTTATATCACAAGTCCTCTACTGGTCTTTGCCTGCCTGTGGATATATCATTCCAGGAGCTGGATTTTGACCCTCCTTATGCCTCCCTTCCAGTTCAGGATATTCTCTGATACCTCACTTTATCTTTGTTCTTTTTCTTGGAATGTCATGGTCACTCACCTTTTTCATCTGCCTTTTTAGGAATCCTGTAGTTCTCATCCAGCTTTTTGCATAGATCTGTAACTATAATGCAATTGAATCTGCTCTTCAATGCAGTTTGTCTGACACTTTTAAATTATGGATAATAGGAAAATTAACAAATGACAGTACAGTTAGAAGTCTTCCACTGCTGTGTCAGAACTGAAAAAACCATCACTCTTGAGCTATAGTTGGGAGACTGCATTACTTGAATCAGGATGTTCCAGCTCATTGAATCTAAACTTATAGTATGCTCAAGTAAACTAAGTCTACTACATAATTACGGAGAATAATTCTTATACTGCATATATGGGAAAGTCTAAGTAAAGCCTATTCTTCCTTCTACACATTATAATTTTATATTCATTCCTTTTTCATGCCTACTTTAAATATTATTTGAACAATAAGAGCTTTGCTAATGCTTAACTCGGTTCTTTCCCCTTAATAGGATCTTTTGGGTATTTTTTTTAGCAGAAAAATTATTTAAGATCTCTTGTACACTGAGGTCACCTTTATGGCTGGTGCTCGACAGGGACATTTCTTTGGCAGTACTACATTAATTATACAGAAAAAATGAAATGTGGAATATATACTTTGGAATACAGACACTGATAACTGAAGAAATATACTCATTTACAAGCATTGTTTATCATTATGATTCCCTTAGTGCTGTACATAATAGGTCACATATTCAACAATAGTTCACATTTAATGGGTTTTACGGGGTAAAGAAAATGCCAACCATGAAGTTCTTAAAAATGCAGAAATAGGATGTTGATAACGTACTAATTTCAGGAGTGATCAGTGGCAGGTGCTCTGGAGGACTGCAGCCACTCTGTGAAGGACAGGAACACATTCAAGAAGGAAAGCGGATGCAACATCAAAGTGAGAGAGAGAGAAAGTGGGGCAAAGAAGTCTATGCCTCCTTCTCTGTTCTCTAAATTAACATCTCCTTTGAAGGAAACTAAAAGATCCACTGAGATCTTCAGGCATTTAAATAAAAGACTTCTCTACCTTCCAAGAAACTCCATTTATGGTCAGAAAACAACCACATTTCTCTTTTTAAAAAGGCATTGATTTTAGTGCTTCTAATTTTCTTATACTTTTCTTGAAATATTAAAAGTAATATAAATATTGTACATAAAGTCATATAAAATATAATAAATATTATTTTTAATATAGCTTTTACTGCAAATCATCTGCGCTGAAGTATTCTGTATATTAGAGATTATTCTGACATTCAAGAAATGCTTTGACTGAGTTCCTTTTGCTCTTCACAGAAAGAATTAAGAGGGTTTTGATTATTGACAAATTACAAGTATATTATTCTGAAGACCAGTACTTGGAGAACTTTCATATAAAGGAATAGTCCCAGTCCAAAAGTTAAAGACAAAAGCTAAAAGATCTTTCTCTCTGCTCTAGTTGTTATTAAGAAGTGGTATCATGCAAGAGTTTGCTTTTTACACTTGGGAACAAAGAATCCATGTATTTCTTCATAGTTCTCAGTAGAAGCCAAAGACTTTCCTTAGGTGTTCCTGAATAAAGTTCAGTAATGTTTACTTGGGAGCAGAGGAAATGATAACTTCACAAAAATAGAAATATTTTAGAATCCCACATAAATTAATCTTTTCCTAAAAACTAGGATCATTTACATTATGAAACTCTGGGTACTAATTGCTTTATATTTGTGTCACAAACAGCAGATTTTCATTCTTTTTTTGTAACTTAAAAGTACATGCAAGAAATTTTTCTTATGTCTGGTTTTGGATTTCATTTGGGATTTTAGCTGCAGTTTGCTACTGTGTGTAATGTGAGTTCATCGGTCTATGAAAAGAGACACACTGAGGAAACTGCTGTCTCAAAATAAATTTCCTTATTAGTCACACACTGTGCAAGCTAGTGTAGTGTTCAGAACACTGCAGTAAAGTAAATGCTACGAACTGGAGCATATTTATCTTTCAAATGCAAACACAGTTTTAGTATCTCATTGTGAATTTAGAAATGTAACTTCATAATTTGTCCATAAGGAAATAAAGTAAACATACAAAGAGAGAAAAATCATTTAAGAAGTAGTAGCCACATGTTAGGACAGTTGGAACCTTGACTTAAATTTACAAGTCCTTTGTAAATCATTTGAACTGTTTTCTTGTGCAAAAGAATGAAAAGAATGAAAACATAAAAAATACTCAGTAAATTTTCTGTAGCACCAAATGTTTTCCCTATCTCTGGGCCATTAGGATATAGGAATAGATGATAGTACGACCTTGCTTCACTGATGTTGATAGTCATATTTTTCTAAAATACAAGTGTATTAATGTCTTTTATAAAGAAATCTTCATAATTTCAAGAAGATGGCCTTTATCATAAGTAGTTGCAACTCAGTTTAGTAAATGAGCTATGTGGATGATTTGGACAAGCAATATGTTTTGAATTCATATGTCAAATATAGTGAAGTTTCAGTAGCTTGAAAATATGATGGAAAGAAATACATATTGCTTACCACTGATAATGACTGTCTGAAGTAGCTAATAAGAAAATTAAAGCAATTTGTTATATGAATTATGTTTAAGTTACTTAGCAGTCTAAGTACTTCCAAATTATCTGCTTTATCAGAATCAATTACCCATATTGCAATAGGACAAAGTAAGTAGTACTTACAAATGTAATTACAAGTTAAAAACAAGTAAACATTCCCTAAAGAAGGTACATTCTTAAGGCAATTTATGACCTGTTACTATATAAATTGCTGGTTAACAAATGAGTAATCAAACTGAGGTCAAAATTAAAATTAAATAATATGCTTGAAGTTCAGGTAAAAATAATAGTGAATTTGACCGATTTAGAAACTTTTGTTATTGCAGAGCAGTGTAATTAAAGTATGCAAACAATAATGTTGACATATAAAATCAGAAAAACACAAGAAATTACTCAAGCTGGCAACAGTTGCATATTATCTTGGATTTACAAGACTTTTCCCCTAGTAGTATTAGGTCAAATATTTACTCCTAACGTGTTATTGCTATGTCCTTCTTCGGTAATTTTTCAACCCTCTTCCACAAAACCACATACTCTTTCTGTGAGTTTAATCAACCTAGAAGTCAAACTATGCATCTAAGAACATTGTCCAAATGCTTCTTGAATTCTGACAAGCTTTGGCCTTGATCACTTCCCTGGGGAGTTTCCCAGTGCTTGACCACCCTCTCAGAGAAGAACTTTTTTTCTAAATTCTAAACTAAATTTCCTCTGGTACATCATTAAGCCATTCTCTCACATCCTATCACTGGACAGCAGAGAGAAGTGATCTGCATCTCCCTCTTGATCTACCACATGAGGAAATTGTAGACAGCAATGAGTTCACCCCTAAATCTCCCCTTGCCGAAGCTGAACAAACCTCATATTCTCAGCCGCTCCTCATCAGTCACTCCTGCCTGTCCTTCCACCATCTCTGTTTTCATTCCATGCATACATGCTTAGGAGAGACAGGAAACAGCATCCCTGTCAGACATTTTCAGTTACAATTTTTTCAAAGTGAAAGGAAGAGAAATTCCCCAAGTAAGCCAGTGTTTCTAATGTATCTCTTTAATTTGTGCTGGTAGAAATGATATGCAGGTGAAACATAGACTTTCGTGATCCAATGGTTGCTATAGACACTCCTAGTTTATTATTGGGAAGTGGAGAAATTGAGGCTTCTGGTAACTTCTGCTTAATGCCACCAGCGCACACTGGAGGCCAACCAAACTAAAGAAACAGCTTTGCAGAGAAGGACCTTGGGATCCTGGTGGAGAAGCTGACCGTGAGCCAGAAAAGTCCTCTCATGGAAAGGAAAGCAACAGCACGACGGGCGGTGTTAGGCAGTGCTGGCAGCAGGCTGGGGGGCTGCCTGTCTGCTCAGCACTGAGCAGCACCATATTTGGAGTCCTGTACATTCAGATTTTAGTCTGAGGACTATCAGAAATGTCCTCGGTAAATTAATGGCAAATAAATCTTTGTTGGGAGGGATCATGAGAGCAGTCTGGGCACTATCACCATTAGCCTCCTTATATTATGCAGTGTCTAAATAGTCTCACACAACCAAAGTTGTATGAACGATGGGAATACCTGCTTCAGGCAATTTATAAAATGATATAAAGAAAAATTACTACAGGATACAAGTTTATTACTATTACCTAGCACATATTGCTCATAATATTTAGGGGAAAAAAACCTACAACTAACCAAATTCCACTTCTTGTAAAACTCAGACTAGACTCTGACTTTATACCCTTCATTTCTATGATTAAGTATTAAAAATAAATTCAAAGAGTATTTGCTTTCCTTAGCAGCTCACAGAAATAAGCAGTAATGTATATTTAAAAATATGTTTAATTGTCTATTTAGCCTTTTATATTAGTAAACTCTCATAGAAAAGAAACTAAAATAAACATATGTTTTTATGTATGTAATTCTAGGTTTGTTTTTTGCTGTAGTACTTTGTATAGCTAAAAAGTATTGAATATTCCTTCTAATTTCTCATGCTTAGGAATTCTTTATTAAGACCATTTCTTTTCTTTTGTCCTGCTTGTTATTCTTTGAACTTAGGTCTCCTCAGGCTCTTCGATATTTTCTATTGACTCTTCTCACTTTAATTTAATTACTTTTTCTTTTTCTGAGACTTTGCAGAAATGGAAAGTATATGCGCTGTACTGGATTATATTTCTTACTTGACCTTTAAATATTAAAAGATGAGAAAAAGTATCTTGAAATAAATTCCAACTTTAGATCTGTGATTTTCTTTGAATCCCATAAAAAATGTGTATTCTTTTTGAAGTACGGTCGCATGCAGGAGCTGTGAATAAAATCAATAGCAAACAGCAGATTTAGTCATAATATAATATGAAAAACGGGAATACTTGTAGTGGTATACGAGCTCTGAAAGTGAAACAAAATGAGCTGGGGGAGGGGCAGGGTGTTGCTTAAAAAAATCCACTTAGAATTTATACATGAATCCTGTAATTTCTTCACAAAAGAGCTATACTTCAGTCAAGTTTTGATTGTCATAGAGTCAATAAAGAAAATAGTTTCATTTTAGTGTCTCTTTGTAATGACATGTGGTTAAGACTCATAAAGATAAAATCTGTAACTCCTGTAAAATTTTGTTATGAAAGAATAAAACCAAAGAATTCCCCATTTAGAAGGAAAATTTTCTTTTTCATTATCATTCAGTAAATATCAGTCCAATTACACTGCCACACAAGTAAAATAATTTACTTACTTCTCTCCTAGTAACTTCATGTGATGGTTTGGGGAAGACACTTTAAACATGAAGAAAAATTATGCATGATTTTTAGTAAAATATAAAGTTTGGAAAGTTGAAGGACTAAAATAACGTTAATAACAGATCGTTTTTTGACTAGGTAGGCAAACATAAATTACTCTTATTCTTCTTTTATTTGAAACATTGGGACTCTGACCATGAACTGATGCTTTATCGCTTTTGAAAATACTCTCAAAGGAACAAAATAGGAAGCCTGTATGAGCCATAGGGAAATGACTAGTGATGTGCTACTCCACTTAGACACTCAAAGCTCTCTGGGTTTGGATTGACTTCATCCAAGAGAACTGAGGGAACTGGCAAGGAAAGGTGTGGGCAGAAGGAGTTTTAAGATTGGGTTTTGTTTCTCTTTACCCTATACTGATTTTATTGATAAGAAATTTGATTTCTCCAAGGCGAGTCTCTTTTGCCCATGACAGCAATTGGAGTGATTTCTCTCTGTCCTTAACTCAACCCACATGCCCTTTGTTCCATTTTCTCTTCCTTTGCCCCGTTGAGGGCACTGATGGAACAGTTTTGGTGGGCACCGACATGAGACTGGGGTCAGATCGTTCCTGCCAGCCCCAGGCAGATATTTCAGCTGAAAAAGCACATCTAAAATGGTTCTTATGCTTGGGTTTGGTAAACAAATCACTCTCCAGGTTATTCGAGTACTGACATTTATCTGTGGCTGAATTTGAACTCTGAGCAGAAGGTTATTCTTGGGGAAAGAAGAAAGCATATTAACAATTGACATACATGTTACCATTGTTCAACAGATTCATGTTTAAAGGATACTGACACATCCCTACTCAGAGCAAGGTCTGTGTCATAATTAAGGCAGAAAGAGCCATAGGAACTCATTTAGCCCTCGAAAAATCTTACTGAGCTGACACCTAGCTTCAAGGTGTAAAACATATTTGTTAAATATTCCAAGAACCAAACGTCCTACTCAGCTAATATCTGCTTCTGGAAACTGAACTTCGTTCTATTTAATTTCACAAAGTCTGTTCTTTTTAAAGGTGTGGACATCCTGTGAGACCATGTCTGTGCTCATATAACTTGGTGCCTGGTTAAAACTTCTAGGCAATTAGGTGTAGAAGGCTGTTTAGAGGACTGTAGGTGTTTACTAACAGATCGTAGACACCAATTATTGTGGTTTATCTTTTGTATTGTAGATATTGAAGAAGAATAATATATGGTTCATAGACTGCCAGTTAATTATATGTCAATAAAAGGTCAATAAACTGCTTTATTCCTGATTTGGCTTAAAGTACATGAAGTAAGCATTTTTCTTCCCCCTGCCACAGTATCTAACTCATAGAGTACATATGTGTGTCTACCCAAAATCTAGCTGAAATGGGAGTTGGAAATTGCTCAGGTAATTTTTTAAATTACTCTGTTAAGATTTTGGGTCTGCAAACTCTGCTATTCAGGAAGATACCTAACCGCCAATTGCATCAGCACTAAAAATGTGACATCTACATACCTTAAAATTTTGAACATGAACTTTTTTTTTCTGAGTGCTCTATCCAGCATTATAATTCATTTAAACACTTATGATTTCGCCACTCAGAAATAGTAGACAAAAAATAGATTAAAAATTAAAAGTATTTATTGGAGAATGTCTATTTGGATTGTATTTTTTCACAGTTTCTTAAAGTTTAACTTATTTTTTACTATTTTTTTATGGTTAGTTTTATGAAATACATGTCTGTGTTTCTATAAGATCAAAGCCAACTTTTGAAAAACCTATTTGCATATAACAAGGCAAATTTTGAATCCAAACAGGTTACTAAATGTTATGAGAGTCTGTTGTTTCTCCTAACTTGCCTCTTAATTCTCCTCTTTAAAGAAAGAGAATGTTTTTACATTTGACAGGCTTTAAAAAGTATATCTTATATTTGACAGGCTTTAAAAAGTATATCTTATATTTCAAAAATTATTTGACCTCTAAACCAATGTAATAAAATTAATATGTATCGTATATTACACTAGAAAATAATATTAAAATAGTACTAAATTTACTATATATGTATATATATATACATATATATACATATATATAAATAATACTAAATTTGTACTAATAAAGTTACCAAAATCCAGCATTAAGCCAGGGTTAAGGCCCTTTATGTAGTTCTAACACGCAGAACTTCAAAATCTGTGTAAAGTCTAACACAATCACTTAATGTAAATATCATGTATCTTATGTTTTCTTAAAAATTAGGTTTGTCATTCAGTATAATGTTTTTTAATTATTTTAAAGGTCTTGTATTCACTCCTTGCTTATTTCTGTACAGATTTATTTTTTCAATGTAGGACTTCCGTCTAGACTTCCCAGTCTAGAGATTTAATATTGTCAACAATAATATCTTATTATCGAGGGATATATTTATATGGGCAAAGCAGCTTTTTTCTTTTTTTTTTCTTTTATTATGTGAGAAAGTTCTAATGAGAATAGAAACAATGATTACAATAATCTAAATGTCCAAACACCAGTAAAGTAATGTATCATAACATTTATATGAATAGAGAATAACATGGTTTGTCTAAGAATATACAAATTGATTTAATATTGCCTTCAAGCAAACATGTTCCTGGAGGAAAAGGTTGAAGAGGACTGATTTTGATACCTAGGAATGCAATGCCATACAATTATTTAATATCTTTTTTTGCAGGCAAGGCAAGGCAAGGCTCTGACCAGGCAGGGAGGATGCACTGGCTGCCAGTCCCCCTCACAATCAAGGAAACTCGCAGCACCTGCCACCAGAGCTCCGCATCGGCCACCACACCAGAAGCCCTGCCTGGGGGAACGGCCCAGGAAACCCAAGGGGTATTTAAAGCAGAACATAAGGCACCTGCCTCCTGTTTTGACCCTACATCCTATGGTGACTTATATCAGGTGAAGACTGGACCCTGCCTCTGAATGACAGGTGATTTGCCGTTTAATCTGTCTATTAATACTGTGCCTGTTAGTAGAACAAATCTCTTTGGTGATATCTTCTGAACTTGGTAAGGTGATGCAATATTTGGTTAGCTCACATCAGTTTAACTAATTCTCGATGCAGTATTTGTGCAGTATAGTAACATAAATTAATACTTGCTCACTTGTCTTAAGAAGTATCTTTTGATTGAAACACTGGAATATGGCTCAATATTTCCAGAAAGAAATTATATCAGAGCATTGTTGAAAACATATATTTCCATTCATTTTCATTATTGCTGCTGAGACCAGCAGTCCTGTAACTATGCAGATAACACAAACTCTCAAATACTTCAGTACTTACTGTATTTATATTATCTTGGGGGTCTGCATTCAAGGAGATCTTAAAATTGTATGATATAAAATGTTTCTAATCAAGTTGTGACACTGAAAAGCTATTGTGTAAGAATACAATGATCAAGAAGTTTTATGGGCTTGTTCTTCAAATATTTTAATTGCAATTTTTTGTTAAGCACAGTCTAGTTCTTATCTAGGACTTCAGTTTAAGCTTTTTTTTCTATATGGACAGAGGAATTGTAATCCATGTTTTAATTTTCTGTCAGGCATCTTATTTTCATTCTGATCTGTGCATTCCTTTTGTCTCCTAGTACTTAATTCAAAGGTGATGTCAGTCATTATATCCTCCTACCTTGTGTTCAGGTGGTACTAACTGTGTAATTATTTCCCCCTGCACAAAATACAAACACGTAAGGCCTTTTGTCTTCATGTGAATCCAGTTCTATCATTAAACTTCTGGCTCTTGTAAAGTAAACACAATCCGAAATCAACCTTGTCTGCATCTCATGTTAAGTTTTATTTTTAAACAGGCAATTTATGAAAAATATTGTGGATTTTTTTTTTTTACAACATACTCTCATTCCAATTGAAATCATTAATTTTTTAGTTCTTGACTTTGGAATAATTCTGCATGAATTATCTGAGAGAACCCCAACAACCTCAGTTTTTCTGAATATCATCATATCATCAAAGTTCTAATGTTTCTACAATTTTAAAAGCCATTTAAAAGTTTAAAAAAAAAGGAAAACCGCGCTGAAAGGTAGACACTAGACTTCTGGTAGACATGTTGGGTGAATTCATCTGGTTACCTGGAATTTGCAATACTCAAGAGGTTAATTAACACACATTAGAATTTCTCCATATACTGCAAGTAGAATAGAAGGAATAGTAGATGAACACCGATAAAGCCCCATGAGCTGAGTTAGGAATTACCTTACAACTGCTAATGAATAAAGTTATGAGTGACTGAGCTGTGGTTGCTTAGAGAGTTCTGGTTTCATCTAATTAATAGCACAAGCCAATAAACAAGACACTTGTGCTGTGAAAGCTTGTTTTAAATCAGTATTGGGACAACATTAAAAAAATCTGACCTCTCTCCCTGTAGGTAATTTCATATGAAAAGTCAGTATATACTGACTAGTCTTTTCTTATGAACTAGACATTAATATTCTTATAAATGCAGAAAAAACTTATATAGATTAATTATGGATAATATTAGGAGAAATGTTACTTTCTAAGTGTTCTAATATTTTATCTCATCTTTAAAAACTATCTCATCAGGGCTATCGTCCTGAAATACAAGAACTACCAGTGGAAAGGAAGTAAATGTTTAAATATCTAGAATTAAATTTCTGTTGTTCTTCACCTTTCTGTCTCTCCAACTTGTGTTGATTTCAATGAGATTTTTAGACAGTCAAGGTGCCACACAATTAGGGAATGTACATTGAAGTGCTTAAAAATATTCTTGAAAGACTACTGCTAGATTTTCCTTTATGCCTAAACTGGAACTACAGAGTACCTCATGCCCAAAAAAGTTTCAGAACAAAACATTCAAAATAATTTAAAAGATATATTAGATTGATTTTGACCTTCAAACCCCTTAATTATGTATATTTTTCATACTTCATACTGTTTTATATACATTCAATAAGGTTATTTACAGGTTACTTTGTATTATTTTCAGGATCAATAATAAAGTGGTAAAACTTAATTTACATCTACATTGACAGAAATATAGTTCTTAAACTTAAAATAATCCAATTAATGATTATATTGAGAACAAGCAAATTTTATGCTATATCAGATTAAAATTGATCTACATATGTAAAGACACACAATGAACCAATAGTTAAGGCAAGAAAAAGGAATATAAATTAGAATGCAAACTGAATGGACTTGAGGGTAGTGAATAAAAGAGCTTCAATCATTAAATTCCTGTTTTTGACTTCTCTACCTGGAAGACACACAGAAGATAGAATGGCTGGCTTTGGAGCACACTTCCCTACATTTAGAGTATAGA
>VWZV01002113.1:735-79433 GCA_013397155.1 Irena cyanogastra | reverse complement strand
AGCAGGGCCAGGGCCATGCCGGCGGTGCGGCTGCGGCTCCTGGCCGGCTGCCTCCTCCTCCTCCTCCCGCTGCTGCTGCTGCTGGGCGGCCGCGGCGTCGCCGCCCTCGGCCGGGACGCGGTGCCTTCCCTGCGAAGTGAGTGACGCCTCGGGGTGGCCCGGGGGTGGGGAGCGGCGGGCGGGCGGGAGCCCGGCACAGCCCTTGGCCCGGCACAGCCCTTGGCCTGGCACAGCCCTTGGCCCCGGCGCTCGGAGCTCTGCCGCTGTGTGGGACCGCCGGGCTTCCCGCGCCCTGCCGGGCCCCGGCGGCTCGCAGCGCTCCGGGACCGGGGGCTGCCCCGCTGGCTCCGCTTCGCGTCCTCAGTGCTTCTTATGCCGCTGCCCGTTGCGGTCCTCCGTGCAGCCGGAGAGAATAGGGATAATTTTATTCTCATTTCCAATAAATCCTAGTTACTTTATTATCACATAAGCAATTCTCACTGCTTTTTTTGGAGGGAAGGAAATGGGAGGTAAGGAGGAAGGAAATGAAGCTATCTTGTTCGCCTTGTTTTTTACAGTCGTTTATTCCCGATTAGCTGTGTTGAGCCCAAGTAAACAGGAACTTGGAGGTACTGATCAGCAATTAGCTCTTTATCTGGGGCTGATCAGCTTCAGGCTTCTCTTCTAGGAACATGTTTCTTGCCATCTTGTCCTTCTGTGGAGGGGCATGGATGTAGAGAAGTGGACCTATTCTAAAGCCTTCTCTTCATCCATTCAGTTTCTAAAGCATAGATATCTCCTTTCCTCTTTGAGTCCTCTGGGGCACAGAGCTCTGTTGCAGCTCTTCAGCTGCAGTACTTTGGGCACAGACCTCTCCCTGGCACCAGGAGCCTTTTAACAAAACCCATCTATGTGAGCGGCTGCAAAATACATGGTGTACTTTGCAAGCTGAAAAGAGGTGAGCCTGGAGGCATTCCCAGGCTTGATGTTGCTCCAGTTGTCTCATTGCCCCACTTGAAGACAGAGCTGAGCTGGAGCTCGTGGAGCTGTCACCAAGCCTGCCATCTCTGGTGTTCTATTTGTGCCATGAGCTGGCTGTCCCCTGGCTGTCTGCAGGCAAGCAAGCATAGCTCTCTTGCCAATTGCATTTTGTACGTGGGGAATGGAGACCACATTTGGAAGGGGGCTCAAGAATTATGGTCTGGCTGTTCTTGGCACAAGTTGTCCCAGAAGGAAAAAGGGACGTTATTCACAGAGATCATCCAGATGGGTTATTTGTGTACACTGGGAAAGAACATTATCTTTTCTCGGCACTCACTGCAACTCTTAAGAGCCTTACAGATAAAGGCTTTCAGAGGTTGAGAATCCTTCACCTTTGGGTTGTGGTCTTGCTCCCTCCACCCCAGGAAGGTGCTGTTATGGGAGATACTGCGTGCTGTGGGTGTAGATAAACTTTAGCAAACTCACAATCTGCGTGTGAATTCAAGTATCCTGGTGAATTAACCTCATTAATCAGTGTTTACTAGTGCTAACATCCCAGTTTTTAGTTACCTAGCAAATTACCAGTATATTTTCTGGTCAGCAAAGATAAGACTGCTGTGGAAAAGACATACCCGTAGTATGAGAGGCAGAAACTCTTTCTGGCCATATAAGTAGAGACACCTGTGTTGCCCGTGGGAGACTGGGTTGGATAAGAAGGGTGAAACCAGTACAAGCTGCAAAACTTCACTGGTTTTCACCTGCTGCCAGTCAGAAGGGCTTGCTCCTGCTCCATCTGACTGCCAATGTCTGAAGCCATGGGAGAAACAGCCGCTGTTAGCAGTGCCACAATCTGCAGTGCCACCTCTCTGTAAGCCATAGCGTGTTCTGTGCAGAATCTGTAACCAGAAACCTCTCCATAATCCATATCCTCTCTGTTCTGCTTGTTGTATGCACATTATATTGTTGAGCTGATCTCCTGTGTGTCTGTCAGACAGCGCTGTCGTGGTGCTGCTTGAAACATCTTCCTTTTTCAGGGCCACACCTAAGCTCTATGCACTAAACTCAGACACAGCATCTGGGTGGTCCTCTGCCTCTCATGTTTCATTTGTGGGCTATGTCAATTTCAGAGGGATTTTTTTATTATCATAGTTAGTGCTTCAGTATGCTAGATGTAGTCAATTACAGAAACTTGAAAGTGTGCATGGCAGAAATTATCATTATAAAATTTGAAAGCAAAATGGAAGTGCTGCTCAGGTTCTCAACACATAATCTCCTGAGGTGTAAAATAAATATCTCACATATAACGTGAGCAGAACTCCCTGGGTTATTTACCGTCGGATTTCTGAGTGAATCAAGTAGCTGAGCTGTTACAGGCTTACATTTTGCTGATTTCCAGTTCCTCAGCTGCTCTCTTTTTTTTTTTCAGTCTATATAATCAGTTAAACTTTTGCTCCCAAGAAATTGAACAGCTGACTTTTTTCACATACTTACAACATGATGTCACATAATTCAGTGAATTTCTAAGTGATTCCAAAAAATCTGGGATGTCAGGCTAGCCCCACAACATCTGCTCTTGTGGAGGGTAGTCACAGATAGTTGAACAATATGTATCAAACAGGAAAGGCATACTTTAACCCTTGGTCACCAGTTCTAATGGTATAGGTAAGTCCTGCTATTTCTGTGTCCTATTGACAATGCAACTTATTTTCTTTCTATCTCTGTAGTTGCAGAGTAAAGAATGAGTATGGCAATGTCAGTCTTAAAATATTCAGCTTTTACTTTAATTGCACAATCTATATTGGGAATTATTTTGCAGTATACAGCATGACTTGTTGTATTACTTAAACCTTTGCTCCATGACTGTGACCTTTACTCTGCCTTGGTGACCAGTGGCTTTTTTATTTAAACATGACTGATGTTTTTGGGCACCTCTTGTTTTTGTTTGAGGTTATTTTTGGCTATCCAGCTTGAGAAGTATTACCTGTTTTGTTTTTTTTTTTTTTTTTTTTTTTTTGTGAGCTTGCAAGTAGTCCACATATTTAGAAAAATCAACTGGCAGTAAAATTAGGCCAGTACTCCTTAGGTTTTTTGGAATGTCAGTTATTCTGATGGTTATTTTCCTAAATAGCTGCAATTAAAATGTTTGTCTTTTAATGCTGTTTAATCAATTGCGGCATTCTACAGACTGAAAGTTCGTTGGGTTTTCTTCCCCCTACAGATAAAGGGATATTTATTATCCAGAGTGAAAATTCCAGCTCGTGCATTAAAGTGGACAGAGCTGGCCTTGTTCTGGAAGACTGTGGTCAGCTCTCAGAAGAGATGCTGTGGAAATGGGTGTCCAACCGTCGTCTCTTCAACATTGGCAGCAGTTCCTGTCTGGGGCTGAACATCAGCAAACCAGAGCAGCCACTAGCTATGCTGGAATGTGATGCAACTCAATACCTGTTATGGTGGAACTGTGATGGAAAAGCATTAGTTGGTGTATCAAAGTTCAAGTTAGCAGTTGAAAACAGTAAACATATTGTGGCCAGAAAAAAATCTACTAGTCAATGGCAGCAGTATATGTCCTATGGTGAAGACCTTTGTGAACTCCCATTTCAAGGTAAGAATAAAATTTTGTCGTAGAAGTGTAGATGGGAAAAGTTGCAGAAGTTCTGTTGGAGGGAGATCAAGTGCTTATGATCCCTTCCAGGCTCTGCTGCAGTTTGGGCCTCAAGTTTGTGGGGTTTTTTACATGCAGTGGTTGAGATGAGCATACCACACAATTGATATTCTTTTGTTAAATTGACCCTCAAACCCACCAGTATCCTTGCAAACCAGAAAATGCTCATTTCAAATCACCTGTAAAATTAAAAGGGTTACTGGGGATTTGCTGTTGCCTGTCCTGCAGCTTCCATTATCAGATAAACCCAAAGAGAGATAAGAGAGGATTTGGAGTTCCTGTCACTGAAAATCAGTCTGTAATTGCAGTGTGCACAGAGCAATGTCTGCAGCGTTCAGCACCTGGACTCTGAACATGCCAAACTTTGAAACAGAGATCAGAATTTTGATAAATCCTGCTGTACAGCTAGTGAAGGTGTAGGAATGTACATCAAGATCCAGGTCTGCAGACCTGAACAGTTTTCTGGGTTTAAGGACTGAGGTAAACCCACCGACTTCAAAGAGCAACAGACAGCCTGTACCTTTACCCCTTCCTCAGCATTTCTGTAGAGGGAGAGACCTGATATTTGCACACTGTCTCAGACTGAAGTTGTTGATTCCCCACTTGAACTGGATGTTTGGGTTCCAGATCTGGTCTTAGTGGTTTCCCCTGTAGGTGTAGCTCAGCCTCTGCTCTCACCAAACTCCTACTTTGCGACCTGTGATGAGTGGGAGAGTACTACAGTGTCCAACCTCATTTTTAAAACCTAATGGAATTTATACTTAAGATCAGACAGAAAATATATAAATCCATTAAAAGTCGTACACATTTGCCACGTACACACAGTGAGATGAAAGTTGACCTGGTTTAGCCCTATTACTGCAACATCTCAGAGAGGTGAGGAGAGGATCAGCATTAGGCAGGCCCTTCTAGCCTAGTTTCAGGACCAAAGTATTTAATTGTGTTGGCAAAATCTCTTTCCTTCCTAGGTTCTGTTTTCCACCTTCTACTACAACTCATGCACATGCAAAGGCATGCCAGCCTGTTAGTCCACCAAGCAAGAGAGAAAAAAAAATTAAAATATATGTAACTTTGGTAAGAGGTCTGTAGCAATTGAACTTGGTTTCTTGCCAGGACTGAGATAATCCCTCTGTAGGTGGCACCGTGGTAGTCGGCAGACAAAAAAGCAATCCTAATTTATTTTTTTGACCTGTTCCTTGTATTTGCTGTTCATTCACATCAGAAGGGGATTTACAATGTGTAAACTGCTCTTTTATATTTGCACACCCCGCCATTAACTCTAGAAACCTCTAGGAACCTGGCAGTATGTATTGATTCTGTAGTTGAAGGACTTTGGTCTTAAAGCTATCAATGTGGAATCTTTGATAAACAATTTCATTCAAAGAGTGATTGTGGTTCTTTGACCTTTTTTAGAAGCTCTGAGGTTTAGGAGATACTCACTGAGGTAAAGCTTTTACAGCTTTCAGTTGCACTGGATTCTCTCAATGTTTTGGTCCTCAAAGTACAATAGGAAAATATTCAAATATTTTGTAAGGCATTGATTGTGGCAACAGTTGTATGGAGCATCAATTCTTCAGCAATGTTATTATTCTCCATGGGATAAAAACTTACTTTTAAAAGTCTATTTAATATTCCTTTGTCTTGTACATTTCTTTTCTTAAGAATGACAAAGAGAGTGGAAAATATGTTAGAAATCCACTTTATAAAGAGTGGGAGAAGCAGGGGAATAATGTTAAATTACTGTTCTGTCATAGACTAATAAATAAGTAGAATTTTCATCTGAGTGTGTACTGATTTAACTAACTGTTTTATGTGGTTGTTCTGAAATGTAGATGCAGACTTTGTGTTAATTGATGAGATTTTGGGGGTTGTGGTTTTGTTTGGGATTTTTTTTATTAATGGAGTATGTTACAAGAATGTGCCTCATGGTGACAAATTTCGTAAGTTATTATTTCCACATTCTATTTACTGAAATTCACACTTGTAATGCTGTGTTATGAATTCTAAATTAAAATTTAAAAGTCACTTCAGACATTTTATTTTTATCACTGCTGCTAAATACAGGAATAATGACATAGGGGGCAAAAAAAATTTTTTGTGGTCTGCATTCTTTTAATGTGTGCTTTTTTTTCCAGAAACATACACCTTGCTGGGAAATTCCTTTGGTTTCCCGTGCGTTTTTCCATTTAGATATAACAACAAGTGGTATTATGAGTGTACCAGGGATGGGAAGGAATCTGAGTGGTGTGCCACAACAACACATTATGAACAAGATGAAAAATGGGGGTTTTGCCCAGTTGCTGGTAAGATGTTGCTTGTCTTCTCTCTCCCCCCTCCAAGGATTTGTTCTTTATTAATAATGCTGGTAATAATGCAGTCTGGTTTTGGATTACTTCCCTTCTGTTAGAAGGGAATGTCTTATTAAAAAGCACAAAGGAAGACTTCAGCGAATTTGTTATAGTTTATCATTTGACTTTTGAGACTCGGGGTCCTCATCACAACAGCAGAATTACAGAGGGGTAGCAGCAGGACCTTATTCTGTGCAGCCCATTGACCTTTCCCTGCAGCCAAAGCCCTCTGTCCCAGTGATACACAGGCAGCTGATGGGGAGCACATCATGGAAGGGGTTGCTCATGCAAAGTCACGTTCTGCTTCTGACTGCCTTGCATCTTGCGCATTCCTTTTCTTCTGGGCACTGCTTGGATATGTCATGGGCCTAAAATACTAAAAAGCAATGGCTTTAAAAATACTTGCTGTTGAAAATATTTTGGATGTATAATCTTTGTGGATATTTCAGCTTCTTGTGTAAATAAGCAAAGTAGTGTCTTCTGTCAGTAGAAGTGGTTTGGAAAAGCCTTTTTTATAGCCCTGCTCAAGCTATATTTCAGATCTCTGTTCCAAAGCATCTTAAAACCAGCTGTATGTGTGTCTTTGTAGTGGGTATTTCTGGGCAGCCGTAAAAATAGATGGTATTTGCAGCCTTGCTTATCCTTTTTAATTATAGTAAGTTTATTGTCTTGAGTACAAGGTCCAAGGAGATCCAGTGAGTGTTGCCACAAGTTGAGTGAGGTGTTCACAGTTTGAATGTTTCAACATTCAGCTTTAGAAACAACTGTTTAGCCAGAATAAATTAAAATGTGGCTGTGTTGGCTTGAGGAGAGTTGTGAAAATCACCACCAGCTGCAAATCAGCTCCTGAGTATTTTATCAACCATATGAAATTTGGAGTACATTTTATTTCATTAGTGCCCTATTTCCCTACGTGCGTTAACAAAGTAACGGAAAAGGCAATCATTGGGCTACTGCTGTCATGAATTAATTAAATTGTTCAGGGTGTTGTGTTTCTGATTGGTTTGGAGTCTTGGGCAGCTGGTGACGAACCTGTTTTTGAGTAGAGAATGGCTGTGACATCTTTTGGAAGAAGAACCCCAGCACACACATCTGCTACCAGTTCAACCTGGCGTCCATGCTGACCTGGTATGAGGCTCGGGCTGCCTGCCAGCTGCAGGGAGGGGACCTGCTCAGTGTCACCGACCCCGAAGAGCAGAGCTACATAAGCAACTTAACCAGTGAGTAAACATTTCTCTGGGGACCTTGTAGGAAACCTGTAGTTAGATTTCCTCCTTTCCTGTGCAAAGGAGTAAGCTTTGAAGCCTAATACCCTGTGTGATGTCTGTCCCATTGCTGCTTGTGGGGCTTTGTCATGTAACACACCTCAGCAGAGCTATTTGAAAGAGCAAGGATGAAGGTCAATCCCCACCTTAATGAGCTGAAGTGCAGAAGTGGTGGTGTTACATGAGGGTGTAATTTTCTCGATTCTCCCTCCCCACAGAGATTCCCATTCATCCTGCAGCTGTGGTTAGGGAGTGTGTTTGTTTACTTCTGAGAATTATACCTGTGTTTACCTTCTTTGCAATGCACCTTGGCGTCCCTTTCTCCTGCTAAGTTTTCTTTGTAAGCTGGACTTCACTAAATGGGAATGATAGGAATATTTCTGCAGGCTTAAAGTAGATGTCCTGTATGGAAAGAATGCCAGCTGTATACATGGATGTTACTCCTTCTCTGATAAGCAGTTTGCTTTTCCCCTTGCAGCAGATATCTCAGACAAATTGTGCAGAGCCTTCTGAAAGCAAGGCTTTCATGGGTGTTTTAATGTGAGTGGAGGAATGGGTGGTGGAGCTCTGATGCAAAAGTTACCTCAGATTTCTTGTTCATCGCTTCCCACTATTGCTGGTTTTCAATTGAAGGATATAAGCTAAGAGGAAGTTTTAAAAATTATTTCATTCGGTTTTTTTATATGCCTGCAAGGCTGTAAAGGTTTCTGCAAGTTGTTTGGTTTATGAAAAGCTGAAACAGGCTAGTGTTTATGTAAACAGGCTAGCATTTATGTAGCTGCTTGTTCTTGATTTAGCTTCTAAGGTCAGCAACAACTTGTGCAGGAAGGGTTTGCAGAATGAGTGGCTTTTGAAGGATTTCAGGTTTCTGAGTTTATTCCTTTTCATCTCTGTGTTGGTTAACAAAGTAACTGACTTTTTCTAAGGACAGAAAAAAAAAGCCAACCAGCCTGAACTTTCTGGAGACTGCTTTGAAGTTTTGTTTTATTTCAATTGCAAAAAGTCAGGGCATCAGGTCTATGCATGTAGATATTTTAAAGCTTGGGGGGAGCATGCAGTACTAGTTTGTTTTTTCTGTTTCAGGGCAGTTGAATTCCACAGATATGATGCTGTGGATGGGCCTGAATCGGCTGGATGAAGAGGCTGGCTGGCAGTGGTCAGATGGAGCACCACTGATGTTTGTGAACTGGAGAGCAGGTACTGGATGTTCCTCTTGCATGTGTTACAGCAGTGTAATTATGTGCTCTCTGTAACTGCAGCTTGATGCAGCACTGCTGTTCCTACAGCTATGTTTGAAAGTTGAATTAAGTGAATGAGTGCATTTTTTTTGGTAGAAATATTTATTCATATTCACTAACTGAAAGCCTTTCTAGGGATATAACATTAAGTGAGATCTATCTGTTCAAAGCATTAATGGTCTAGTCCTTTTGTCATTTACTTTTAAAAATGTTTTTAAGGTTTCAGTTGCATATTTAAAAACTGTAGCTGCTTTCATGGAGGAAAGGAGTTTCAATTTGTTTTATGTTGACAAGCTGTAGTTACCATTAGCACATTAACATGAGTTTTATGACTTGGTTTGCTACATTTTGAAGTCTGTCCACCAGAAATTGCAGACACTCAAGCTTGTTTCAGCCTCTCATCTGAGAGCAGTAGCCAAGGAGGCATTTCCACACATATAATTCATGGTAAATGTTCAAGGGTCCATAGTACTGGTATGATACTGCTGGAAGTTTGGGGATGCAGGGATGTTTATTACATTAATTCAAGAAGTTGCAGAGAACCTTACAACACCTTTTTACAACTAAGAACTGATTTCTTTGTTATTTTGTGCTTCTCAAAAATGTGTTTGCAGATGTCTCTGATAACCATTTTAAAGAAAACCGTTGTGCAGTGATTAATCCAAGACTGAAGTATGGCTGGAACAGTTATCTATGTGCATCTGGCTTGCCTTTTGTTTGCAAAAAATATTTGAACAAGACAGAGCATGAAACGCTGGGTAAGTGTCTCAGTGTTACTGTGTCGTGTTTGTGGGTGTGCAGCGAGAGCAAGGGAAGCCACCTGACTGACTATAAAGTCTGCAGAACAGGGTCACAGCTGCACTGAATGTGTGGGTTTGCTGGTTTTAAGTTGAATACTATTTACTTTAATGGATGTAATAACACTTTCTTCTGTTTAAATTCAGTCTTTGAAAACATGTTGAGAGTCTTAGAACAAAAGATTTTAATACAAATAGGATTTACTTGAATCCTTACACCATCAGTATGCTCATTCTCTTTTATTTTACAATAAGAGCCATGCTTATGAGTCGCAAAATAGGTTTTCCTTGTGAATGTAATTAACCAGTGGCACACAGAGAAGAAAGCTGTGTAAATGCAGCACAAAATTTCGCAGGGGTTTTTATGATGTGCTGTACTTATGATAGGCCAAAGAAGTGTTGTACATATATTTCAAGTGTTTACAGTGAGTATAGGATATATAGTGCTCAGCCTCCTGTTCTATGACTCAGGCTCCTGTTCTGTGAGAAAGTTAAAAATAGAATTTAGTTTATTTTAACATAAATTTTTGGTTTTGTAAGAGCTACTTACATGGGTTCAGCTCCTTCCAGCTCCTTCCTGCTTCCAAGTTTAGCAGCTTGTTTCAGGTAGTAAGGAAAGACTATCCAAACTTTCTGTAGGCAATGCATCTGAAAAAGCTTTATCTGTCTTTGAGCCAGATTCAGAGGTTATAAGGGAGATAAACTGTGTTTTAAACTGAATTAGTGTTTGCACTAGTCCAGCAGCCCAAATGCTTCAATCATCAAATAAAGTGGAAGAAATTTCAGTTTGCTTGGTAGGTGATGATCCATAGAGCAGGTGTTTTGGCCTCCTTAAGTCATCTTGGAAAACTCTGTTTTCAGCATTTTAAGGTTAAAAAAAAACCTCTCTGAATGTGTAATGACCATAGCAGAAGCTTGGCAATTCTGTCTAATGTATATGAACTTTGTGTGCTCATTTAAAGATACATGGAAGTATTATGCCACTCGTTGTGACCCTGGTTGGTACCCACACAATCGCAACTGCTACAGACTTCACAAAGGGGAGAAGAGCTGGAACGATGCTTCTCTCTCATGCCAAAGTGAAAATAGCAGGCTCATTAGTTTATCCTCCATGGCAGATGAAGAGCTGCTCCTTAACTTACTTGAAAGTGGTGAGTTTGGGGAGTTTGAATGTGCAGGTGTTTCCTGAAGTGTTCTGTGGTGCTCTTCTGCGCAGCTCTTTAACTTGTTACCATCTAAGCACTGTATTACGTGGCAAACCTAAAGGATGTTTGCAAAAAAAGAAGTCATGTTGCATGCCCATTCTAGGAGTCTTAAAAATGCACAGTCACCTTTTCCAATAACCATTCTTAAAATAAAGATATGACTCCACAAAGCAGACACAGTGAGGCCATAGTAAACATACTAGCTTTTGTCCTTTCCTGTACTTGTCTGGTTCCTCGCAAACTGTTGCAAAATATTCAGTCATCAGCCTTGTACTGGAGTTGTGCTTAGAAGTGAAACAAATTCAGTGTGTTTTTTGCTTGCAAGCTGACTTGATCCACACTGCAAAATTGCTGCTGTTACTTCATGAGGGCAGAGTCCCCTTTGATGTCAGCAGGGCGTATCAAAGCACTTCTGCTAGCTCACATTGTCCTGAGAGGTAGCATAATTACACAAGGAACTTAATGAACAAAAGGTCTTTGGTGCAGCAATGCCAATACTTTTGTTCTCATAACAGCAGCAAAGAAAAGTGAGTATTTTCTGCCTGCCAGTGACACCAGTGTGCTGGCAGAGCTGCACAGTTTGGTTGTGAGTTTTTCTCACAGAGCTGGGGCAGAGTGTCATGTGCAGATTGGGAGATTGACCTCCATCATCTTCCTCAGCTCTGTTGAGACCCTCCATAGATAACAAATACCATTATTTGCAGGGATGCTGTAATGGATGGATGTAATTGTTCTCAGCTTGTATTCAGCTTCAGGCTGCTGCTTCTCTCCAGCCTGCTTCAGGCTTCTCTTCAGGAGAAGGGCTTACATGTCTGAAAGCCTGAGTGTTTTTTCTCCTGTAGTAGCTGGTAAAGGAAGATGACATCAGAATGCAAGCCTCATCTCATATATTTGTCAGATACTGGCTACAGCTGTGCTGTCACTGGATCCTGTAACTCTCAGAGAAACCTAAAGCTGAGAGTGCCATGGAAAGCTAAATGAAGAAATATTTCACTTCCATGTCACTTTTTCTGCCCCATACTTTTTCTGCCCCCCACACATAAGTGCATATGCTCTTAATTTGTATTTTTTAGGATTTTAAAGCATATTATCATGTATGTTGATTCTATTTTTTGAAATGATTTCATTTTCAAGAGCAGTAGTCTATTCAGTAAGGTTTCCTAAAGTTTATACAGCTTTTATTTTTTCCTGAAAGAAGGACGTTCCTATGGAAATCCCATGAATAATTTTTAATGGAGGTGTCATGTTAGAGGAAAAACAGGCTTTGTCACTTCACCATTAAAATCTGAACTCACTTATTCTTTTACAGAAAATGTAACAGAGACATGGATTGGATTATACAGTAAAAACACTCCTGTTGTTTTTGAGTGGTCAGATAGCACCCCAGTGAAATTCTCTAACTGGCACAGACAAGAACCTAACACCTTTCAAAGAACAGGACAGCTCTGTGTTTCGGCACAAGGACCCGTAAGTTTCCTTTTTAAAAGAATTCAGCACTTTTATTTTAGCTCATAATAATTTTGTTTCTTGCTGTGCATAGTTTTTAAAACCAGGGAGTATGACTTTGGGTTTGATTCCTGATGTATTCATGTTATGATAAATGCAGTACAGCCTTTAGAAACCAATGCATTCTGCAGTACTGATGCACAGAAAATCAATCACTGATTTTGAGCTTACATTCAATAAAAAGTACTAAATATATAAAGCCTGCCAAATGGAAGAGAACAAATATGAGTGGGTATTTTGATAAAGTAATTTAAAATCCAAATAGTGCGAATCATAATTTATGATGCATAGGTTCTGGTCTTGAAAGTTTCAAATTCATGTTTTGAAAAACTGTCAGCTGTTCCTGTATTATCTTTGTGTAAATATCTATAAATTTTATGGAGTGTCTTTCAAAACAATAGTCTAGGTCTACATGAAAGTATAGACGTTGATAGCAGGAGATTGACACCAGATCAGTCAGGAGTTGTAAAACAGGGAGTAATGTTAAAACAACACTGTCCCATCTTGTTGGTATTCATGGCACTGTCAGTTCTTTTGTAATGGGGTCATGCATTTACTTTACTTTTGCAATTAACAGTACTTAAACTCACTAATACATGACTGGCATAAGTACTACTATAATTTTTTTTTTTTTTTTTTTTGTGAAGTATGTTTTGTCTGAGTGTGAAAACTTTATCAAGAAGAGTTTCTGTTGTTTCTATGGTAGTGGGTCCGGGTTGCATCCAGGTTGCAATGTTTAACTCAGGGGAAAATCAAGACAATTACAATGACTGGGAAAGGTGTGTTCCTACTGGAGCAGAAAATAGGACTTTGGAACAATTAGGGATTTTAGATTCCAAAGTCGTATTTTACTCAGTTTGCAAGTGTAAACAAACAAATGAAAATGTAAAATACAAAGGGAAAGTAGGTTCAAGATAAAATTTTTTAAGCTTGATATATGTCCAGTATGTACAGATGTGTGAAAATTATATGATACAAGGTTTGTAATACCTTGAGTAAGAACAGTTCAAATATAGAGATTAATCTTACAAAGAGATGTGTTAGCTAGAAAGAAAAGTGCTCTGGCATGGCTATGGTGTTTGTTAATTAAGATGCTTTACATCCCAAAGACTGAGTCAAAGAGACAAACCCATTTGTATGATTGATTTGGGATGTCCTGCTGACAGTGTTGATAGAAATAAATGGACCATCTAAGGATAAGTAAACGGAGTGAGAAAAATTACTTTTTTTAGTGAAGAGTTAAAAAGAGGAAGAGAGAGTGTGATCTAATGTTTGTATAGTTATGCATGAGAATATGGGTATATATGGAATATATTCTCTTTTATTCCTTAGGAGGGACATTGGAGGATTAAAAAATGTGAGGACAAATCTTGCTATATCTGCAAAAAAGCAGGGGAATTTAACAGTGTCTCTCCAGAACTGGAGTCAAATTGTCCAGAGGTAAGTGGGTTTGTGGTTGTTTTAGAACTATATTAATGACATAGAATTATATAGGTAACCTCTAAATATAGCTACAGAACATATGGATGCAAATAGAAAGATCATTTTAGTTTTTCATATTAAAGACATACATGTTTTGCTTGGAAAAATCTCGTCGTTTGCTTTAAAATATGTAAACTACATTTTAATGTAAGATTAAATGCCTTCACGAGATGCCTTTCATGGCTTGTTGTTTCATCGGTGATTGTGACCCAAGTTCCTGTTTCTTCCTAGATCAAAAGTGAAGCCCTTTTGTCTACCATCTGTGCAAATAATGGCTGTTATGTGATGCCTGGTCCCACATATGGTTTTCATACATTGAAATGGAATGTCAGGGTGAAAACCTACCAGTTTCATTGACATGGCAGGGGGTGAACTCTTCCACTCGTACATTTTATTTTCAGACACAAATGGGAAGGAGCACAGCTATCTAACTAGGACATTGAATCATTATTTCAGGCATTTAGGCTCTCATTTAGGTAAAAGGAAGCATGTTAAAGTGTGACTGAATTTGCATCAGTTCCTTTTCACAGTGTGGAAAGAGGAAACTTGTTGAATTTCTGTTATATCCAAAACTGTGGAGGAAAAAAATCTCACTTTTCTAAGCTGCTTTATTATTTAACTCATTGTCTTCCTTTTTTAAATTTCCCATCTTGTTTCTTGGGAAATGAAAAAACGCAGCCAGTTTAGTTGAGTTATCAGATGGTTGAAGCTGAACTGTGTGAAGTCAGATGCAGTCTTTTGCCAGATGTAATGTCCAGATCCAGAGTTCTTGTCGTACCATTATGGACATTACTGCTTGATTCCAGCTTAACATTTCCAAATGTTTAGGGTGACTGCATTTATTTCATTTGGACCAATGTGTTTCATCACTTGAGAATTTTGTGTGTTATTAGTGTAAGAGAGGTTTGTCACAGTCCTGACTGGGTGAAAAATGTGCAGAGCATCAAGGTTCTCTTGACAAGCTGTAGTAAGCAGTTTGATAAAACTTCAACTTCTTCTCAATCCTGTGCCTCTCAGGATTGTGTCTCAGTGTATTGAGCCACTGGTCATAAGAATTTTGACCCACTCTGGCAACTTCTACTCGGGATAAATTTCTACTTCATGGTGTTTCACACCCTGTCAAAACATTTGCTGAACCCTCTTACAGTCCCTTGGCTTTGATCCATTTCTTTCTAATGTGAAAAAAGTTACATTCAGTTAATCAAAAGACTGAGAGAGTGTATTATTTCTTTATTCTCTTGCTTATTTAAAACAGTTAATTATAAAACCGAGCAGGTATGCTGCATGAACTCACACCAGCAGAACTTACACCAGTCCAGGTGGTGTCTTTTGGACACTCAGGGGTGAATAGTTGATAGTGAGATGAAATGAGGCAGGCTGGCCACTGCCACAGTGTTCTGCCTCATCTGATACCCACATTTTCAGTGACCTTGAGGGCTCATCAACCATGGTAGGAAAGAAAAGATCTCTAGGGATGCCAGGGATCATCAGACAAAAGGGGGACAAGTTTTTAACAACTATAAATAATTAATAATCTATAAAATAATGTTCGTTTTTTTTAAGGGATGGGAAAGACATGGTGGATATTGTTACAAAATCGACAGTACCCCTCGAAGTTTTGAACATGCTTCCAGTGGTTATTTCTGCCCATCTGCACTTGTATCAGTAACAAACAGGTAGTTAATCCTATTAGACAGTGTAAGATACCTCTAACAAGAGCTATTCTAACTTTAAAAAGCATTGCATGGCAAAACATATTACCATTGTGAAATAATATTTGCTTGAGAGGTGAACGTAATTACTAACATTGGCTAAAATCAAAGGTGTGCTTTGCCTTTTTAATTGAAAATAAATTTAGCAAAAAGCAACTGTTAGGCTAATAAACACTTCTAGCAATGTGCACACTTGGGCATGCAGAAATCTAAGGAAAATGCTTTCTGCAGGGGTATGTAACATCTTTAAGAAACTTTATTGGTGTACTTGGAAGGTGTTCTGAAAAATGAAAATATACTTATTTTTATAGTAAAAAGTACATAAAATTTTAATCCAAATCAATTAATGTTTTATATGTGTTTGTATTTATGTATTCATTTTATGTGGTTTCTCAGCAAATAGGGTGAGAGAGTAAATGTTTGAACATTTGTTGCTGTTTTCCCATGCCTTGTTCTTATTTACCTCTATTCCAGCTTTAGCAAGAGCTTTCTCCTCTGTAGATGTCCAGGTGCTTGGGTTTTCTCTGCTCTCTTTGGTTTTTACCCTTTATGTTGGCTTACCATTAAAGTTTGACATACTAAGAGATAAATTACATCCATACTTTAACTGCTTCATATTTATTGTTAAAAAAAAAACCTAAACAACCAAAAAAAAAAAAACCTAAACCCCAAAAATATAGGGAGGAAATGTCTGCTATCTTTGGACCAGAGGAAGTAACTCCCAGCAATCAGATAAAGAGTAGGTGGGTATTTGAGGAGAACACTGGCTACCCTACATGAGGATTTACATCAGTGGGAATTTGCTCTGCCCAGTGGTTTCAGGATTGTGCACAGGGCGTGCAGCACCGAGCTGCAGTGTGACAAAGGTCCTTTCAGGGGGAAAAAGGCACAAGTCCTTGCAGCTGAGCATTGGCAGCTCAAATGTGGCAGGGAGCTGAGGGCATGCTGCACATCACTAGTGTCATGTCTTCTGTCTTTTTCTGCTTTTTTATTTTTATTTTTTCACTTCTAGGTGTAGCCATCGCTAATTATGATGTTCCTTCCCAGTTCCAGTTAGCAGCAGTAGCAAGGAGTAGCAAATGAATGTTAGTCTAGTGGTTTTGTTGAATTACTGCTGAGGTTTGTTGTTCTGGAGTGAAAACTGCAAAAACTTTTCAGTTACTGATCCTAAAATGTTCGTTAGATAGTAACTTGTAGAGGAAGGAGAGTAGATATAAAAAGAGAACATGCAGAGGAAATGAAAATTAAATACAAGTTCTGAATAACTCAGTGTCACAGATCCTGTAACACTGATCACAGTGTTACATTCAGTTTTTTACATTAATTTCATCCTTCTATTTAGCCATTCTTTTCAGAGTTTTTGAAACCAGAAAGTCAAATGAGTCTTCATCAAACTGGAAAACTTCCTTGCTATTTAATTTTCATTGTCAGCTGATTAAATGTGCCATTAAACTGAAACATTCTTGTATAATCCTATACCAATGATATCAGAGTCAATTGCATTTAAGTGAAAAATGGATTACTATGCACAACAGTTATAACTTGCAAAAAGGTGTATATCTCTCACATAACTTTAGTGAAGAAATCGAAGAAGGAAAAAAGTAATTCCTTGTTGTCAGTTCAGCTGGTGCTTTGGGTCCTTCAGATCTGGTTTCTTAGTGCTAGTTTGTGTGTCTGCTGGTTTCAGTAGGACACTTCTGGGCAGACATTTTTCTTTTTCTTCTGGAGCCTTTTCAGACCCCACTAACATTTTTCCTTCCTACATGGAGTTTCTTGGTTTTGTTTGTGCATCATTAATACATTCTGTCTTTACATCTTGCAATTCAAGCACTGAGTTTATAAGATCTGATTGTAGTGTCTCTTTTATGTGCTCAAGTGCTGAAAAAACAGGGATAAATTGTGGCTTGTGCTACAGACTTGTGCCTCAAGTTCCCCACAGAATTCTGCAAAGGAAGTATCTCCATTATATTTTTTCACTTCTGAGATAATTTAAATAATGTCATGAGAGCTATTCACTGAAATACCAATTTACCTATTTTATTCTAAAAACATGTATCTTGATTATTTAATTAAGGTTTGAACAAGCTTTTATCAACAGCATGATCCACAGCTTGCCAGAATCTGAGAGAAGTTATTTTTGGATAGGATTGCAAGACCTTAACCACACAGGAGAATACTTTTGGCTAAGTACATCAGGAAAGATTCACTCAGTGAGCTACACGAACTGGAACAAGCACCAGCCCCGTGAGTAGCGTGCTGGGAGAAAATGCAATGGCTTGGAAATGGAATCTGGGGAGTGTGCTCTCTTCTCCATGGCACCACTGGTTTAGCAGGGACCAAAGAGTCCCAGTCCTTTCCTCCCTGCCTGGCTGAGAGAGCAGAGAGATAAATTTACATCTGCTGTTGGCTCCATAAGCTGAAGTTGCCCAGTCGGGCCCTCCTTACAGACACAGCCAATCCCTGAAATTCTTCTTTTCCCATGAGGTGAAGCTGAAGTTGCCCAGTCAGGCCTTCCTTACAGACACAGCTGATCCCTGAAATTCTTCTTTTCCCGTGAGGTGTTTTTCATACATTCCTTTATGGACTGTAATGCATTCGTTGCATACATCGTATTTTTTAAGAAACATGAAAAACCGAACTCGAAGCTTTCAGTATCTTTCTTCATGAGATTTTCAAGGGCTTCCCAGCAAAAGATCCTAGAAAATGCATGAATTTTATTCAGTAACAGTCACAGTTTGAAATTTGCATTTGATCTGAAAAATAGGCCAGAGGTTGCCAGATATGTTTCTGTGAATGACAGTGTGGTGGGATCTTCTTCTTCCCCTTTAGTTTGATCTTGTTTGTTTCATAATAATTCTAAGGCAAATATTCCAAGGAAACAAAAAGTGAAAAAATTTAACTGTTGTTCACCTTTGAAACAAACCACTAAGCAATACCTGAAAATAAAGGCATGTTTATAAAGATTCTCTATTTCAATAATGGCTCTGTGATTTGGATTCTTTACATTTATTGCTTTACTACTGCATTTTGCAAAAGTAATGTTTTTAATTGCATTTCTTCTCCTGCATTTTGTGAGAGGAACTGTTTGTCCTGGTTCATTTTACAAGCTCAAGCCAGCCAAGTGAGGCTTATAAATTGGCTGCTGACCAAAGAATTTGCTAGTTTTGTAAATTCATTAAGGTTTTATCCAGAAACTCATGTCAATAAGACAGCCACTTGACCAAAAAAATCACGAAATTCAGATGTTTTATTCTGGTATTCAGCACTTATTCCCATGTCTAGGTCGTTCTGGAGGATGTGTGGCTATGCGAGGGGAGCACCCTGTTGGCTACTGGGAGGTGAAAAGCTGTAAGAACTTCAAAGCAATGTCATTGTGCAAGCAAAAAGTCAGTTCTTATGAAGAACCTGAACTTACTTTTCAAAAATATTCGAGTTCCTGCTACTTTGGATGGGAGTCAGAACCTAATCTGCTCAACTGCTACAAGGTACCTGTCATACTTGCTTTGAGTTTTTCTGATTCTACATCAGCTTAAGAATATGCTGTCCCTAAAATATTTTTGAGGAGGCATTCTTTCTTTCACTCAGCAAACAAAACTTTCCTGTTACCATCCTGCACTGCATTTAAAAGTGAGAGAAAATAACAAGAATCAGAGCTATGCTTGGAATGTACCTGGCTTTGGTTTAGAAAAACTGTGATTAATATTTTATTTTTATGGGTTTCTGAAAAAACTGCTCTCTAAAATGAACTACATTTATGACAATGTTTATTTTATTGCAGATATTTCACAACGAGAAAGTTCTGATGAGAAGAACATGGGATGAAGCAGAAGCATTATGTCAAGATTTTGGAGCCCATCTTGCTAGTTTTACGCACATCTATGAAGAGACATTTTTAAACAATCTATTATATACAATTTTTGACAGGTAAATATATTTTTAACACCAACAAGATTTATCTTAATCATACTAATCTACAATTTACGTTACTCCAGCCTCTTTACTAGTGTCCAAAGAAGTCCCTACTCTAACATGAACTTAAAAATGGTTGAAATGCATCAGCAACATTGCAATGTGATTCTTTTTGAAGCTGGTCTTTGTGGTAAATGTTGAGCAGCTGTTGTTGTCAAGGTGGTGTTTTTGTGAGTTAGTATTCCTTGTTGAAATGCAGGTTGTACCATTTTAATCCTATTTTAAATGTTTTCATCTTGTAAAACACAATCTAACTTTTTAGTAGGAAAGCAAGAGTTTACTTCAAGGGTAGTAAAAAGTTAAGAAATGTATTATGGAGTGATATATTGAATTTAAGAAGAAATTAATATGTGTATTTGTACTATTAAATAATTATTTCTGAAATGGCTAAGAAAAAAGCACATGAGAAATGTTATTTTCTTTGTTTCTGTTACAGAACAGAAGAGAGACAGTTCTGGATTGGATTTAATAAAAGAAATGCTCTTTCTGGAGGGACGTGGCAGTGGTCTGACAGAACACCTGTAACTATCTGTTTACTCTGTATTTCAGTAACCTTTTAACTCATATCTGAGCATACTTTGAACCAAGGCAAAGGCTTTTAGATGTGGACAGCTGCTGTTAATCATATCAAAAAGTTGTTAGGTTTCATAGCTATTCACTTGTTTTTAAGAAGAAGAAGAAGTCTGATATGAGTGAGTTGGACAGGACATTGGGAGAACATGCCTATGGACCCTGTTTGTATTTTACCATCATAATTTAGGTGGTCCTCTAGTTGTTGCTTAGATGTTCCTGTTGTCCACACATGTCTAAATCCTTCCTTTTTCTCCATGGTGAGATTTTTGAATGCTTCAGCTTGGGTTGTCAGTGAAATTAATGTGCTGTTTTCAGGTTGTATCTTCGTTTTTGGAGGACAGATATGTTGAGGATGACTCGAGAAGCTGTGGTGTGTTCAAAGTGAACAGAACAGTCTTTCCAGCACACTGCAATGAAAAGCGTGAATGGATATGCAAAATACCAAAAGGTAGAATGTTAATTAACATGCACTGTCTGTTACACACATTATTTGCAATTCACTAGGGACAAGGAAAAAATATCTAAAGGTCTCCTTTTTAGTCACCTCTGGAGTTCTCACTGGTGTTCTGCATGAAATCATGGCAAAGCCAAATGGGTTATTCCACTTATGTTTCTTGTCCAGTTAACAGATCTAATGTGAACAGTCAGTTTAAAAACATATAGCAAGATTACCAGTTAGTTGGAAATACTCATTCAAAGTTGCTATTCATAAAAACTACTGTAAATGTTTTCAGTGAGTGTGGCAATTATTTTATTTTATTCCACATTTAACCCTCTTTTTTATCCCTGAACAAGAATAGAAATATTCTTAATGATTTTTGTTTGGTTTTTTTTGTTTGTTTGTTTTTTTGGTTTTTTTTGTAGGTGTCAAACCATTGAGTCCAGTTTGGTACACAGCTGGTATGAAAATATTTTCTTTTTTTTTTAATTTTGAAACAATATCACTTGGAAATACAACTTAAGCCTTTGTTAAAAATAAAATAACTAAAATATTCTAAGTTGAAAATTCACAGTAAGGAACTCTGGAGGAACTTTTTGTTACAGATCAAATCTGCCACTTGTTTAGGAACACCAGAGCATTGGGTACTGCTCTTGATATTACTGCAGTCTCAGGGGATAGAGTTTTTAGGAAAAAAAAACCCTCATAGTCCATTTTTTGTCACCACAAATTGATACGTTAAATATGGTTCTGCTGTTCCTAGTGGCATATTTCTCCTCTGACATGTGGCTTCAGGCAGGCCATGGGGGTAAAAAGAGATGAGACTTGAAACGAGATTTTTACCCCTGAACACCACTGACTCTTTTGCTCATTTTCTAGAACTGCCCTGGTCATATTATCAAGG
Organism: Irena cyanogastra; assembly: GCA_013397155.1. Taxonomy (NCBI): domain Eukaryota; kingdom Metazoa; phylum Chordata; class Aves; order Passeriformes; family Irenidae; genus Irena; species Irena cyanogastra. Next base: position 58,373 of record VWZV01002113.1, on the reverse strand, counting down.
AGCAGAATATCTTTTCCATGTCAGCCCTGCAGAATGGGAAACCTGTAAGTTTGTCTGTGGCTGGCTTCGTGGGGGATTGGCAATAATAAATTCTTCTGCTGAACAAACCTTTATTCAAAATAAAATAAGGAAGGTAAGAAAAAGTACCCCTTTGAAGAAATAAACCCTCAGGTGGTAACTGGCTATTTTCTGCCATATCTTTCAGAGGATCTGTCTGCCTGTTAGTCCAGGTAGAATCCAAAAGGCATTTTACTTCAGAAATAATGTTCTTGCTGTCTTCATTTCCCATAGCTCTCCCTGAAGCCCTATTTAGCTTAAGAAGTCAGTAACATTTCAGATCTGCAGAATCAGCTCTACTGTTGAGCAGGTTGATCAGTCTGCCTCAAAAGAACCAAGAGGAGCAAAAGCCAGATTCCCATCCCAAAACTGGGAAAGCAATTGGGGGCAAAGAGAGGGGTGTGTTTCATGTGTGGTGTACATCCTCCTCTGTTCCTTCCTCTCTGCCCACTCCTCTGTGGCCAAGGGGAGCTGTCATGGTTCCTCACATTCAAACAGTGGTTATGTTCACAGATTTGTATTATATCTACTGAATTTAACCCCCTTGACTATGGATTTTTATATGGGGGGAAAAAAAAAAGACATTTTCCTCTAAATTTCCTCCTCTGGTTTACAGCAGAATTTCTCTAGAACCTTTCTGATGTAACAAACAGCTTTGAAAGTGAGAAATAGCTTCACAAACAGATGAATTCCCAAGAAACTGAGTCTGTTTCCTTTTAGGTGTTCTCAGTAAAACCAAAATAATGAAAATTTAAAATTTAATGCAAATATTCTTTCTGCCTTACTGGGGACAAAATTCTACAGCTGTAATGTAGAGGTATGTTTTAGTGTAATCTTCAAAAGAGCATCTAGTTCTGGGTAGAAAAGCTCTTGACCCACACTTATTGTGTACAGGCCTTCTCTGCTTTTAACTTGTAACAGAAAGCATAAATAGAATTGTGTTGTAGTGATATGAGGTCTTTGAATTTCTAAGGAATTGTACATAATTTTTATCTCAAATTTAAGTAATTTTATATTAAAGCATGATGAAATAGATTTGAACCAATAGATCGTGGCAGAAAATGCTTGTAATGAAAAGCAACATAACTGGCTATGCTGTCTTGTCTTCTTCCACTTCTGCCAGGGGCTGTGATGACGTGTAACTGCTGCCTTGCCTAACCCATGGGCAGGATTTAGCACCTGCTCTTCCCACTGGAACCCAATGGAGATGCTATTTGAATGCACAGTCTGACTTTGGGAGTTTGTTAATGCATTGGTAGGAGGGCAACAACATCTAAACACAGGGCAAACCATTTCTTTTGTAGCTGTCGAGCAGCGATGTTCGCTGGTGGGTCGGATTGCGCGCAGAAAACCTCAGCCACGAGTTTCGGTGAGAATTCCTGTGTGCCTCAGCTGCTGTGAGTTGGGCTTGGCATGCCCTGTCCCAGTGTGATGGGCCAAAGCAGTTTGGTGACTGAGTGGGATATTCAAGAGACAGTTTCAATTCTCATGTAAATACCATTCAGGATAATATTGCTCTTCATTTATCTCCATATTGCAGTATTCCTTCTGACAGGCTTGCAAAAGACATTTATATTCACCTTGGTCACAGTGGTTGTTTGTTTACTTTCTCCCTTGCATCTCCTTTGAACCTTTAATGGAGGGTGTAGTTTGAGGTAAGGATAGGAAAAAGTGAAACTTCTTAATTCTTAATGTTTCTGTGCAGCTGGAGAGATGAATCACCAGTAACGTACCAGAACTGGGATGAAGGGAGGGAAAGAGATCTGCAGAAACCAGGAAAAAGATGTGGCTTCATTTCATCACAAACAGGTTTCTTGTACATTTCCTTTTGCTGCAGTAATTGTAACTTGATTCTGTTGTTGGCCAAAGGGTTTGTATTTTTTTCATTGCTTTTGAGAAATGCAATCCATATTAAAGTCCTGTTCCATGGTTATAATTTGCATGACTGCTTCTGTGATTAAGGAAAGAATAGTGAAATATCATTAACATGCTCAGAGACTAGGTTTTATGTTTTAAAAGTATATTAGTAGTTACAGCTCTCTAATGTCAAAATACAAAGATTCCAGCGATGTTGATACCTCAGCTTTAATTGGGCTTTTATGTGGAACAGCAGTAATGTTAATGCATTGCTGGTCTTCACAGTTTCCTCATAACCAAGTGACCCACATGGACTTAGCAACAATTTTTCCTACATCTATAAACTGTTTTTTCATCAGCACACAATTTTAAGTACTCACGTTTCTACCTTATTTTTGATCCCATAGCCAATCTGCTGAGGGATTTTTGGGTGCCATAGTTTTGCTAGCCTTTCAATCATGGCAAAGTTCTGTATTTTACTAGGGTATTAAAAAAAGGTCACAGTGCTGCTGGTTTAGTGACTTCTGTCATCTCAGTGTCTGTTTTCTGATGATCTGCAAGTAAGATGATAAAGTAAACATGTCAGGTTCCAAGGAAAATAAAAATAGCCAGCTTTGTATTTGTGAGAAGAGCAGAAAAAAAATTAATGCAGTCTTGTAATCCCATGCTCAAAAGTCAAAACTAAAAAAAAGTAAAACCTCTTTTTCCACACATAATCTTGGTGTTTTGATTCATGACTTTTGAATGCTTGAGTTCCCCATTGCTGTATTTAGTATCAGATAAAAGGAAGAGATGCCTACTCTCCTCCCTCAGCTGGCCAAGGGTGGGGGCTGGCCAAAAATTCATTGAGTTTCCTGAAAAGTGTGTTTTCCTCCTAAGCAGGTCAGCATTTCATATCATCGCCTGGATCTTGCCAAAAATTTTCAATGGAAGGAAGTCAAACTATTTTATCTGGAATGCATCTTTTTTTTTTCTTTTTTTTTTTTAATAAACGGTTTTATAGTCATATGTTATATGACTCAGTATAGAGGAATTGGTTTTCATGATAAAATTCAACTAGAAATAAAAGTATGTGCCCATGACCCATCAAATCCACTGTAATGTCCAAATGTATTTGGTGTAGCATCTCTTTTTACTCAAACACTAAACAATATCTAAGCTATCTAAGAAAAAAACCGTTTCCAATTCTCAAACCAATGTTGGACTCTGATTTTTCTTTTTGCTCAGGACTCTGGGGTGATGAAAACTGTACTGTTTCTCTTCCCTGTGTTTGTAAACGTGAAATTCCGAAGAAGATAGAGAAAGAGATTCTAAAAGACCCAAACCAACAAGGAGTATGTCCCAAAGGCTGGTTGCACTTTGGATTCAAAGTAAAACCTTTTTTAATGCTGTTTTATGTTTCAAAATGCATTCCATATGTAGGACAGAAATTGTGCTTAAGGATTACTTAATATTTGAAGATTTTCTTGCTTTTTGAAAATAGGGCTCTTAGGTTTATAACCACTGACACGGTGACACCAGGATTTATTGCTGTTAAGTAGCTGCCCACACTTCAAGAAGTTTTCTGAACAAGGTGTTAAAAATTTTACTATGGTTTCAGGGAGTAAATACTCATATTTGTAAGAGCTATGCAATTGTATTTGTGCCTTTGCCATAAGAAGCCTGGTCCATCCTCTCTTTTCCACATCTGACAATTCCAAGTGCCTTTTATGATCTCAAAACAGGTCCCTAACCCCTCGATGTACTAAATGGATCCCTAATTGCTGCTGTCCTCTGAAACATGCTGTTTCAAATGGGCTTCATTAAAGATAATTATAAGCCAAAGTCAGTTTGCAATTGAGGGTCAAAAGGTACATATTTCATCTGGCTTCTCTTAAATGCCTGAGTTCCTTAATAGCACCATGCATCAAAGTGGCTGAATTTATCCCAGTGCTCACTGCAGTGACTGCAAGGATAAATTTAACCTCGATTGTTTGCCTTGAAACAGCTGATTTGGATGCAGTCCAGATCACAGCTGAGCATGCTGGAGATGTCCATGGCAGGACAGAAACCAGTGAAGTATTTAACATTTAGTAACAGCATGTGAAATGTTTTTGTGATCACTCTTAGTGATAGATAAATGACTGGAGGAAAGCAAACAAAGTAAGTTTGTTTGTTTGATTTTGTTTTTTGAAACAGTGCTTTTTAATACAAATTCCGAAGGATCCAGAACATCTGAGAAGCTGGTACTCTGCACAAGAATTCTGCAGTAACTATGGTGGGTCACTTGCTATCCTGGAAGATGAACTGGAGCAAGGTAGAGTGCTGAAAATATTGTTAAATAAATGACACGTTGTCTTCATTAGGATGCTGTAGTAAAGTTTAACCTTGGGTACAGATTTAGGAAAGAAGATTGTTCAGCTCTTACCCGTGGTTCCACTCCTTTAAACACATTAATGTTTCTCAGTTTGCCAAAATTTTTTAGGTTTCAAAAGGTTTAAAGGTTCACTGATATATGACAGGTACATTTTAAGGAATAATTGCAAATTCTTTTGTGCTTACCATGCTTTAAAAATACTCTCAAAAATGGAATACCATTTAAAAATTTGCAATTTAAAATTTCTACCTTATCATCTCATCTTTATCTTTTAGTAGTACTTAAAATCTTGTCTGTAGTATAGCACCAGGCTGGAACTGTCTGAGAAATAAATACCACCAAATTTGGAAATATTTATGAACCCTATTCATAAAAAAACCTGTAGCTGAATTACACACACACTTGTAAAATCACTTATTTGAATGTGGGAGGAATCTCACTGGCTATTTTTAGTTGAGAAATCTTCAACTAAAACTGGGAAAAGCTTCTTCAGTTGGACTGTATTGTGGTTGGACTGGTATTATTAGCTAATGGACTAGATCCTAACCCAATTGAAATTAATAATTTTAATTGAATTTATAGTTAGATGATACTGAGATGCCACTCATTCTTATTTTCAAGTAACTGCGTAACATCATTGATCGGAAATTAATTTTTTCAGTGCTTTACTGTGTTGCAAGAGGCTTCATCTATCCCTAAATGCTGGTTTATTTTATTTTGTTTCTGTATTGTTTTCTAGCTTTCATCACAATGAATCTGTATGGGTGGAAAACTAGTGTTTGGATAGGTTTCCAGAGTGACGATTACCAAAAATGGTTGAATGAAAATCCTCAAATGTATTCTAACTGGTCACCAGTTGAACTAGTGGATGTGAGTATTTTCAGGGATGTTGTGACAATAAGAATTTGGTTTTATCCATAAAAATCATTACTTCCATAAGACAGGGCCAAAGTTGTTGCAGCAGTTTAGGCTGCTCTTAGCTTTTGCAACTTCAGAGAACTGTGGGCACAGCTTTACAGGTGCAGCTAGAAGTAGCAAACAAGGCACCATTGAGACAGACATTCACAGAATTTGTGGCTCTCCTCACATTCCCTTGCATCTGGTTTTAAGCAGCAAGGTTGGAATGATGTGGTTAGTATTAGATGCTTGGTCTGAGCAAAGTTTAGGAACAAGACTATTAATTTCCTAATTTAATACATTGTTTTACAACATGTTAGTCCCAATTGGGGTTAGCATTTTGGTTTTTTCACTGAAAGCTTGTGACTTTTTAATTATGAGGTTATTGTTTCAAATTGTATTTATGGGACTGTTCATTGTACTACCTAAATGTTTGTTGTAGAGACTTTGAGATAATTATTCTCCTAAATTTGATTTAATAATTATGTACTTTTTACTCGGTGTATTTTTAAATTAATATGAGGTTCTGTGTTGATTGCAGAGACAGCATTTTAACATTCAAGATCAAGTTCCACTGTGTACATTGGTATCAAATAACCCTAACTTTTATTTTACGGGAAAATGGTACTTAGAAAACTGTCAGAAAAATTATGGGTTTGTCTGCCAAAAGACTCAGGGTAAGGCTTTGTCTTGCTTTGCTTCTGTTCTCTTTTTTTACTATATGGGATTTGTCTTACTTTGTTTTTATCTAGAAGCAGCTTTTTATAAGTGTCCATAAAACAAGGAATGTAAAAGATTTCTAAGACAGTTTGCTGTTTAGACAGACTAGCTGTACACTATTTAATAAATCAGTAGCTGGGATGTAGAAGTAATTGCTAAAAAATATTCTGTTATTAATTTTTCCTTCTAACTTTGAGCATTCTGTAGTGTATCTTTGAATTAGAAATAGAGATGAAATTTCATATTTTCTCTCATGGCTTCAGAGTAACCACATGAAATTACAAAAGGCTAAACTGAGGGTGATTTTGATGAAAATATGATTGAGGGAGGGGGGTTATAACTTGTAATGTTAGATCAGAAGAGACCTAGAAAATACATTTTTCTGAACAGTGTGGACCCCACTGGCTTATTGAATAGAGCTTGGCTTCTCTTCTCTAGTACCACACTTCTCCAGTTGTGGTACCATCAAGTTCCCTTGCCAGAAGCGTGGAGTGTTTGGGAGGAACACGGTTCCTTGTGTTTCCTCAGGCCACGTTCTGGTGCTGCCTCTGGGCTGGGAGCCGTGGGCAGCCCTGGAGCCCCATCCCAGGGCAGCACCTCTGCCAGCCGGGCAGGGGACAGGGACGGACAGGGGACAGGGACGGACAGGGGACAGGGATGGGCAGGGGACAGGGATGGGCAGGGGACAGGGATGGACAGGGGACAGGGATGGACAGGGACAGGGACGGACAGGGGACAGGGACAGGCAGGGGACAGGGACGGGCAGGGGACAGGGACGGGCAGGGGACGGGGATGGACAGGGACAGGCAGGGGACGGGGATGGACAAGGGCAGGGACAGGCAGGGGACAGGGACGGACAANAGGGACGGACAGGGGACAGGGACACGGCACCAGGCAGGCCGGCAGTGCGTTGGTGACTGCTGCGGTGCCATGTCAGCATCTGCCCCAGAATCCCAGGTTTGTCCCCAAAGGTCCCTTCCCCAGGTGTGTGGGTGTGTGTGTGTGTATCCCCTCCTCCCCCCACCCTGGCTCCTGCTCAGGACTGTCTGTCAATCTTAAGGACGTCGTGTGGTTGGGCAGATTCAAAAGATGCCTTAGACCCTGGGGGGCACTGGGCAATCCAGGTGTCCCTTTGTCCCTGGAACCTCCTCTCCCTTACCTGGATTGGTGGGCTTGCTACCTCTCCCCTCCCCCTCTCCTCCAGGTTAAAAGGGTGCCAATGCCATGTGCTCAATGAGTTGGAAACTACTAGGGAAGCTGTTTGGAAGTCTGTTTAGAGTTCTGTTGGAGCAGTTACCGATTCAGAAGCCTGCGGGCCAGAATAAAACCTCTGGATATAACCTTCCTTCAGAACTCACTCCTTTTTGTGCTGTGCTTAGCTTAGAACTCATAGGAACGAGCCAGGACACGTCCCACCGGTGATATTGGTGTTATTCCAGTAGCTGACTCTGAGGCCAAGGGAGGGCTGTCATCTGAGCCTGTGAGGAGTCTCCTTGGCAGCTGCCTCTACCCCTCTGTAGGGATGATTTTGTATGGCTCAGCTCTGTTATGTTATCAGCCCTACATTTAACCCTAAAATGCAGAGACAACACTCTGCTGCTGCTACTGCTGCCTGGGAGGGGAGGCACAGCCAGCTGGGAAGCAGAACAAGAACAAGCTTTGGGCAATGCTTACGTGGCACTATGCAGGCAAAGCATAGCTGGATTTTACATCCTTCATTGGGAACTACAGTCGAGGGAAAGGCTGGAGTGATCCTGTACACAGTGCAGAAAAAATAAATAAATGTGCTTTCCTGCTGGTTTGTTTCAGTTACATCCCAAACCTTTGTGTTTTAAGCCCTTGCTGCTGCTTGAGACAGATGGAGGAGGCGTGGAAAGGCAGGAAGGAAAACAGTTGCCTTATGGTGGCCAGGATTCTGGCGAGGATTTGGGCTGCAGTGGGTGCTCAGGATTCTACCCACGTTTATCAGCTGTGTCACTGAAAGTCAGGAATAAAACCCTCCAACGCTGTAGTTTCAGTATTAGAAAGCTGCATGACTTTATTTTGATGCCAGGCGTGCAGGGAAGATCTCCTCCTATTCCACGCCCTGCAGCCAGCCAACAGACTAGTTGAAATCTGTGAAACTTATACATATTCATCACATTTCCCCAAACTCATACATATATGCTAAATGAATTGTTTTGCATATTTAAATTACTTCTTGGAGCTTATTTACGTTAGAGTAGGGGTCTTTTGAGGGTCTCTGGTGGCCATTTGGGGAACATCCCATTCCTCTAATTATCCTTTTTTGGTCATAACCCCCCAAAAAAGTTTCTTTTCTTGGAATGAATCCACGTGATGTGGGCTGGCCAAGATTCACCTTCATATGAGCAGGAGATGACCACTTGCCCACGTTAATAAGAGACTAAGCACTGTTGAAGCTGTTAAAGCTAAAGGCATTCACAAGATCTGAACGCTGTTTGTTACAGTTGAAGGTTTTCCCAGCAGGGAGGTGGATCTGGCTGTAATGCAGCTCGCCACTGCCCCATGCACAGCAGGGTGCTCCTGGGTTAGCTAGACCATCCTGCCTCCCCAGTGGGACACCCATGGCACTATCCCAAACTATCAGGCAGTTCAGCTTGCTAATTCAGGAGAAGACTTCCTTGTATTTTTCTCGCTTCCTGTTTTATTTATTTATTTTCATCTAATTAACGTCATTTTCTGCAGCTTTTTCCAGGCTGTGTCAGCTTTGTGCAGGGTCAGGCAAACACCAGTCCAAGGAATTTGCAGCAGGAAGAGCAGAGAAGCAAGGAAGGGAGTAGTGAGACAGCCTCTTGCTGGCAGTAGTGAACTGCTAAATTTGCTCGAGTGTCCAAACAGATGTGTCAGTTCCTGGAAAGATGAGCTGGTGCTTTGCTTCTGCCATGCTGCTTGCATTCCATTTCCCCTTTTTTGAATTATTTTCTGAAGGAGACTAAAAGTAAAGAAAGCAGCAGGGGATTTAAACTGAGCTCTGATCTCTCAGTAATGTTTGACTTATTGTGTCAGTGATTTAAGCATTTTCTGCCTTTTTTTTTAAGCAGTGACACACACTGAAAGCTGGAATAAAACAGGGTGCTTCAGTTAGCTCAAGAGCAGAACTTTTTCTTTTTTAGAAATTTCTAATTTTAAATGGTTTGTGAATGACAAGTAATAAATTAATTTACTATTTTAAGATGTTTGTTATCACTCCTCCTTCTCTTTTAGTCATAAGGGAACCAAGTCTAAAAACATTCTATCTTGTAGCAAAGCAACCACTTCATTTCGTAATCACACAGAAGCTTTACAGTGAGAAATAATTAAATAATAAACTGACAAACAGGATCAAAACTGTAGCAGTTTTGAAGTACACTGGAAGCATTCACACACATGAGCAAAGGCATTTTCCTCCTGTAAGAGAGTGAGTGAAGCAGCATCACAGACTGGCTGGGGTGAGATGGTCTCTGTCTTCTGCTTGTTTTTTTTATCATGGAAGACTCTCTCTCTCTGTCTTTCTTAAAGATAAGAACCCTGCTTCTTCCTGTCATTGTTTTGGACATTGCTGTGTTAGGTCATTATCAAAAAAAGATTTAAGTCTCCATGCAGAGAGGATTTCTGTTTAAGTGCCACAATGTGGTTTTCCTACATTGGCTCATGGATATTAAAGATGAGCTTGAGAAGCTCCCAAGCATGCACTTTATTATCCTATTGGCTGTATCACTTATTTGAGGCCAGGCCTTATGATGTAAGCTGATTGTGGAAATTATTGATAATAACAACTCAAAAAAGGAGTAATCTAATTTACATGCAAGGTATCTGGGGATAAAAACACTCTGCAGCTCACTGCTATTGGACATTTGGGATATGCCCACATCCCAGGTGATGGCTTACTGACCTCCAAAGGTGCAGGCAGTGGAAATTACCTCATTCAGGTTTGGGGGTTTTTTTTAATACATCAAACTCAGTCATTCCTGTAATGAATTTTGTGATAGAATTTCAGATACTGCTCTGGTAGTCATTGTCTTTTTCTTTTTTAAATTTCACAGTGCCTTCCTAAAACCAAGGAGTTTTCAATTTTTTAATTTGTTTGTAGCGATAGTTCTGATTTTTTTAGGAGCCGCTCAGCTGTGATCAAGTTGTCTGTTTTAAAAATAAGTTGTTTTTTTTCCTGTTTGTCACAGACACATCCACACACCCTACCAACGCGTCCGATACGTATCCCGTGCCGGATACTTTGGAATACGGAAACAGAGTGTATAAGCTAATCAGTGGGAATTTCACGTGGTCTGCAGCGCTGCAGGCGTGCCTGGCGAGCGGCGCGGAGCTGGTGAGCATCACGGACCAGTACCAGCAGGCCTTCCTCACCGTCATCGTCAGCCGCCTGCGCTACGGCCACTGGATCGGGCTCTTCACCGCCGACGTACGTAGGGGCTCCCGCTGTCAGTGTGCTGCCCCTGCACAGCAGCTTTTCCAGTCACAGGCTGGGGAGCTGTGCCGTTGATTCAAAGTCACAGAAAGTTTGCATCTAGACATGAAACCCTGGAAAATTTGAGCCTTGAACTGTCTTTCTTTTTTTTTTTTTTCCTTTTTCTTTTAACATAATGTGTAAGTCCAGTGAGAGCCAGTTTGGTACAACGACTACTGAGTTGTTGTACCAAAAGCCGTAGAAAACTTCTAAAAACGTGAGGAAAAAAAAAAATCTCTTGTAATGTTGACATTGGAATGTCATTGTTTCATTCGTAGTAGCCCAACGGCCCAAAGAACTGCATGCTGAAAATGGAAAATTAGATGTAGTCTGTAGCCTCCCAAAAGTGAGTTGGGAGGACCCTTGGCTCTGCCTTTTGTTGATCCTTGCTAGGCCTTTAGAAAATTAAGACATTCCATAATTCTGGTGAGGATGCCACCAAAAAAAAAGATTAACTCGCGTGGTGCTAAATTCTATCAGAAAGATAACCTGAAATTTGTTTTGGCAGAACGGGCTTAGCTTTGAATGGTCAGATGGGAGCAGGTCTTTGTTCACCTCCTGGGAAGACGACGAGTCCCAGGCCTTTGGCAGCTGTGTCTACATTGATACTTCAGGGCACTGGAAAAGCGCGAATTGTGAACAATTGCTGCAAGGAGCAGTTTGCCATGTGCCACCTAGTAAGTCAGTCAAGGTTTATATTACATCTTTGCATCTGCAGATGTGTGTACTGACAGTGGAAATATGTGGAAGGAGGTTAATTGGTTAGAGGTTAAACAATGTTGAGCAAGGCTGACTATTACTTAAAACTGAAGTGTATTTTTCTGTATTTCCTATTTGTGGAACCATTTTTTTCCAATAAAATATTGGCCATCAGGACTGATCTGTAGGAGAATGGAAAGAGAACTTTCATAATAGAAAAGAACCAGGAAAATTACCTACTCTGTCTCTTCAGTGAACACTATATTATCTGGGAAAAATGAGTATTGCTAATGACCTAGCTTGAATGGAAATAAATCCAGCTTGCTGAAATTAACTGTGGGATGGGAGAAGGGAAGCATTTAGAGCAAAGTGGAAAATTTATCATATCTTCGCTGATGAACACATCAAAGATTGTGCAATTTTTTTTTGGAAAGGTAAGAATATTTTTCTGTATCCTAAAATATGTTGTGTTTCCTGCAATGCTCTGTCAGTCACCTGGCTTCAGTTAAATCCAGAATTCAGGTCTGGAACCCCATTTAGTGCCAGACTGTGAGGTCTTGTGGCAGCATGCAATTCTTCAAATAGTTTCCATTCAGTGGTGTTGATCACCTGGGCCCCTGGTTAGCTCATGACCTCCTGTGCACGTCACTATCAGTTATTTTTTCCTGATCCTGCTGTTGTAATCCAGCAAGGTTTTTGATCAGAAATAAAACCAGCTGTACTCATTTAATACAAATATATGCAACCACTAGACTTTCACTTTGAAAAAAATAGAAGCATAACACAATAACATGCTATTAGCATTACTCCAAAACAGTGTGTGCAATGTTATATTAATGTGTATTTATTGTTGTGCCAATAAAGCTGTGCTGTTAACTTCTATCACAGAAAAGAAACTCAATGACTATGAAGGCTTATGTCCAGAAAAAACTGTACCCTGGATCAAATTCAAAAACAGTTGCTACAGCTTTTCCACAGTTCTCCAGGGCATGAGTTTTGATACAGCATATGAGGTCTGCAAAAATCAAGGTAAGTGATTATTTTGTAGCTACCAAATGTCATTGTGATATTTTAAATCAATATTTATTTTCTGAAATGACTGAAATCATGGCATATGTTTTCTCTGTTTCAAGATAACGATAGTGGAACTCACAAGCCAGCTATGAAATTGGAAGCAGCATGCATCAATAAAATATTCCTTTCTGTGTGCAAATACTGGTTTCTCCAATAAAACATAACGTGAACATTTCCCCTTCGAATTTGTTTCAAAGTCATGGGAGAACAGTTTTGTATCTGTTTGAGCATTTTCACAATTATTGCAAATTTAAGAACTTATAATGTATAACTTGACTTTTCAAGCCCTTCAATTAAGACTCATAATGTTAACTTCTTGAAATACAATGTTAAATTTTAATGGCATGGATTGCTTGAAAATTTGTTCTGTGTTTAATTTGAAGGATCAAATCTTCTGACTATTCAAGATGAAGATGAAAATGCCTTCATTTTGGAAGAATTACACAATTTTGGTCATTCTGTACAAATGGTTTGGTTGAACATTCTGCTTGTTACAGACAGTAAGTTTGGGGAAGAATAGAACTGCACGTAAGACTCTGGTTTGGGTTTTGGTTATTTTCCAAAAACCATTTTCAATAACCATTTTTTCAAAACACTTTTGTCTTTTGAGATTTTGTTTACTGATTTCTGCCTGTTTATGATGTAAAACTAGTGAGGCTTTCTGCAATGGTTACCAATATTCTGAATACTCAATATGCATGCATCCATGTAAATGCCTTTTTTTCCTTCTTAAAGTTACACTACAGACTGTCTTCTGTGTTAACTACATAGGGTGTTTTTAAATCCTTCAAGAAAAAAAAAAGTAATACAGTGGCCAAACAGACAAAATCGTGGTATTCTGTAATGCTGTATTTTTCATGTGAGAGTGAATCTAACTGAAACAGAAATATTTCTCCAAATACTATTCTATTTTGTAGTAATTTTTGACTTCTGCCCATAGATGAGACAGTCTCCTGGTTCGATGGTTCTCCTTTAAATTATTCTAACTGGGGCATCAGGGAGCCTGAATTTGATAATCTCAAAGGGAATTTCTGCATCGGCTTGAGGACCACAGATGGAGTCTGGCAATTGTCTCCATGCAGAGAAAAAAGGGGGTTTGTGTGTAAAATGGATGCAGGTATGTGCTTCCATAAAACAAGGCAATTCTGTCCTTATAACCATTGTTTTACTTGTTGCTTGCTTACTTGGTGTCAATTTCCATTTAATTAATTCTGTCCCTTGGCATTGGGAAAAAAAAAATACCTCTGAAAGGCCCAGGCAGCTGGGGTGACCTCTGTCTGGGGAGCCCAGGCAGCCACTGCCAGCTGCAGGAGCCTTCCTGTGGCATCAGGGTGACCTCCACAGCCCCCACGGGGAGGGCAGGTCCAGCCTGGGGGGCTGTGCAGGAGCCACAGCAGTGGGAGTGGGGTCTGTGAGAGAGCTCAAGTGCTTCCAGAGCCCACACAAAATCCCTCAGTCACTGCTGGACCTGCTAACCAAGCTGATCTGCCTCTGCGTGGTTCTGCTCGTGAATTTGCACTTTTAAAAGTGGGTAAATACTGCTGCTCATCCTTGCACGAATGCCAATTAATATATTCCACCAAGTTAAAGGGATTTGAAATAACATACTAGATTATGTTTAACTTGGCCAGTTGGAATAACATTGACATGAGTCAAATTAAACAACGAACAGCCTATCCTTGTTGGTTTTAGGTAGATTACCTTCTCAGTATCCATTCTAAAGTGAATATACATAATAACCTTGGTGGGTCATTTTGTGACTGTTCTGCATTTTTTTCAGATATTGATACAACAGAATCCTCTGAAAAAGGTAAACTCTGTTCTTTTTTTTATAAGGAAGAATACACATTTTGAGCTGATTTTTTTGTGAAACAATATTTTTTCACTTTCAAACCTGTAATTTGAAATATGTGACATATAAGGAGTAGTAATGTTTTCTTTAAAAAAACTATATGTTTATCTTTCAAATTACTTATAATTGTAGCGGTATTTGCTTAATAACAATTTCTGTTCTTCCCTTTCAGCATCATACAGTGGGCTCGTAGCTCTGGCTGTTCTTGTGACCTTGGTGATGTTGGCTGCCATTTCCCTTTTCCTGTGGTGCCTGCACAAAGAGAACAACCAACTCTTCCGCAGGATACTGTGGGTCAGAAATGCTTATTTGCCACAGATTAATGCTGACAGTCCTGCTTTGGAAGAAAGCATCCTCATTTCTGACTTTGAGAGAAGTGAGAACAATTAATTGATCAGAAGTAGCAAGTGGTCTTGTCTTGTGTGTGAAACTTCACAACCTACAGTGGTTTTGTCTCTCGGGAGTCCCTCGGAGTGTCCATATCCTCATGGAGAAACCCTCATGGCCATCAGTGTCAGTGCTGGAGGAGCTCCCTACCCTGGAGAGCTTTTGCTTTGTGGCAGGATGAGGTGAGGATGCAAGGCAGAGCCATGGAGAAATTTTCCTCTTTGGGACAAGCCAGGAATTGAAAATACTCACAGACCATAAATCTCCAACCACTCACTTGGAGCAGACATGTTTGAGATCCCAGAGCAGTGGGCATTTTCATGCAACTTTTTCGTTTGGGAATGTTTGAGCCTTTATGTTTTGTTTTTATACTTTCAGAACCTGTTTATGGGCCAGCATTAAAATTTGGCCTTGAATTTAGGAGCTCTGAAATACATTCCAAGCATTGTGGGGAAGACCTTTTTTTTTCTGGCAAAATGAACAGTTATTTTTCAGACAATAGATTCTTGCCCCATTGATTTCCAAGCTTGCAGGAAGATGAAGCACTCTTGACTTGGGACTGCCAGAGTTTGGTAGTTTGGCCTGTGATCCCTAGTCCGTGTTATAGAATAAATTAGTCTAGAAATATAATGGCACATGGGCTTTGTCATCCTGAACATATTCTATTCATTGAGATGCATCCAGCATCCTATTAAAGATTTAGCTATGTCATCTCTCACCTAGATTATTTCAGATGTGGAATCCCATCAGCCTTCATCAAAAACATTTTCGAGCAGTATCTGTTTGAAGAAAAAAACCCCTGTTATAAATCTTTCTGAAGGTTTGGAACAAAAGGCCTTACTGTTCACCTACAGTGTTCCTGTGAGCAGCATTCATGGACACTCTGCTGGGACCCTGCAGTGCAAAGCTCAGGTGACAAGTGGGGGAGCCACACTGCTGTTCCCAAAGGGTGCTGTCCTCTAACCCCATGTAGCAGCTGCTTTCCCTTTCAGTGTTCCTACCCAGGTGCTAAGAAAAGATGAATTTTGCTGACGTGTTACTCTGCAGGCTGACAACTGTGAAGGAGCCAGCTCAGGTCTCTGTGCTGTCTCAGTTGCAGCAGCCCAGGACAGAAATGTTTCCTCTCCCTGGGATTCCCACCAATCCAGCCAGCCCTCCATGCACCTCTCTGAAAACACCTGGGAGCTTTTTTGTGGTTTATTTTTATTGCAGTGTGGAAAAACAAATGCTTAGCAATGGTTACTTCACAATGGATTTAGTGTTGTTTCCACCATCTCTAAAAGCTGCTGCAAAGGGCTGCATTTGTTGTTCTGTTTCTCAGTTTCCTTGGTTTAAGGTGACTGATTCTAAAAGTTTTGCAAGAGCCCTGAGATGGAGGTATGTTCCTCAGACTTAAGCAAGCAGCTAAAGCCAACTGAAATGTTATTACACAATATTTGTGCACATGCACAGGAAGGTATGACTGCCTTTTAGCTAGATTTCACATGGCCAAAAATTGCCTGTTCATGCCATAATTATGTGAATGGCTATTTTTAAAAGTTATTTCGTACATAGAATATTTCTGTGCTGGTTTACAGAACTGGTTTACTCTTTTTGATGACTTCTAAGGTTGTAGCTATCACAAGTTCTTAATCTGAAAATTTTCAATCATATAAAACATAAATAGCTTTTCTGTGTACTTTCTGTCTAGTAATTTGACCCCATACATTAGTCTTCAGTAATATTTTTTAAGTTTTGGTTTAGTCCTCTAGATTTAGCTATTGGACTGTTTTTATTTGCAGCCCATTATTAGAGCTTCTGGACTGCAACTTTTGAGTACAATTGCCAGATAATCTGTTGTTTATATGTATTAATTGTGATAGCTTTTTACCACCAAAAGAAAAGAAAAGAAAGCTTATGACCTCTTCCTTCCCCGTGACTATTTCACCTATTCAAACTACAGCTGGAGGAACTTAAACCAAAAAACCCCCTTCATCACATTCCCTGAGAAGTGTGCAAATGCTGCCTTCCTGCAGTACAGCAAGCAGAGTGGCTTGCAGGGTGGTTTTTGGTTTGTGTCATCTCTGAGGACATGTGTTTATTGGGCTGCAATGCTGTTGATAGTTACACAGACTCTGGTCAGATTTTGATGTGGTTAATGAAGTTGTATTTTTGCACAAAACTTGACATAGATGTTTTGTCAATTTTCCTTGAGGTATGCTTTATTCCTTAAAATATATCTGAAGGGTATTGGCACAATCAATAAACCTAACCTCAGATAGTGATTGTTGATTAATGTTGATGTAGATGAGCTAGTATTAAAGAAAAAAAGTTCAAGCAGTGTTTTCTGCCTACTTTGAAATGGTTTTGAAGGAACAGACCCTTAGATACTTGTTTTTAAATATTTCATCATTTAACTTTTTTATAACTGCAGATATTATTCACTCAAGAATGTAATCAATGATTGCTTTCTAGTCTTCCTTCTGGATTTTGTTATCAATGGCTTTCAACTGTTTTCCCTTCATCAGAGGTCTCCTATACTGTCCCTGATCAAAGTATGTGGTGACTGTGGTTTTATTGCTGACCTTGATGACGTTGGTAGTGAGATTCACTGTATTATTTCAACTGGAAAATTAAAGTGTGACTAATAGTTGTCCATGCTGTAATTCTTCTTGAATCTTTCCCCAGCTGTACTAAGAAGAGAGGCTTTAGTGTCTCCTGAAAGCAGTGCCCAGGCTTTGCACTGGCACATCCTGTGTGAGGACAGGTGGCTCCAGCCTGCTTTCCACCTGTGTGTGCAAGAGGTGCTGGAAGGAGGTGGGAGCCAGAGCACCAGCAGTAAGGATGTGGATGGAATCATGGCATTAATTTACAGATATTCTCCCAGCCTGTTCTCTGCAGTAGTGAGCTGGGGCCACCAGGGATGAGTGGTGGGCTGGAGGAATTTTCCTGCTGAACTGTGGAGGTTGTGTTATGTGGGAGCCTGTCAGTGTCCTCCACAAATGAGGTAGAGGTACATGGGCTGCAGCACAGCAGCTTCCATGGATAGCAGCAGCATGCTCTGTGTGTCCAGGGACTGGGGTCAGCAGGGCCTGAACAGGCCAGTGAAGGTTGTGGGGTTTTTGCCATGTTAGCTTCTTTCAATGTTCTTACCCAAAGAGAAGTGTTACACCTTCTCATACCACATCTTTCTTGGGTGATGGATGGAAGGATATCCCCACCAGAGACAGGTGCCTTCAGGTCAACATGACAAACTTTGTCTGTCAGATACTGGGGTTTGTCAAAACTCCATCTGCTTGTCTTCGCAGATGCCATTCCAGGAAAAAAATTACTTTCTGGTGCCTTTAGCAATCCTTGCAGCATGGCTCTGAGGAAAAGAGGTGTTCAAGGCAGCTGCCACATCCCAGGTGGACACAAGTCTGTGGTGGGAACATCTGTATGTTGGTGATGCCCAGCAGGAGTGGACACAGCAAAGGGTTGTTGTGCACAGGGTTTTAAGTGGGCAGCATGGCTCCTCAGCAAAGTTTATGATGGCTGTGCCTCTGCTGGGCACTGCCCTTCCTTGTGCAGGGATCCTCCTCCCTTCTGCTCTCCTGCCTCTGCTGCCTCTGCACACACCCTTTTGTAGCTGGGGCATGTTTGAAATCTGTGCTGTACAGTCCAGAGGGACCATAGGGAGAAAAGAAGAGGTTTGCATGCTCTGTTGACACTTGACCAGCTCTGGTTCTGCACCATTGCACAAATTCCCATTTAATTTAACCCTCTGCTTTTTCCTTTCATCATGTTACCCCTCCCTCAGTGTAGTAACAGGCATCCTCAGTCTCTTGTAATAATAAACCCACTGTAATGAAAACCATGGCATACACTTCCTCCAGGGCATTTGCTTGGTTAAAAGCTAAATTGCACACGTTCAGCAACTGGGCTCTAAATCCTCAGCTCAAAAAAAAAAAAAAAAAAAAACAACCACAAAAAAACCCCAAATCCACAAAAAAATAGAAGCCTCTACTTGAGCTATATTAGTATTATAATATTTCCTTTGGCAACTGGTGGAATGTTGGTTTTAAACCCCTGCAGGCCAGCAGTGCTATCTGACAAATCTGATGTGTGAGTAACCATCAGGAGCAAACCCACAGGCGTCCTTGCTGTTCTGAGATGGAATGAGTTTAATGAATTGAGATGGACCGTGGTGCTCAGAAACACAGTCAGTCTCGGTTTGGCCAGTAGATGGTAGTGCTGCACACAGAGCTGACAAAACGAGCTGTGCAAGAGAAAATGTCACAGGGATCTGCTCTGGTTCCTTTGGAAGTTTAATTAAACAAGCAGCAAAACTCCCAGGGCAGCAAATAACAGCGTGGGTTCTGAGCCCTGGCCACAAGGTTACAAAAGTGTTTAGACAGCTTTCCAAGTCTCAGTGTTCCTTCTCAACCACTTTGATGGGATGCATTGAAGCCCTCGGAAAGGAAAAATGGAATTCCTTGCGTTGGTGTGTGGGGCTTTTCATTTCTATGGTGTGTAAAGTGAAAATCCACTCGGGTTCCTAAGTAATTAATAAGCATATCTTTGTGGTATATTTTGATTCTGGTCACTTCATGAGTTCAGCTTCAGCCATGTATCTCTCTGGATTTTTTTTAATATTTTATTTCTTGACTGTGTCAGTACAGGCATTTGCTTACTACTTTTCAGGGGAAATTAAAAATTAAGACATAGAAATGACTGCTGAAGTAATCATTCCACTGCACTGTTGAAAGTAGATTTATTTTCTCCTTCTCCCAGTTTATTCTCCAAGTTGCCCAAAGCATAAGAGTTTCTGCTCCCTTTCTATATCCATTATTTTTATGCATGGAAATGATTCTCAACTGCAATTTTTCCCAACAGTGCACAGCTAGCAAACAGCAAAAATACTTCTACTACCTTATCCTACCTTTTTCTTAACCTCAGTCTAAAGACAGAATTTCTACTGTGGTTCTCAGAAAAAAAATGCTTGAAAACATTTTCTTTTAATGAGCACAACAGCTCAACTTGTAGATACAAAATAAATCTTGAAATGCAGGGTGGGCCAAAAGTTCCTCTCCTCTGTGTGCTAGCAAAGGAAAAAGGGAAGCCTGTGTTTCTGAGCCATGCACAGAAGGGCACGAAACTACCAGCCTGCTACCTGCAGAGGTGGATGGCCAGCAGCTGTGGTGGCTGTCACTGGGTCATGAGGGGCATCCAACCCCATGGTGTGGGCCAGGAGAATGCAATAGCTGGGTCAGTGTCTCAGAAAACACAGGAGAACAATAGCACCGTGTATCTTTTCAGATTTTTATAGATGGATGCTCATCTTTAGAAATTAAAAGTTTCCGTTTATTTTGTATTTTAAAAATCCTTTTTTTTTTTTTTGTAACTGAACATTGACAATTATCCCATCAAATACGTTCCTGTTCTGCAGCTATTTATTCAGGTCATTTGTTCTAAAGCATGATCTCAGGCCTTTGATCCCAGCCATAACCTGATTAAATCTGCTTTGCCGCTTATTTCTGCCATAACCCTTGTGTGCATTGTAGATGAGAAGCCCCTGGAAAGTCCCCACGGAGCTGAGAACAGACAGACTCCACCTCAGCAGCAGCTTTGGGCTGCATTGCTTCACTGGTGCTGGATTTGGGGCACCACCTCAGAGTCTGATGCTTCCAGGTTCGTTGAGGTATGCAGGCAGAATCCCTAACACTGGACATTGCCAATGAGCTGGAGTACACAGGCTTTTAATGGAAAGTAAAAGAATATTCTAAGTCATGTAAGGCTTCGTTTGTTATGGTCCCAATCCAAATCTGCTTCATCCGTATTAGTTTCTTTTGGTGAGTTACTCTTCATGCTAGCAGGCTTACCTGTTATGTTACTGAAACCTGACTACTCTCTGAAGGCTAGGCATGATATTTCTGGTGTCTGATATTCGAGAATACCAGAAGGATTCTTTCTGAAAAGTTAAGAAGGTAAAATTGCTGCTGCTGCATATCATGCCCTGTTAGTCTTGGAGGATGAAAATTATGTTGAGGGGCAAATTGAATTACTTTAATTATTGTTTCAAAAGCAAACCTTAAAGATGGAATTATATGTATGGAATACATCGTGGCTGTAAGAGACACGAGCTACCATTCAGTTAAATGTGGAAATGCATCAGACCAGCTCTGTGAGCTTTCTATCTGGAAAGAACAGGTATTTAGAATACCTACAGAAACAGTGTCTCCCTTACCCTTTAAAACACTTGTAATATAAATATCGGAGTGGCTGCTCCCCTCTCACCATACCCAGGAAAGCAGCTGATGTAGCCTTTATCCTGGAGTGCCTGCCTCACTGACATGGCACCTCTGGGACATGCACACCACATGTCAGGGTGTCTGGCTGTAGTTAAGTTATGGAAGAAGGAAGAAAGCCAGTGTGGGATCTTTTCTTCATCTTGTCCTTGACACCCCCAAAACCTTCCACAATCTAGTCTGGGTTGAGGATATGGTCCTTCATTATTGCTATTTATATGTAAATTTGCTTAATTCTTGTCTGACTGAAAGAATGTAAAGCTGAAGTTGAGTGAGTCTCAGCTGCTCTTGCAGGCTTTGAACCACTTGCTCTGATGTAGCACAAAGCAAACCCTCATGGAAGGAAAGGTGAAAGGAGGAGCCGTTCACTGGGAAAGCAAAAGTATAAAGAGAACAGGGAACAGTTCTTCCTGCTGTTTGGGAATACTAGAACAAGAATTAAGTGACTGAACTGCAGCAGGGAGTACTTGGTAGGTATCTGTGGGGATAGCTGGGCTGGCAATAAGCAGCCAATGCAAGTGGTAGGGTCAGTGTGCACTGTTACATTCAATAACTGGTTTAGAAATAAACAAATCAATCCAGCACAGCTGCTGGGGATTTGATTCATCATTGGATGGCTCTTTCAGGTCACCCTGGGTAAAGATGAGTAAGCCTGACCTGAAAATATTGGTTTGTGTGTGTTTGTGGGACTGCTGATATATCACTCCACTGCCTCTAGCCCAAACCTGCCTTCCAGCTTTCTGACCCACACAAGCATTCTGCAGCCAGAATTCAGGATCTCTGGGCACAAATTCCGTGCAACTGGGACATAAGAAACACCTCCACTTAAATTTGTGTCTTCCCTTTGGATAGAAGAAGTTGTTTCAAAATTAGTGAAGCTGAATCATCCAATTCATGTACTACAGCAGCCAGTGGGACACAGGCACCTGACTTGCCCTGGGTACCTAAGGGATGGTAAAGGATGTGAGGGTCCAGAATCACTACATAAAGAGCACAAAATTAGAAGGATATATGCAAAAAATGAAAACTTTCTTTGCTTTTGTTTCTTTGACACTCTTTTTGGGTTGGTTGGTTGTTTGTTCTTAGCCCTTGAAGTCACAGAGCCAGGTGATGGGAGGCCTGATGCTCTCTTTACTCGGGCTGTACCTTGAGGATGTTTCTGTGATGCACCTTTGAGTGGTCCCGTTGCCTCAGTGGGTCTGGAGCTGGACCCCAGGTGAGGACAGCCTGTGGGGAGAAGCAGCACTCCTCCCTGCTATGCAGGAGGCAGCAGTGTTGCAAACTCCCATTTCTTCCTCTTGTGTAACGTGGTAGGGGAACATCAACTTCCTGCACAACAACTGCCTGCTTCAAAGCTCTGAGATCCGACTGACTGGCAGGACAGCTTTTGGCAGGCTCACAAATATCTATTCCTAGCTCCGTGTGGATCTGCTGAAGTAGATCTGTGTCCAAATCTGGTTCAAGAGCTGTGGGATAGACTGCAAAGCCCATGATGCTTAAAGCAAAGCCATAAGCTATGAGAAAGAGCAGGAAGGGTTGACCCCAGTTCTACCAGGATCATAAAATCCTTAAAAAATTTCCTTTATAAAATTTGGTACATTTAATCCATTGAGATAAGAACAGCAGAATGAAGAAGATTATTTCTCATGTGGACATTCTTCAGTCTTTGTGGAAAAGATACTTAAACAGAGCCCTAACACAACTTGGAGATTTTCTCTCTCCCTCTGGGGACAGAGGAACATTCATGGGATGCTGAAAAAAGCTAAAAACCTCACACTGGAGCATGTTCCCAAATATAAGGACACCCAGTACAGATGCAAAACTTAACCAAAGGTGCACAGTGCTATGTCAGGGCCAGTGTTTATTGTTTTTATGATTGTATTTTTAAGCAGTCGTTCTTTTGATCCATACTAACTGCTGATCAGGGAAAGAAAAATAAAGCTTGCACAGAAAATAACAAAATTTTCTGGCTGGAGGCCAGAACTTCACAAGAGAATACTGAAGCCTAATATGTTTTGTTTGATGTCTTTGTTTCTGATAGATGTTGACTGAATTCAGGAGGATGACGGCACTTTGAACAAAACCAGCTGGGGAAGTCAGTTTGCTAATTATTAACCCTCTAGGGAAGAGACTGGGCTGGAAATGTGCATTCCAAACATTCTGGGAAAATAGAAAACCTACTGTAGATCTCTCTGGAAAAGAAATACTTTACACTGTGGTTTGTATTTTTAGGAGGAGGGGAGGAGATAGCTTGGGATATATGGCTGAATTTCCCAAGATGAGTGGTAATTCAGTCTTAGACTTCTTTTCTCCCTCTATTAGGATTCAGCAGTCCTGAGACTGAAGTAAATCTGACATTAAGGAATAACTATAGGAAATGAGGAGAGGATGTACATTTATTGTGATAGAAGTCATAGGGGAAGGGGGAAAAGGCTGCTGTCAGCCTCCTGACCATTTTTCAACAAGAAAAGGGGGGATTTTCAAAACTGTTAAGCAGAAAAAAGTGTCAAATTTCATACTGTGCCTCACAAAATATTAGTCAGAAGATACTGGGATAAATATTCAGATACCCAAATGTAAAAATATAAATCCCAAAAAGTAAGAAAAAAGTATGATAGTCTTAAACAGTAGGCTCTGCTGTGATGTATTTACATCTCATTCTACCCAGATGCTCTAATCCTTCCTCTGTAACCTGGCCAAAGATGGCTCTATAGAAAGTACAGGGTTTTTTTCCCTCCATTTCAGGAGTTTTAGGAGTAAAAGAAGAGTTAGATATGAACACTACACCAAAATGCAGTGCAGTTCAGTGTTTAACTAGTGCCAGTTTTAGCTAAAATTATAGCATGAAATGGAAACAGAAAAAAGAGAATAAGGGGGGCAGGGGGTGGAATCCTAATAGAAAAACAAAACAACCAAAGATCGAAGATGAATAGGAATTTAGTAATAATTTTCACAATTTGCTTAACATTGGAGCTATTTTCCTGCTTGGCATGTTGGTTGCAGCACAGAGACATCAGCTGTTACAAGTAAGTGCCAAAACAGATGTGGTAGAATGCATTATTGTTTAGAACAAATAGGTCATATAGGATGCTGAACTGATTTTTGTTTTTTTCCCCATAGTTCACTGACCATTAGGTGTCAGATTGTTAAAGAAATACCTTAGTGTAGACAAGTTTTTAAAGTTAAACTGCTTGACAATTAGTTTAACTTCAGAACCGTGCATATTTTTGCCTTTTTAATGTTGTAGGTGGTATTACATGCCTAGGTAAAGTGCTAACCAGCAGAGAAAGTGGTAGATAGCAAAGTACCTTCTAAACTTGTTCATTCTCTGACTATTTGCAGTTCTTTAGTTGCTTTAGCATCACTCGTGTATGTGTGTACTGGCAGCTGTTACAAATGATGGCCTGGAGTGATTAGGGAGAGTGCCATTTCCAGAGTGCTGCAGCAGCCCACTGTCCCTCCAAGGACTGATTGAAAATTGCAACTGGTTGTGTAAAGGGAACACTTAGAGTATTTTTGACAGAAAGCTAATTAAATTCATGCATCCCAGAGTGACCATGAACGAGAGTCCTAGTTTGTTACCACACACTGCAAGATTAGAGGGGAAATTTGCACATTAGCGCAAGAATTGATGCAAAAGGGACCCAACCCTGACTGAGTGTCAGTTGTATGAGATGGCTTCAGGTGTGGGTCCTGCTGCTTTCATCCTACCCGTGTGAGAGTAAGAATAGGCCTCCAGCCAAGCAAACAAACACAACAGGTGGAATATTCAGGATGTTTGGGCATTCTTTGCTGTTTCTTTGCTTGGGTAGGTACAATACTAGTAAGTAGGCAAATGACATGAGAAGTTAGTCATCTGAGTCCATGAAAAAACCAGATTTTATTTCTCTGTTTCATAGAAAAACTGGGCTAAGTGAAAGGAAAACTGTGCCTTTTACTGTTGTGCTGTTTGTTGGCAGGTACAGACAAAAGAATTTGCCCAGTGCGGAGAGTTGGGGAGCAGGTCCAGGCTTTGTTTCCTGGCTTCGCTATCACTGTGTCATGTTGTCCAACTCACCTGGTTTTTTGCTTTGAGTTTTCCACATATAAAATGGAGAAGAAAGCTTATTCCTTGGCAATGTTCTTTTGAGAAAGATTGCCAAGTACCACGCAAGCTGCAAAACCAGCACCCTGTTACTAAGGGGAAACCCCCTTGCAGCAACAGTGTGAAGTACCTCATTCCATCACTGTTTCCAGGCTGCTTCCAAAGCCAGACAGATACACATTTTGTCAGAAAATTATTAGTAAAATTTAATATTCAAAGGGTTTTTTCCCCAACTAAACTTGAAGTAACTTTAGTTCTCAATGGCAATGTAAAGAAATGGATAAATTAAGTCTATTTTCAGTTATGTCTCGGGTTAAAAATTTGAGACTATCATCCTGTACTTTTTTATTAGTGTTCCTATGGTGTTATGTTACAGCATTAGCAATCTTTCAAAATCCATGGTACTGTTTATAAAAATAAACTAATTGAAGGCAAAGTGATCTCTAGCACTATTTGTGTTTGCTCATGCTTTCTTTTCATGTCCAGCGCTTGAGTTTGAGCTTGTTTTGTTAGAATAATAAGAAATACTCAGACTTGGAATCTCCACTAACCTTTGCTTTTAAAGTCAAGACTCTTGGCTTCCCTTTTGCTCGTTTCTAATTTGCCATGTCTGATGTGTCCTCTCTGGCAGGGCTTGTGGTTATAAAAGTGTGAGGGAGTAAAGGTCAAAGATAAATACTAGGTTTAAGATGTAAACTTGGTTATTCTTACCACAAGGATTCGCTTCTGAAGTTAGTGTTTGGTATCCTATTTTTAAGGTAAGATCTCAATTGCATTCCATATTTGTGCCTGAGTTAAAGTTAAAATCAATATACTTTTAGCACTCTGTCTTTCTGAAGACTTCAGGTTGTCAACTCAAGGCCTGAGTTTGTAAAGGGAACATAGTCCAGCTGCCAGACTTTATACCAGTAAGTAAATATTCAACAGTTCACAATAAGAACATGAGTGAGACTCTGCTCCACTAGTAGGAGTATTTCTTTGTGGGGAAACAGAATAGGGATACATAAATTTCTCTTTGTACTCTAGTAAATATTTCAGTGCTTTGAATCAAGTGCATCAGCTCCAAAAGGAAACACTGAGCACTTACTTTAGCTTGGTAGTTACTGAATTAATCTGATCAATGCAGATTCAGATTCAGAAAAAGGGATTGCATTTGAGTTTTTAATAGTAAATATGCTCAAACTGTTGTGTATTTTTTAAAAAGGGGACAACAGCATTTTCTCTTTCACTATCTAGGAACTTTTTTAGGGCACCAGTTCATTGACAATTTAGAGAACAGTGAAGAGCTGAATAGCTCTGCATTGTCCATATTTCTGCAAGTGTATTGGCAGAAAAAGGGAGACTAGAGAAAATGTGAGCCTGCTGCTGATTGGGGTTGTGGTAACACAGGATGCGGACAAGTCAGAGATATTCAATGCCTTCTTCACCTGTCTATAGGATTTATTTTCAAAAATCCCCAGCCCCTGAGACCAGTGGGAGCATCTGGAGCAATGCAGGCTTACTCTCAGTAGAGTAGATCAAAACATTTAAACAAACTGGACACAAACAAGTCCATGGGACCCAGTGGGCTGCATCCACAAGTGCTGAGGGAGCTGGCAGATGTCATTGCAAGGCCAGTCCTATGTATCTTTGAAAGGTCACAGGGATCAGAGGAGGACTAGAAATTCAATGCAGATGCCATATCGTGCTTCAAGGAGAAGAGGGAGGATGTGGGGAGCTACAGGCCAGTCTGCCTTGTCACAATACCCAGAAAAGTTTTGGAGCAAATCATCCAATTTGGAAATTATTTCAAAATATATTAAGGACATGGAGATGGTTGGGAATCATCAGTATGGATATATGAAGGGGAAAATTATGCCTGATCAACCTGATAGCCTCCTGTGATTAAATGACTAGCTTAGTGGACAAGGAGAGAGCAGAGGATGTTAATCATCTTAACTTCAGAAAGGCTTTCATCCCTGGCTGTATCCTCATTAACCAACTGCTGACTAGATAAGTAGATAGTGAAGTAGATTGAAAACAGGCTGAAATGCCAAGCTCAAGAGATTATAATCAGTGGTGCAAAATCCAGCTGGAGGCCAGTCACTAATGATGAACTCTTGAGGTCAATGCTGGGGCCAGCACTGTTGAGCACCCTCATTAATGATCATGGGTGATAGAACAAGTGCACCCTCAGCAAGTTTGACTTGGAGACTGGGAGGAGTGGCTGACACACCAGGTGGTTATGCTGCCATTCAGAGGGACCTTGGCAAGCTGGATGGATCAGCTGAGAGGAATCTCATGGAATTTAACAAAGGGAAATGCCAAATCTTCCACCTGTTGAGTAATGTCCTCACACATATTACTAAGGGCTGAGGGCAAACTGGCTGGGAAGTAGCTTTAAAGGAAAGGATCTGGGAGCCCTGGTGAGCACCAGCTTGAACATGTGCCAGCAATGTGCACAGCTGTGGCACAGCTGGCCAACAGTGTCCTGGGCTGCATTGGGAGCACTGCCAGTGGGTTGAGGCAGGTGATAATTTCCCCTTACTTGGCATTAAGGCACATCTGGAGTGCTAGATCTAGTTCTGGATTTCCCAATGTAAGAAAAATATCATTCCACTGGACTGAATCCAGCAGAGCCACAAAGATGATTACAGGACTGGGGTGTTTGTCTTGTGAGGAGTGGCTGAGAGCTGGAGGAGAGAAGCCTCAGGGAGATCTTATCAATGCATCTGAATGTCTAAGGCTAGGGAGAGTAAAGAAGGTGAAGTGAAACTCTTCTCCATTGCATTCAGTGAAGGAACAAGAGGCAATAGGCACAAAGTGATCCACAGGACATTTCTTTTAAACAAAAGAAAAAAGGTGGTGGGTTTTTTTTGTTTTTTGGGTTTTTTTTTCCTATTTTAGCCATCAGAGAGATGTCCAGAGACATTGTGGAGGCTTCTTCCATGGAGTTATTCAAAATGCAAGTGGAACCAACCCAGGGCAATCTGCTCTAGTTGACTCTGCTCTAAGCAAGAGGGTGCACTAAATGATCTCTTAATATCCTGTAATTCTTTGACTTAGGTATTTTAATTCCTTTCAACAGCATCTGAGTATTTCTTCCAGGTTCACTGTTTATAAATAGATTTCTGATTCTTCCAAAGTTTTGCATGCTGATGGGACTTAAATTGTGGGCCACAGGTTTCTGCTGGGTCATTTGAATACTGCCTATGATAGTTTCAGCCCAGCTTATTCTGCATGGCCCAACTGTTTCAGTTTGAAATATAAATAAATCTTAAGAAACTTACGGACTTCATAGAATGAAGTGTTGCTGCTTAATAGAATATATGTAAAAATAGATTATTTAGTACTACAGGCACATTATTGTCGCTGAAAAAGAACAAGAAATGTAGATGCACTTGTTAAAGCAACAGGACTATTTAGGTAAGCATCAATTAAATGGATCACTAATTAGAAATCTACACACGTTTTATTACTCTAACTTCTTGTTTGGTTTTTGGTTGTTTTGATTTTGTTGGTTTTTTTGTAATTTTGTGATTTATTTGGGTATATTGAGAATTAAGACATATATAAATCAAAGAGATAATAGTACTGTTTAGATATTTTGCTGAATATACAGTGTTACTATATTTTTCTTTTTTCTCTTTTTAACATTTAAAAATATAACTAGAGTTACTCATGCAGCATTGTAAAGCATGTCTTCCAGAAGCTACCATAAAGAGCAGTGTTACTGCTTGACAACCTCAGGAAAGGGAGTGGGCTTTGCTTTTTCAAAGCCAGGAGCAGGTTCAGCTTGGACACAACTAATGATCTCTACAACAGAAATATGTCACACACAGGGGTGATCTCTGAAGTGACCAAGTCCTGAAGCCTTTATAGCTTAAAATCTACTCTGGAGTTGTGCCTAGAGG
Source organism: Irena cyanogastra (assembly GCA_013397155.1). Classification (NCBI taxonomy): domain Eukaryota; kingdom Metazoa; phylum Chordata; class Aves; order Passeriformes; family Irenidae; genus Irena; species Irena cyanogastra. The sequence continues at coordinate 29,769 of VWZV01002113.1, read as the reverse complement.
CTCCTTGCTGGCTAGTCTGGCAGAGCACTGCAGGTCTGAGTCATCTGTGCTGCTCTGTGCTATCTTCATCTTTCTCACTCTCCCTCGCGTTCTGTGTCGAGCACAAGGAACCAGCTCCCCAGCAGTACTTGTGCAGTGATGACAGCCTGATAGCAGTGCCCTCTTAATCTCTCCATGGTGTCAAGCACAGACAGAAGTCCTATAAACTCATTTATATGCACTGTCCACCCACCAACTTTATCTCAAGTTGTGTGAGTGTTGAGTCACAGACAGGTAGTTCTTGTTCAAGTCCCAGCTTCATGTAAGCTGTGGGTAATAACAAAAGCTATTTCAGTCTCACAGAAATAATGACTAAGGTACAAATAATTTCCTTACAACAATGGCCCCTTAAATCAATAGAAAAATGCAAAAAGCAAGTTCTTATGAAGAGGACCTGCTGATTTGTTCACCCAGCAGGAGCTTTCATCCACATAAAGAAATAACTGGTGGACCATATCAACTAGATCACTCTGGTCTGCATGCTTGCAGACCTCATCAAAACCTGTCTAGAGTCCTAGATGGTAAATACTACCTTTAGTGAAGATGCATTGGCACTGCCCAAATAGATCGTGTTTGTCCAGCTGCACATGAATCCTATCCTGTATTGCAGTTTCTACTGCTTTGCTTGCTGCTGATGTTAGACTTGCCAGCCTTTAGCACTGCCCATCATGTCACCTCATTTACCCCCTGGAATCTTCTTTAGAGATTGGTGTCACACTGCCACTCTCCAGACCACAGGCACATGGAAAGTGTGAAGAGAAAGGTGAGTCCCTTAGTAGGCTCTTGCTCAGTGCTCAACACTGCCTTAAAAAACTCAGATGTCTGCAGGTTTGTTACTCTGCCTGGTTTGGTTTATAGCCTTTCCCAGTTAGCACACTTTCAGGAAGAGTGTCTGCTAACTCTCAAACAGAAGGGTTCAAGTATGGGGATCATCAGCTTATTCCAGTGAACATGTGCAAGTAGATCATTTAGCTTCTCTAGAAACATTTTGGCCTCTCCTCTTTTTTTTTTACCCTGCAATTGTTCTTTGATCTTTCTGATTTGTCAGACTCCAGTGGGCTTCTTGGTCCTGACATACCTAAAGCAAATTTAATATTAGCCTGGATTTGTTTTGTGAGTTGCTGCTCAGAATTTTTTATTGTTCTTTCACTGTGCTTTCCATTAACTTGTTGGTTTATGATCACAGAATTCACAGAATCACTGGGTTGGAAGAGACCTTCAAGATCATTGAGTCCACCCCATGCCCCAACACCTCAACTAAGCCTGGCACCCAGTGCCACATCCAGTCATTTTTTAAACACACCCAGGGATGGTGACTCCACCACCTCCCTGGGCAGCCATTCCAGAACTTTATCACTCTTTCCATGAAAAGCTTTTTCCTAATATCCAGCCTGTATTTCCCTTGACATAGCTTGATCCTTTCTGTGGTTTTGCATTTGGAGAAGACTTAAACTTCTGATTTCTAATAATCTACCCAGTGGTGAGGTTATTGTGCCCACTTCCTTTTGCCAGTTCTCAAGACTTTAGTAGATGGCATAGACTGATGCTGTGCTGTGCATCCTTCAGGGAGTTCAGCTCCCCAGTAAGAACTTGCTGTTCCTAGCAGCTACCCTTTGTTTTCTCTTCACAAGCTTTCTCATTGCTATGTCTCTCTCCCTTTTGAAACTGGGTGCAGCTGCTGTGACTGCTTGCCCTTTGCCAAGCCTCTGGGAATTCCAGATGTAAACACAGGAACAGAAACCATGAGCTGAAGATGCAGGTCAAGATCTTGCCCATAAATGAGGACCAAATGAGGGGAATCATCTGTTCTGTGGCTTCCCTGTCCCACTGCTCTGAGAAGCAGTATTGATGGAGTCCAATGCAGTCTGTGTTATGTAATAATGCTGCAGTGCCCAGACAGCATGGGGGTGACATGAAGTGCAGGGCTGCTTGTATTTCCCACCCTCTTTGCCCATCTGGTCATGCTCAGCATGCTCTCTCTGTCCTTCTGTCAGGCAGGCAAGCAGCAGACTCAGCACTCCCTGTGCTCAAAGCTGAGTTTGGTGCACTGGCACTGTGCCACCTGCTGGGTTCCTATTTTGTTTACTTGATCTGCTTACAAGATCTAATTAATAAATTTCATTATTCCACTACCAGCAGAGGTGACTCCTACCTTTTCTGTATATTTTATATTCTGGTACTAAAATGTCCTGCATGTGTGTAGCATGTCATTGCCATTGTCTAAGACCAGACATTTGATCTCCTTCCACGTGTTTGTTAGATGTTTAGCATTGTTATAGAGGTATGTGTTGTTCCAGTGTTTGTTTCCTCCTTCATTTCCCATTTGAAAGGTATGTTATTTGTTTCCTTACTTTTTTAAATCTGTTTTTATTATTTTTATTCTTGTTTTTGCTCTCTGGCCTCTCCTGCAGTCAGAAAGGCACAATTTCTAAACCTTTGCCTTGGCATATTGAACTGTGTGTTCCCCTCTCCTGCTGCTACTCAGTTTATATCTTCATCAATCACAACCTTTAAACACCAGCATTTTAGCCCTCAGTGAGTCCACCATTTCTGTACAGACTCTTTTTATCTCAGAAGTACTCCCAAGCCCAGATCAATCTGGAATTTTGCCCTTTAAACCATTCTCTTGCTCCTTCCTGGTCAAACATGAGGCAGTGGGGGCATTTTAGAGATGGCTATTAGTCAGGGATGAATTTTACCTCCAAAAGATGTGAGATCCAAAACTACAGGCTCTTTCCCAGCACTTTTAGGAAATTGTTCTGCTTTGCACGCCTAAAGAAAAACAAAACAAAACAAAACCCCACCAAAAAAAAACCCCAAACCAACCAAAAATTCAAAAAAACAACAAAAAAAAAATCCCAAGACAAAACAAAAAAACACCCTCAAAAACCAAAAACACCTTTCAAATTTAAAATTAAAAGCTCTTCTACCTGAATTAATTTTTATTTGCTTGAAAACCATTTCCCAAATGATAACTGATTTTCATTTAAATCATTCCTTCAAATGATGTTTTCTGCAACAAATGTAATGTGGTACAAAATATCATCTTATTTGCCAGTTCCCACAATAATAATTTGAGTAGTAATCCCACACTGACACAGTGACAAGAGAGAACTCTTTTTGAGGAGATTGAGGATATAAACTCTGCCAGTAAAGCTATCAAACCAAGGCACCCTTTCTATTGAAAATGCACAGTACAGATGTCAGAGGCCCTTTTTTAAAGTGCTGCAGAAGAGTATCATTTACCACTTTACAATTTCAAGCAGTTGTTTCAATGTTAAAGGACTGCTTAAATTATTTTGTCGTTGTTCCAGAAGCACGCAGAGATCCTAGCAGGAGTCAAAGCCAAACCAACATCAAGAGAAAGACATTCCTTGCTATCAACAAACATGCAATTATTGAAATAAATACTGCAACATGCAATGTGGATGTGTCCACACTCCTTTCTTTGTCTTATTTCCCAAACCTGTTTCTGGTATTTCAGTGGGCCTGAATATGAACATTGGAATATGCATCAGGGCAGAGCTGGAGGCAGCACTACAGAAGGTGCCACTGTCACATTTGAGTAAAAAAGGAGGTTGATATTAGAAAAAAGGTCTGTAATTCCTTTTATTATTTCTGAAAGTTATCTACTGCATGCAGTAGAAGAAAAAGGACAGTCTCTAAAATGCTATAATAACATCTAGGTATTTATTATGAATGGTGGCACTTCCAGATAATCAAATGTAAGGGTCCCTAGCAATAATAAACCCTTTTCTTTCACTTCAAGTCTTCAAGTGCAATAAAAGCCTCAAAACTTTGAAACTCATGCCAAAGATGCATACAGAGATTGTAGAAGAGATGTAAGAAATATATATAAACTCAGCTGAGAGAGCATTTGATTCCCTCTTAAGTTTCCTGTGCAATATATCAGTTTCACAATGTGCTGAAAAGCTGGGCCACTGCAACTGGGAACAGGAAATCCAGAGCAGCAAGGGAGAAAAGCCATCTTCCTTTATGTTCCCTTTTTGCTAAAAGCAAAACATTCTTTGATGTTTAAAAATATTTAAGTCCTTAATACGCATTCAAAAAAACGAGGCAGCAAACAAAGTGTCCTTGAAGAAAAGACCATCCAGATGGAGTTAATGCAAGGCTAAATTGAAGTTACTGCTTAAAGACCTCTCTGGATACAGTCTCTCTTTATCCAAATCAGTTGCTGGATGCTTGTCACCTCCCCTTTGCTTTTTAGTGACTTTTTACATAGCCATGCATGGGAATAACTCCATCAAACTACAATTGTGTATCTGTCAAAAAAGAATAGTTTGGCTTTTAGCTGCATTTATGGTAAAAGTTGCAGTTGTCCAACTTTCTTCTCCATTAAACTATCTTTAAACATGTCCAGGGCTGATATTTTAGATTATTAGTAGGCACTTTACTCAAACCAGAGCCATGTTCTAATATTAAACTTAGCAGCAGGGTCTAGGTAGCACTGAAATCTTTGTCTGCTGGCTGCTTTGTGGGTACCATCAGTTTCTTGGAGAGAGTCCTCTCCCTCAGGAAATAACTGCTTCTGTAACTCTTGTAAGCCTTCATGTGGCTGTTGGGTTTGGTCTCGTTGATTTTTTGGTTTTGTTTTTTTTTTAAATTTGGTTTTGTTTGGTTTTTTGTTTGTTTGGTTTGGGTGTTTTTGTTTTTTTCTCTAAGGACTTAGGTATTGTAAGCACCCACGTTGCAAGGTTAAAAATGTAACAAATAACCTGTGATCCGTGTTCAGATGTCCCAGTTTCCTCCTTCATTGCTGGAGGAAGCAGAGAAAAGCAGAAGTTGCCATCTCCAGAATCTCTTCCTACTCTCACGAGATGCTGTAGGCAGCAAACCCTTTTCCACTATTCCCTTTGTGCTCACTGGCACATGTGGATGCACTCAGCCAGAAAAACTGGATTACAATGTGTTGAATGTAAAAGGAGGAAGGTTGCTCATGCAGAGTATCTATTTCATGTGGTGAGCAGAACAGAGCTGGGGTGGAGATTTATGGATAGACAGGTGTTGACACTTTCTACAGGCACTGCTATTGTTCAAAACATGTGGGCATAAGAGCAAAACAAATATATCTGTTGATAAGCAACAAAGACTCCTGCTGGAAACACAAGGCTCTTAGTCATGACGTTGGCACCTTGAAAGGCTTTTTGTTTGGAAAGGCAAAGTAATCTTCTTGGAAGCAACAGGCTGCTGTGCATTACTGGGAGCTCTGTGGCTGGGCCCTCCTGTATCTGAAATTCTGCATTTGGTTATCTCTACAGGCATGGTTGAAATTTGCTCAGCCATTAGCTCTGCTTTGAAGTGAGCTGTAGGTATTCATGGGGACAAATAATGCTTGTGACTTGCAGAACAGAAACTGCTCACTGACTTTGCTGAGTAATGGCTGCTGTGCAGCTCACGTTAAATGCAGAAGCCTCGTTAATAAAGGATAAATCCTATAAGAAGTAGGCTTTGACATTGTTACAACTTTGGGAAGCTTTAATACAAACCCACTTTTTCAATTAGAGAAAACTGTATTAGAGTTCCATAGGTTATCACATGACATACACCAAATCTCATTTTTTCCTGCATGTTCTTTTGAAAATTTTGGTTGGTTGGTGGGGTCACCAGGGCTATACATTTTGTATCTGCTCTTACCTTAATGTAAACCAGAATTTAAGTATAGGACATGTACATTAACCCAAAACTGAAACTAAGAGGCACCAATGCAAACTGCAATTTTTCCTATTCTTGGGCATTCTTTAATTTTTGAGCAAGGATCAGGGTTTGAGTCTGTATTACCAAAGATAATATTTTATAAACCAATAAACAAAAAAGGAGCTGAAATCAGAAGTGTGTATCTTAAAGCAAATGTTACATAAGATACCTTAGAGAACTTGCCCTCTATTAATACATCTATTTACTGATGGTAAGTAGGATGCTGGTAATTTCAGAATTGCTGGTGTGTGTTCAGTAAATATGCACTGCACGCTATTTATTTCAAAGTGCAATTCTGCTACTATCCATTCCCAAACTGAGACAGTCAGTGCATTAATAATAACACACATCTGGAAAGATTGATGGGAATGCAGGGTTCAAACCTGCTTCTTGTTTTATTTCAAAAGAGACACACCATCCCAACATATATTTAATTTTAGTTTCAATAGCTTGCTGTTGTATCAGGCTCACCAGTGGGGAATTTCTGCTTCCCATTCTCTGTGTGGAGACCTTAAAGCTTTGCTCTTCGTGTAAATGAATCATTTCTGGTAACCCAGATTTGATTTTCCTACATCTACAGGCTCCTCTCTTCCTGGACCTGACTTCTGATTTTTCAAACAGCTCCTGCCTTGGCAGCCATGTGTTGCTCTGCAGTTTCCAGCAGAAGAGAACATTTCTTAACTTGCAGGTGTCTGTTTTGGTTCACTGCATTTCCACTCAGTTCCCAGCCTGGCATACCCTCGAATCCTGTGTCCCCAGGTGTACACATTCCTACACGATGGGCACACATGATGGGAACCACTGCACATTGCATTTCCCATCTTTATGTAAATTTAATATTTCTTTCCCTGAACAATGGCTCTTCCAAGTCTAATCAAAATAGATTTTCCTAGAAAAAAAATTTTTTTTCTTGTGACTTTGCAAATCTTTTTTTAAACAGCTGGAGCTTGAGCTGTACAGCCTGTCCAGGTAAGCATCGAATCAGACAGCATGTCGCTATAAACTTAATTTCATTTCACATCCTTTCTATCAGTTTTCCCTTCTTTTTCTTTTCCTTCTTCAGGCCAGCTGGTTCTCGCCATGTACTTGTTTTTACTTTTGGTTTCTGTAACTTCCTGTAGCCACCCGCAAAACTTTCCGGGCAACAGTTACTTCAGCCGGGAGTGCCTTGCCCTCCGGCCCCATCCCCGGCCAGGACGGGGCGGACAATTGCGGCGTTAGCAGCCCCGGCCTCGGGGACGGCACTGGCCCCGGCCGGAGGGGGTCGAGGATGGCAGCGTGATGTGTGTGATTTGTACCATTTAAAATATCTTTCTTCCGTGTGTTTGTTAATTTTAGAGTATTCTATTCACCCTCTGCCTTTTCTTCACTTCTAGCAGTTCCGCGTTCCTCCCCAACTGAGCTTCTAAGTTTGTGTTTTGTTTTGTTGTTTTTTTTTTAGTTTTAACTTTTATGACCATACGACAATTCGATCNGGGGCACGATGGCGGGCGCCGGGCGCTGCCTGCGCGCCTGCGGCCTCGCCTGGCTCCTGCTGTGCTGCGCGGCCCGCCGGGACCCCGCGGGTAAGCCGGGCGCCCGCCGGGCGAAGGGGGACGCGGGTGCGCTGCGGGCGTGAGGGTCCTGGAGTGCCCCCTCGGGCGCCTGGGCGGGTCAGGGGGCGGCGTGACGGGCCTTGCGCCCCGGCGGCTCCTTCGGGCGCTGCGCTCGGTGGCGAAGTCCAGCTGCGTGGAAACAACCTGGGAAACTTAGAAGGAGAAGCGAAGAAGGCAGGAAAAAGCCCCGGACTTTCCTCCCGGACCGTGCGCTTGGCCTGGGGCGTCGCGAAAGCCGCCGGCGGCCGCGGCTGCCACGTTCCCGGTGCCCGCGGTGCCGCGGCCTTCGGCCTGACAGCTCCGGGACGGGAATCAGCCGAGCCCGGGCAGCTCCCGGCAGCCGCCGCTGCTGTCCGCCGCTTCGTGCGCAGCGGGACGGAGAAGGAGGCTCGCCTTGCCCGACAGGAAGCAGGTGGAAAAGTTTCACCTTGAGCAAATTCTTGTAAGCCGCAGCCGCTAGCCTAGTCAGAGCTTCTGGGAAACAAGTTGAGCTCTTCGCTAAGTTGCACCGCTCGTGTTTTTTATATCCTTTGATAGTAACAAGCTCAGGTTGGTAGCTGAAGATCTCGCTAAAACTTCACGGCCAGAGCGTTGAACTGGAATAATTATTAATAAATTCCTGCCAGAGGGATTTGGTGAGACAGCAACCAGGGAAATTTTAGAAAGTGATTTTCCACTTGGCATCAGCATGAGGGTTGTGGAGGAAGAAGTGAAAGAAGATGTGAGAAGAGGCTAAAAAGTTGTTGCAAGAAAAAAGAAGAGGAAGAATGTCATGAGGGCAGAATAAAAAGCAAAAGCAGATATAGCACTGAAAAAGCTCAAGGGTTAAAGGATACCACAAAAGCAGGTTTGGTTGCTAAAATGTCTTAGTAGAATGAAAAGGACAGTTATTTGAAGTGTGCTGCTTTAAAAAATTCACTGTAGTAGGTGGGTGACCTACAGATTCTTCTTTACAGTGTGATGAGCTAGGTACTATTTAAATACTGCTTGGCACTTACAGAGTGGAAAATTCATGGGTATACTGGGAAGTAGTGGTAAAATTCACTGCATTAACATCACTGAATATTTTCCTTCCTGTTCAGCCAAACCTATTAGTAAGTCATAACAGAAAAACGCAGTAGGAATGTGATCGACAGTGCATTACTATTAAATACAAAATACTACTCAGCAGATTCCTTATTTAAGCAGCAGAATAGTAGTTGTGTGGGTCTGGGACAGCCACAGTCCACTTCAGCCTGAATAGTGAAAGTTCTGTGCTGGGGTGCCATCTTTATNTTTTTTTTTTAGTTTTAACTTTTATGACCATACGACAATTCGATCTGCTTTTCCAGTCTTTCTTCGGGTTTTACACCTTTTTTTTAATTATTATTCCTTTCTTTTTTTTCCCCGTTTACTTTCGCTCTTTTTTCTATTCCTCCCCGCCTTTTCCCTTCGTCTTCACTCTCACGTTTTCGCCCGCGACTTCACAGCCGCGCTCCCGCCGGGCCGGCCCCGCCTCGCCTCGCCCCAACNCAAGCTCAGGTTGGTAGCTGAAGATCTCGCTAAAACTTCACGGCCAGAGCGTTGAACTGGAATAATTATTAATAAATTCCTGCCAGAGGGATTTGGTGAGACAGCAACCAGGGAAATTTTAGAAAGTGATTTTCCACTTGGCATCAGCATGAGGGTTGTGGAGGAAGAAGTGAAAGAAGATGTGAGAAGAGGCTAAAAAGTTGTTGCAAGAAAAAAGAAGAGGAAGAATGTCATGAGGGCAGAATAAAAAGCAAAAGCAGATATAGCACTGAAAAAGCTCAAGGGTTAAAGGATACCACAAAAGCAGGTTTGGTTGCTAAAATGTCTTAGTAGAATGAAAAGGACAGTTATTTGAAGTGTGCTGCTTTAAAAAATTCACTGTAGTAGGTGGGTGACCTACAGATTCTTCTTTACAGTGTGATGAGCTAGGTACTATTTAAATACTGCTTGGCACTTACAGAGTGGAAAATTCATGGGTATACTGGGAAGTAGTGGTAAAATTCACTGCATTAACATCACTGAATATTTTCCTTCCTGTTCAGCCAAACCTATTAGTAAGTCATAACAGAAAAACGCAGTAGGAATGTGATCGACAGTGCATTACTATTAAATACAAAATACTACTCAGCAGATTCCTTATTTAAGCAGCAGAATAGTAGTTGTGTGGGTCTGGGACAGCCACAGTCCACTTCAGCCTGAATAGTGAAAGTTCTGTGCTGGGGTGCCATCTTTATTGCGGCATAGAAATAGTTTTAGAGCATTTTTTCATGGTTTGCTTGAACCTACTGCTGCTTGTAAGAAGTGTTCTTGTACTGACAGAGGTGTTAGCTTTTATTAGTAGAGTGATCCATATACTTTTTTAATTGTATACTGTGCTTTAGCAACTTGAATTTTTCTCTTTCATCACAAACTATGCCAGAATTGAAAATGAAACTCATCACAACTGAAAATGAAACTAGGGTCCCTATATAATTTTAAAAATTATACTCCTAATCTGTTGTGTGCTATCTTTGGTGGGATACTCATTCTAAAACTTTCTCCTCAAAGCAGTGCTAGTTAACTTAGTAGTACTGCAGTTGCACCCACAAACTGGTTCAAATGTAAACCTCTCATGCTGTGTATCATATATGATACACAGTTTAGAAGAAAGTGTTTAGTAAGTGAATATTGTTATTAATTATATTTTATGATGTCTGTTGTGTGTGTTAGTGTTTTTGCAGATAGGCATGAAGACAAGATTCTTTACCCAGTCAGCTTGCAAATTAATCAGGGGCTGATGCAATCATTACATGTTAAATATAGAGGAAGAATTCTTACCACTAGAATTAGACTTAGAAGTCTCATTTTGTCTCTCCTCGTTTTATAAAGACTTGGAAAGAGCTCTTTTTCCACAGAAGTTAAGACTCACTAAAGAGCACGAAAATGCACTGAATGTGGCTTCTACAAAAGAGATGGTTTTACATACGAACAGCACTTGTGGTACTTCTCCAAAAGCATTTCTCAGAATGTGATTACCCTTTTAAAAATGAGCTTCCTGTGAAAATGATACTGAATCACAGCCATATGTTTGTTCTTTTACAGGCAGTGATGCTTTTACCATTCGCCATGACAAACAGAACAAGTGCATACAGGTTAAAAACTCGCTGATAGTCATAGATGACTGCAGGGACACGAGTGAAGCTTTGTGGAAATGGGTGTCCCAGAATCGCCTCTTTCACTTGGGGTCCAAGCAGTGCCTGGGACTTGATATATTCACCAAATCAGTGTCTCGCCTGAAAATGGTTGCTTGTAACTCAGAATTAATGCTGTGGTGGCGATGTGCTGATGCTTCCATCGTTGGTGCATCTCAGTACAAAGTAACCATCAAGAATAACTATGTGACTGCAAGCATAAATGCAACAGACCAGTGGAAAAGCAACAATTCCTCCAGTGGCATATGTCGGTATCCCTACCGTGGTAAGTCTGCACTTTGGAGATTTTTTTATTTGTTAAGGGCTTTTTGAGCATGTCTGTGCCAATAAATTCTTAAAATTAGGCATGTGAAAAGATTGATCAGTAAAGCAGTAGAATATTGTGCTGTAGAGAGAAACATTAAAGGTTTTTAATAAAAAATAACAGCACAGCTGCAGAAGTTGTGTTACTGAGTGGCTTTCTTAGCAGATTTAAATCCCCCTGCCCCATGTTTCAGTGCAAACCTATTTAATTATGAAATACCAACCATCTTCTGTCAGAACTGACACTATCCTCCACACTATGATGGGAATTTTCCTGTTAGCAGGGTTTGAGGATGTTTTCTTCGCTGGTAGGCTATACAGTCAAATTCAGAGCATGCTGCCAGCTCACAGCCTGCTAGACTGTGAGCTTTGGTATGGTAGTGTGTGCACTTGCCATGGAAGCCAGTCTTGTCTGAAATCTTATGCTTGCTGGAAGAAGTGGTGAAAATGTTCTTTACCTTTTCCCTCTTCTGTATGTGTTGATTGTTGAGTCCTCGTTCTGTAGGACTCTGCAAAGCACCTGTATTTCAATAGGTCAGTGAATTATCTGTAACTTAACAGGATGGAGTAGACAAGTTTCTGCTGTTTCGCAGAAGAAAAAGTACAGAAAAATATTTCTCAATGTATTTTTTTTTCCAGTTTTGGCATTGCTGTATATTATCTGTAGCAAGAAGATATGGTATTTTAAGACCACAGGTGTGATTTGCATGCATTTAGGTTAACTGTGTCTGTACAAGCAGTAACTCTGATTTGCTGTACTTTCCGTGTCTAAGCAAGGGTGATGTATTTACTTCTTTATTTTACTTTTTTTTTATTCCTGCAGAAGTTTATACCAAAGATGGCAACTCTTATGGTAAACCCTGTGAGTTCCCCTTTCTGTATAACAAGGTGTGGCATCATGACTGCATTCAGGATGAAACTCACACGGGTGGGAAATGGTGCGCCACTTCTGAAGATTATTCTCGCGATGGAAAATGGGGAATCTGCTTACAGCCAGGCACGTTGGGTTTCTAAATAGGCATCCTAAAAGCATTCTGTTACCTTTCTGATGTGCAGCACCACCTTCATGTGGCTGTTAAGCTGTGTGAAAGCTTTTCTGTTGCAGTGTTGGCTTACACTGCAAGTATTAGCCGATATAAAAATCAATAGACCCTCAGTATTGTATTCAAAACTTTTTCTTTTGAAACTTTCTTGATATTTCTCTATAGTTGTAGTTACAAATACCTTCTGCTTCTTTTAAACAGAGGAGGGTTGTCGTGATATCTGGGAACATGATCCAGGGTCTGAAAATTGCTACCAGTTTAATACACAGTCTGCTCTTTCTTGGAAGGAAGCTTATATTTCGTGTCAGAGGCAAGGAGGAGATTTACTTAGCATCCAAAATGCATCTGAATTAAGTTACATACAAGGTAGGTGTAATTATTCACATATGAATACTTGGAAATCTTTATAAAGTGGAAGCAGCACTTCGGTTTCTGTCCTAAATCTCTGGGTCAAAAGTTGATTGTACTTTAAATATTTTGGCTTTCATTTGTGTAGCAAAGCAAAGTGCTAGTCCCATTTTAGGGAGTTATTGAAATTTATCTGTGTGATTTCATTATAGCAGTTAGGTGTTGTTTATATTGTTTATGAGGAATATCCCCAAAATCTTAAATACAGGCCAGAGTGGCAGTTGGTGTTTTAGCAACATGTTACTCTCTTGCTGTGAAATTGTCCTCCCTGGTGCTCAGTCTTGACCTGGAGAAATTATCCAAGTGCCTTTGGGACTATAAAACCAAAGGAGAAACATCTGAACTGGGAGGGAAGGCTTGTGTGGGTTAATTCCTCATCAGTTCAAGAAAGTTTGCATGTCCAATTATAGTCTCAATCTTTCTTTCCTGAAATGCATGCCACTTCAGAATGCATTTTCAGTGTAAAGGATGAGCATTTTATACTAATTGTTTTCTTTAAAAAAATATATATCTCTAGGCAAGGATGACATTGCCGAGATCTTCTGGATTGGCTTAAATCAACTGGATGTTTCTGGTGGTTGGCAGTGGTCAGATCACAAACCTTTGAATTTTCTCAACTGGCATCCAGGTACTGATATTTCTGGTGATATTGACAATATTCTCAACAGTTACTAGTATTACTGTATTTCCATCTCATTCAATTTTCAGAAGCATCTTTTCCTCCTAGCCAGCAAATCTTTCTGTTCTCATGTTGTATTTACAGCTGATTAGGTTAATAAATCTCTAAAAACATAAAACTTAAATAGTATTTTTGAAGTCCATTTTAGTAAAGTATCCACAGCTTTTCTAGCTGATAAATTTCTCCTCCCACTGACAGAAAGACACTGATTTCCCTCAAATATTCTGATTGTGTTCACGCAAGGACTGATGTTACTTTTAAGCCTAACTTGGGTTTTTAAACTTCAAGGTTGCCTAAATTTGTTTCAAGGTGAAGATGAAAGAAGTATAAAACCCATGAAAAACCTTTTTTAATTGCTTCAAAGATAGTAGTAAGATTAGTGAGACTATTTGGAATTTTCAGAATGGATTTGTAATGTTCTTACAAATATTTCATGAATCTATGTGTATATGAGAATCTCAGAGTAACTGTCATCAGGAATATTGAAGCTAATGTTGTTCTGTCATTCAAGCTGAATTTGAGCTTTTTTTAAGTGGAATTTTCTTTTTCCCTTTAGTTCCTAGAATAGTGCTGCAACTGATATTCTGTGAAAAGTTGAGAAGTGGTTTCTGTTACTTCTTTGATAACTTTGCTAAGAAATTTCTGTGGGATTTTCCAAATGTGCTGTACCTTTTGGAAAGGTTAAGAACTTTGCTGCTTGTACTATTGACTGTGCCTTCTTCTGGAACTCTGTAGGACTGTAATGCAGAGCTAGAGGCCAGACTATCCTGAGATATTATTTAGTCTGCAATCATGGCAGATGTATTCATGTGACTTTCTGTGCCTTACAGAAAATTTGATGCCTGCAAGTTGAGCCCATTACTTTTCTTTCACTTTAGCCCTCTGAAAAGACCCTGTCCCTGTCCTGCTGTTCTCTTTCATGGAGAGCTGAGATTTACCCTGAGCCTTTTTTCTGTGAGCCTGATCTAACCCAATATAGGGGGAGCTGAGGTGCTTTGCGTGGGTCACATCTTGGGTTTGCATTAAGGCTCAAAGAAAATCTGAAACTTCCATTGGAAAGGGGCTCTAAGGGAAGCTGAAGACTGCAAAAAAGAGTTATTCTCTGTGCTGTTTCAGATCTGGGGCCTTGTCTGAGGTTTCTGTTATGGTAAAGGTTTTGGTTAGCATTGAGAGAAAGTGCAGAACTGTGTTTGGAGTGAGGGTGGAGTGGGATTGCCAAAGGAAACTGAGGGCTGCAGAAATGGCTCTCCCCTGAGATATTTCTAGTCTGGGAAAGTGCTCAGCCAAGGGTTTCTTGTATTGTAAATAGAACATTCCTCCTGGTTCTATGATTAATCATTGGAAAAGAAGTCAAGATTCCTTGATTCTGAAACTCTCTCTCTTAGAAAAAACATTCTGTGGGACCTGTGCTAGGATAGCTGCCCTCAGTTGATGCAAATTATGTTCTTCAAATACAAGGTGCCATACTATCCAAAGAGTGTTATTTTTGTATTGAAAAGCAGTAGTAAAAAGAAGCAGTCACTGCCTTACTGTGTGATAACTTGTGCTGTTATGCTTTTATTTGTTCCTGTCTATAGATATGCAGAGTTTATCCCCACTGGATGGGACGAGTTGTGTGGTGATGAATGCTGCTTCAGGTCAGTGGCAGAGTTACCACTGTGGGACTCAGCTTCCATATGCTTGCAAGAAGTCACTCAATGAAGTTTCAAGCATTCCAGGTAGGACAGCTTGCCTTGTTGAGTTTTGTATGTTAAGAGCAGTATAATTGTTCACTTATGTGTGTTCACTTATGGAGTCATTCTTTCGTAAGTGTTCACTTACAGAGGCATTCTTTTCCCTCCCTTTGCCAAAACATTTTCACAACAGCTTTGGGTTTTTTAGCAGAGCAGAAGTGAACTCTGTTTCTTCAGTGTCAAGATAATGCATCACAAACAGTTTTCATTTTTTGCAGCTTTTGCATTCACACATAAAGCATTTTGAAGCAATCCTGCCCTTTTCATCACATTTTCCTCTATGGCTTGTGCCTTCTTTCATGTATTACTGGAAGTCTGGAACTGCCAGTTGCGTCCCAAACCTTTCCACCTTTCCTTTAAGCCTGTTTCTCTCACTCTTGGTGTGTATTGACATAAAATGGGACTTACCTGGGTCTTGGATCGAACTCTGTTGAATTCAAATAGAAGTAATCAGGTAACCTTGCTGTCCTCTGAACCCAGGCCAAGCACTGAAAATCAGAGTGCAAGAGCTGGTAGTTTGCTCACTGTGTAATCTTTACTTGACCCATAACAGCTCTTACAAGATAATAATTCCTTTATCCTGACCTACACACACACACACAGGAGCCTTCAGTGTTTACAGTGATATATTACTGCTTCCATGCTTTTGGCCATTTATCTACACCTGAATGTCCAACCCTTCCCATGCCCATGACCTCTTCTTCTGTGTGTGCTTTGGCCTTATCCAGTTCCCAGGGCTCTCCTGCAAAAACTTTTACTAAAAGGTAATTGTCCTTGAATGAAAGGGAGGTCTAGAGGATAAGGGGTGTGGAGTGTCTCTGGCTAAGGTATGTTCTCTCCAGCTTCCCCTGGAGAGATGTGTACATTTGAAGAAGAAGTAGTAATCAGTTTAAATTTAGCTGAACTTGTTCAAATTTTGCAGTGATACTCTAAAAGCTAGATTTCAGTTAATAATTCTTGTCTTTTCTCTGGCTCCTCAGTGGGGCATGTAGAGTTATTACCAGTGTTTATATAGTGTCTTATTCATTAAAAACCAAAATTCCTGTTGTTGGAGTATTTTATAGTGTGTTTTGAACCAGAAAGGCAATTAGTATATGCCTTTTCAGCGTTCATTAAAACTAGTTAGAATTCTTGAATATCTTGAGAAGAAAAAAATATTTGAAACTAAGCATTTGTTGATTTGTGTGCTTCTTTCCTGCAATGCATCAACTTGATTTGTCTTCAGTTACTTTTGAAATCTTGCTTACAATTACTTTTGAACCTTTCACTTACACTAAGACCAGCTTAATGTAATGCACTCCTGCTTTTTGCTTTCACTCCCACTAGCTTCTTTCTCCTTCTACCTACTTCGTGGCCCCAAAATATTATGAGTTCTCCTAATGCTGTATTGAAGTCTATTTAACTAAGCTGTGACACTTTCTTACGTGAGCCCTGAAGGGATGTGAACACATTCTGATTGCTGCCTTCTGGCTATTTTCATCGTGCTGCTGACTTTAAAGCCAGCCTCTTGCACTAGGCAATGTAAAAGAAAAGCCTCTAATTCCATTTCCCTTCCTTATCAGAGTTGTGGAGACACTTGGAGACTCGCTGTGATCCGGGCTGGCTCCCCAGCGATGGCTTTTGCTACATGCTGATAAACAGCCAGGCACCTTGGAGTACAGCAGATGAGCTGTGCAAAGCAAATAAGAGTAACCTCATCAGCATTCACTCATTAGCAGATGTTGAACTGGTTGTTACAAAGCTTCATAATGGTGAGTTGGGGTAGTTGTAAAGGTCAGTGTCCTGGTTTGACAGGCAGGTAAAGAAGCCACTGAGAAATTAGACACGCGTCTGTGAAAATTTTTCAAAATTTTCAAAATTACTGAAAAAATTCTACATTGGCGAACTGAAACCACAACAGTCAAGCACCAAGTGCTGCACACCATAAATTACAAACTGCTTTCCACATTCTAGCATACTGTTGTCATAACCTCTAGCTTTTAAGTGTGGATGTTAACACTGAGCTTGTTCTCAGGCTAGTGTTGAATGTTGCTGTGCAGATCTAGGCCCCTTATGTGAAGACTTGTTCTGGTTCAGTCTATTAATTTATTTATTTACTGGGCTCACCAACTTCTAGTTTTTTAGTACTTTGTGCTTAATTTGCTTGTTCAAAGGGAATAGTAGATAGTTGGGTCAATATTTTGACTGCCTAGTCACTGAACTAATAAATAATATCGGTAGAGTTTGATGTTATGTCTTTGCATACACTCTAAATTTGGTTGAGGGTTTTTGTGCTTGTGTGTTCCTTATTTCTGTTTGTTTGTGGTTGGGCTGTTTTCCTGTTTGTTCCTTCTCTGTGAAACTTACTCATGGTCATGTGAGTATAAATTAAGAAACAAGATAACAAACATATGGTTGTGTCAAATACTTTTTCTCACTGTAAGAAAAATATTATCACTATACTGTTGCACAGTATTTTTCATGGCTGTGCAGTATGATAAATTTAATTTTGCTAATAACACATTGCTTTCCTATTAGTTTGAATATTATATTGAAATGACAGTGTTGTTCTAATTTGAATTACAGATGCTGAAGAGGAAATGTGGATGGGTCTCAAGAATGATGATGTGCCAACCTTGTTCAAGTGGTCAGATAGCTCGCCTGTGGTTTTTACCTACTGGGATCAGAATGAACCAAAAGTTCCCTTTAACAGCACTCCTAACTGCGTGTCATATTCAGGCAAGGTAGGAATACAGTGTTGAGTTTGCTTGTTGGTTTGTATTTTTTCATCATAGTAGAGGCAACATTGGTGTGTGTGAAAGTCAAGGAGGGGGATAAAGCAGATAATTGATCTTATTTCTGGAATAATCTTTAAAATATATTTTTCTACAAGCAAATTTCTTGAAATTATTAAGCTAGAACTTTATAGCTGTGTACTGCAAAGAATGGAAGAAATGACTCTTAGCTCTGAGACTACCATATTGTTGGCCAGACACTTGGCCTTGTCACTCTGTATTTTGGTTTACTGTATTCTTGTGTGTGTCTGGCTGAAAGGTAGGAAGGAAGGGATATGTGGGTTCAGTCATCTCCCAGACCAATTTGGGTCACCCAGTCTGAGGATGGAATGTTCTAAAAAGGGTCTTGGAGGAGGAATGAGGTCACTAAGAGTGGGAAGCAGGCTGTATCCCATCCTGCAGATTCATTAGAGAAGTGGAGCAGGCATTTGCCTGCTGTGTCAGCAGCCTGGCACCTCTGAGCTGTCTCTGAGCTACTTCCACATTAAGCTGAGCAGACCTCCTGCACCTATTCCCTTCCTGATCTAAGAGAGTTGGCACCACTCTGGCCTTTCCTTTCATTTCTGGATGTGATCCAGAATCCTCCCATCTCTGTGTGTGTCAGCTTTCTCCCTCCCTTCCAAACATGTACCTGTGCACCCAATATCTATGCTAGAGGCATTTTGGCTTTCTCACCAATGGAAACAGCCCCTGCAAACACAGAAATTCAAAGATTGTTAGAATTTTAAATACTTTTTTTTCCTTTCATTCTTGCAGCTGGGACAGTGGAGGGTGAAATCCTGTGAAGAAAAATTGAAATATGTTTGCAAGAAAAAAGGAGAGATTTTGAATGAAACAAAATCAGATGAAAGTTGTTCGTTGGGAGAGGTAATAGGAAGCCTCTATTTCTTTTATTGTCATTTGGCTCAGAAAACTGCTTGAAATCACTTACTTTCTCTACTTCCATTTCTTTCTTGTCCATTCAGTAAAGTCTGTGAAACATTTTATCTGAAAAAGGACATTTATATAGCATAAACTAAATTTCACATTCTCCTAAGCAGGTTTGGGATGTATTATCAATCTGTTTATTGATGAAAGTATTGTGAGCTTGGACCCAGGAGAGGTTGTGTTTTATTTATTTATTTAAAAGAAGTTGATTTTATTAGAGGTGTTATTGATAACACCATTTGTTTGGTTGTTTTTGCTCAAGTTATGTTTTAAAATTTAGGATAAGCACTTTGCAGCATAAAGATATGCAGAGATTGTTAACTGGGATTAGGTTTGTTGCACTTCACTGGCTCTCATTTTTGTTCTATGACTTGAATAAAGATGGGGGCTTTTTTAGTTTTTTATTTGGTTTTTTTTTTTTTTACAATATGACATCTTACAGCTTAAATGAAGCTTTTGTCTTTTGAGCTAGCCTGGGATGATATTGCTGACTACTTCAGAGTTATTTGGTTCAGTTTTGTGTGGTATATTGCTTGCAACAGGAAAGATGTTTACCCCTTACCTTTCTCTCTGCATGACCTTTTTACTCTGTCTTTTCAGAGACTTCCAGCATGTAGAGTTACAGCTTTCTGTGCTGCTCAGACACCAGTGGCATTGCTAGTCTAGAAAAGAGTTAACACATTAATGTTTCTTGAAATTTCAGTGTAAATATGGGGAGAAATGTTTGAATAATAGAGAAATTTTGTACGTTCACACATTTTCAGTATCCAGTATTTTTCTCAGAAGTAAAGAAACACTGGTGCCTTCCTAGTATTCTTGTGTTTGAATTCTGGCATTGGTGGAACAGCTTGAAAACTCCTATTGTTTTGAATAGGACTAGGCTGTTGCCCTTGTGCTTCTCTCTGTAAATGCAGTAGTGGTCAGAAGACTCTGCCCAGGCGAGCTAAAACAGTGGTGTATTTTATTCCTGTGGCTGCATTATTTTTTACAACTGGGAATCTGAGGGTTGATGATAGTGGACCTTGTGTGTGACACAGTGAATTTCTTTTTTGTATATGCTGTGCCAGCTTGTGGGCACCAGCCAGTGTTGGCAATGATTTATTTTCTTCTGTAGGTAAAGCCTAAATAAGATTGTTTTGTGTAAATGTGGTTTTTGTTCACTAACCAGGGATGGGAGAGACATGGAAACTACTGTTACAGGATTGATAAAATGGAAGTTTCATTTGGAGCCCAGTGCAATCTCACAGTGATGAACAGGTAAAGCACAATTGTAATTTATGAGCAGATTTAATGTCACAATCCTGGAGATAAAGATTAAAACTGCTGTATGATAACTAATGGTTTATAAAGAAAAAGTAGAGAGAGAATTGCTTTTGCTAAGAACTAGAAATGTGTGACAATGGTAAACCTACAATGTGAAACCTTCTTGGAGGTATGAGAATTCCCAGCCTGCTGACCCCATGTTGCATATGGGACTGCCTGGATGACTGCTTGAACTGATTCATGTAATATCCCTGGTGTTTAAATAATCTCAGTAGTTTGATATCTTTCAAATATTGACTCTGATTAATCTGTGAATTTTCAGATTTGAACAAGAATTTATTAACAGTCTAATTAGAAAGCACACGAAAGTTGAAGAAAAGTACTTCTGGACCGGTTTGCAGGATATTAGCCAGTCAGGAATATATTCCTGGGGTACAGTGAATGGGGAAACACCTGAACCCGTGACATACACTAACTGGAATTCCATGCAACCAGGTAAATTTGAAAACTAAAACCACATAAAAATACTGTCCTTTTACATTGAGCAAGCACTGGAGTTACAGAATGTTACCATGTTACAGAGCTCCAAGCATGCAATAAAGTAGTAATTCACAATTATGTCAGGGGATTTTTGGAAACCAGCCAATGGTCTTAAATGTGGTTTTGGTGGCTTTAATTTTAGAGTTTTCAGGAGGATGTGTGGCCATGTCCAGTGGAAATTCTCTTGGAAAGTGGGAAACTAAGGATTGTAAAACCACTAAAGCGTTTTCTGTCTGCAAAAAATATATTGGGAAGCCCAAGGAGCCAGAAGTGCTCCCAAAGCCAACTGATCCCTGTCCCCCTGGGTGGCATAACGGATCCGGCCTTGCCTGCTACAAGGTAAAATGTTATTCCTGTTGGATGTTAATTGCTCATTACTGTCTTGGAGGAAGCGAGTGATCAGCAATTTTTTGGGCATAGCTGCTCTGGAGGGCATTTTAAAGGTGCTCCTCACCAGGAGAGGGAATTGGTGTTGATTGAGATTGACTGCCTGTAGATTCTGTCCCACATCATCCTCTGCCATTCCTGGAAGGTGCATTGTGCCTCTTTCTGTGGGCAGCTGAGTGGAGCCACAGCACTGGCCCTGTGCTGCTGTCTCAGGAGCCTGATGCTGTTGGAGGATGCTGTGCCTGTGTCCTCCCTGCTGCCCTCAGGCATGCACAGGCACCTGGACAGGGAAGGAAAGCACTTTGCATCACCTTCCCTTGCCCTGTTCCTTTCTGTACTCTAAGAGTATAGATAGGAGAGGTAGGATTTTCTCTTGCTTTGAATATGGATATATAAGAACACTCAGCCTCAGTTGTATTTTACTGTTTTGAAGTGAACAGTGGAAGCAAGCAGCTGTGCTGTTTAACTGGAATGGCTTAAGCAAAATCTTACTTAGCAATGCAGGTTTTTCCCCTCCTGTCAAAAATTAAATCAAGTTAAAACTGTGGCTTTTCATTGGATTATTTATTCATTATTTTCTGACTCGGTGTCTGCAATGAACTGTTTCTTGTAAACAGCTCATGTAGCAAAGTGGGGAAACCCAGCTTGACTAACAAGGGTGTGGGCAAGCATCCCAAAGGGATAGGTCTGTGCTGCTGTGCAGCATAGCTGTCCCATAGCTGATGGACATGACAGCTGGCCCTGGCAGATTCTCCACAGCTGCTGTTGACCAAATGTAGCATGTCTGTGCAGAGATCCAGCTGATGGGAATTGTCTTGGATTGAAACCAAGGGGATCAAGTGGATGTGTTAACTGAGGGATATGAGCCAAACTTGCACCTCAGATGCATACAGGTTTCTGAGGGTGTGCCAAAGAACTTTCTTCATGCACAGCACTTAAGTGAGCCCAGTTTCAGTGAACATTAGGCTTTGTAGTTCACCATCAGTTTGAAAGAACAACATCCCTTAAAACTTGACTTGCAGTTATGGAATGAGCTGGCTGGTGGTTTCTGAAATCTTTCTGGTAAAGAAAAACTGAGAAAGTCTGTCATGTGGAATATGTTGTGTTTGAAACAAATTTTGTCAGCTAAACTTCATAGTCTGGCTGTTGTCAAACAAACTGAAAGAAAAATTGTTAAAAAGTCAAGTTCTTTCCCTATGGAAATACCAGTTATTAAATCTCAGGTGGCCATATTTTAGTAGAACAGGAGTGTTTTAAAAACACTGCCTCGTGTCATTTTCTCTTCTGACATTTGGCTGTTGTGAAGTTCTTCCATAGTGAAAGAGTTCTGCGAACCAGGACCTGGGAAGAGGCAGAAAGGTTCTGTGAAGCCCTTGGAGGCCATCTGCCTAGTTTTAGCCACCCAGAAGAAATCACGGCACTTCATTCTATCCTGAGAAAAATGATCAGGTAACAAACTAGCCATGTTCTAAAATTTTGATTCTGCAGTGGATCACAAATGCTGCTGCTGACCTCAGATGGCAAATAGGAGATAGTGTGTGCCACCTGTGTTTCCCACAGAACTGTTTGATGTGGCATTTGAACTGCCTTGCTGGCAAATGTCAAGGGAGTACAGCTTGGGCAAGTATTTCACATTGCTAAAGGCAGCACAGGAAAATAAATTTATGTAATGGAAGATGCTCAAAGCTCAAATCTAAGTCTGTTGTTACAATAAATTATTCTTTCTCTGTGTTGAATTTTGGCACACCTAGATGGTAAATGTACATACTCTTTACTGGTACATCCTTTAGAGATGAGTTATTATTTCAGTTTTTCAGATATGTCCCATTTTTATTCATGAAATGCTTCCTGGCTAAACTGGGTGCTAACTTTTGAAAATGTGAATAATGTAGTGTCCAGCAACCTGGTTGGCACAGATCCTCTTTGGCATAGCTGCACTAACACTATGTGGGCATTAGATGGGTGTGCTGAGTGTTCTGGTATCAACAGATTAAATGCTAAATAATTTATGAGTTTAAAGCTTTATTTTTAATCAAATGAACTGTCACTGCAGAGCTTTATTAGGCATCGGTGTGATGTCAGATCCTTGTGTAATATGTTTTTTTTGATTGACAGCCTGTTTTTTCAGAACTTTTGCCTGCTTAAACTCAAATGCTGCCGGTTATGTGGTGTAAATTTTTTCATCAACAAACTAAATCAGGATTATTGCAGAAGCTGCCAGCATACAACACTGTGATTAAAATGTTAAGCCTGATGACTGAAGAGCTGCCTTCTTGAGAAACCAGTGAACTTTTTTTAGAAGCGCACAAGTCATGAAAATTACTCAGTATTTATGTTAATAAGAGACAAAACCAAACTTGTATGCTCTATATATAGATAGTTTAGCTTGTGTAAAAGCCACTTGTGAGTCCTTTGCTAAACTGGCTGAAGTCCCACAATAAAAATCAGTGCACAAATTATTTCTAGCTATTTCTAGTAGACCTTATTAGATGGTTTTGTAATTACAAATTTTGTTTTAGTGCACCTAATCTACGATGAAATGTGAATAGAGAAGTAACATTTTATTTTCTTACAAGTACTTGGAACTGCTTTTCAGCTTGGAGACTGTCTGAGGTATTAATTATATTTTCTGTTAGGTGTTTAAAGGTGGAGACTTCTGTCTTTCTGGGAAGTCAGTTGACACACGATGCTTCTGCATTTCCCATTGTTCGGAAATTTTGAACTTAGTCTGAAAGATGATAAGTCCCAGTATTTCAATATTATTCCAGCATAACTTAAAATGAGGGGCAATATATTGAGCCTGGTAGAAATTGACTCTGCAGTCAGTGTTGCAGTAACTGCTCGTATCAAATACAACTGAAAACACAGTATATTCATCTGGGCTAACCCCTTTCTCAGCACTTCAGAACATTCTGAACTGAAATACTACATAGTTGATACTGCTTGAGTTATTTTAAATAATGTTTGTTTAGATAACATGATGAATTGTTGAAGATAGTTATGCTTTTAAATTTCTCAGAGGTGTTGATTACATAAAATATTTTGGAGGTCAGATGTCAAGGGTAGTTAATCTAAAAATCAAGCTCATTTTAGATAGGAAAGCAAGTGAATTATTTCACCAAGAACAAATACTTTAGCTAACTGGGAGAAATGATGCTAAGGTGATATTGGATATGATTAGCTGCTGGAGTGTGCTGGCATGCAGTTTGTTCGTATTCTCTGTATTTACTCAGTGCAAACTCTGACCTAAAGCATTCATTCAGTGCATTCATTTTAGCTTGGGGAAGGAGCCACACCTCATCTCTTGGTTTCAGGTTTTTTCCCCTTGCACAGTTCTCCGGTGACTCATTGAGAATTGTTTGTTTTTAAATGTTAGCAAGAGTCATTTTGGTTCACCAGGCAAAGGGCAGCTTGCCTAGTCCATTCTGTTCTTTACTCAGATTCCACCTTAGAGTCAAATAAGAGCCAGAATTGCTCCAGCCAAGTCAGGCTGTTGCCTTTGGAAAGGAAAATAAAATTTGCCTGCCAGCCTTCCTCTGTCTGTAAGAAAGAGGAGATAACCTCTTTTGGCTTTAAGGGATGTGATACAGGCAGAACAGGTCTGGTTCAGTTACTTCTGTTCTTTTTGGACTGTGTTTGTGAGCATTCTGCATCTTATAGCTGGCAGCAGTGCTGAACGCAGGAGGAGAAATAGCTTGGACTGGTTAGAAGTAACATTTCAGCAAGGATGCCTTACTGGAAAAAAATCCAGATTGCCTTTTATATGAACAGCTCTGCTGCTGTAATTGTTTTGAATGTAGAAAGCCTCACAAACACTTGAGTTTGAAAGAAAAAAAATCACCTTAACAGAATGGCCAGAACAGCAATAAAGCTGAGGTGCAAGCTGTAGTAATGGCATTAATTCAGCTTCTCTTTTCTTCCACTCAGGAGCAGGTAATTAGCAGGATGTGATTTAGCTAGTGCAGTAGCCTGTTACAGCAGGGAGGACAAGGTGGCCTGATGGGCTTCATGCAGAGTTTTAGGCCAGCACTAAGAAGAAACAGTGCCTTAAATTGCACCATTAAGGAGCTGGCCCACATGTATACTTTACCTCTTGTCAAGGACTAGGTTGACTTGAAAGCCCCAAAAACTTCACTTAGGCTCTTAATCTTGTGTTGGAGCTGTCATGAAGGACAGAGAAAATAATTTTCTATTTTGGCAGTTGGAATATGATCAGAAAAATTACAGGTTTATAGTCCCTTGGCAATCTGAACAGCATTTATTCGTTCCTGTAGTGCTCTGACTTTTATGAATGTTTAGCTCTGTGTAAAAGAAAAATCACCAGTAATCTGCAGGGATTGCTAGAGTTTTAGGGCCTTTCAGTGTCAATCAATGTGGAGTCCATTGTAAAGCACCAATTGCATTAATGTTTTGTTTAAAACTCAGGATACTTTAGGTTTTTAGACACAGTTCCAGGAGTGTAGCTCAAAGAATATCCTGTCACTGAAAAATCCATTTTGATATCAGTCCACAGGATGAACTTAAATGCTTTGTAATGAGGAGACAGATACTTGAAGCACAAGCAAATTCTTGCTGCAAGCTTAATTGCAATAGAGAGTCTTAATTTAATCTTTGTCTTAAATAATTGATGGAATTCTTTCCTGTGATGAGATGACAGTATAATTTCAGAGGGTTATCAGAAGGCTTTACTGAAGCTTAAAAGTACTGTCGAGTGTAGTGTAGCAGCTCCTAAATTACTCCTGGTCATGTCTGAACAATTCCAAAAGAAGCAAAAGAGGTACATTAATGTGTAAGAGCCCAGTCAGCTGAAAACATTGTTCTGTTTGCAGGCTAGTAATTGTTAATTGGGAGATAAGCTGGAGAAATTCTTGACCTGGCACACTTCTTGTTTTTAATTAATTTATTATATAATAGCCAAATACAAATTGAAAGTGTTTGAAAAATTGCTCTGGAGCCTCAGGTAATCACTGCAAATTGTTTCAAAATGAATGTCTCAAATTTTCTTTTTAGTAGATATTCCTGTGTGGTGATCAACTGCTTAAACTGCATTAAGTCTGTAAGTGAAAATTAGGAGGGGATATCTGCTTCTTAATTGGAAGAACAGCCACAGAAAAATGAACTCCTAAAGGCAAATAGCCAGAAGTCACTTAGCTGTTTGACAGTGGTGAATGTTTGGTTCACAGTTCTCCCTCTGCAGTGATATGGGGCATTTAGGCTCTTTAAAGGCTCCTTAGTTGTATCATTGAAAGTCTGGAGATTGATCAGTATGATAAAATCACACTAGAGTGATCACACTATCTCACCAATGTCAGAAAACTATTACTGGAGTTGAGAAAAAAGAACAAAAAAATTAGATCTGTTGATGGCTGATACTTTTCTTCCTAAAGGAAACTTTACCAAGTAAAATACTGTTGCCCTTCTTGGATTTCCTGTACTTAGCTCACATACCCTGGGTTAAGCTGTTTCTTGGTGCTGCACCATCAGTATTTTCAGACTGTTCAGAGTCTTTGTGGTGATATGTGTGGAAAGCTAGTGGCAAAGCCTGATTCTGAGTCCATCCCTCCAGGTAATAAAGTAATGTTTATCAATTTTCCAGGTTCTGGCTTCAAATCACTGAGTTTGTCAGCACTACCTTCTGGGGAGCCTTTTACAAACTCTGACCTCTGCTGGTCAGATGTCTCTGTCCAGTTTTGAGCTTAAGTTTGAGTTCTGGTTGCTTCAGATGTGATGTTCTAATTGCTCATCTTCTTGCAGGTTTTCTCTCCTAAACTATTAGAAAGAATTTTATCCTTTCCCTGTCTCTCTTTGGGAAGACTATACAAGAAAATCATTAATCCTTGTTAATAGCCTAAACTCTTAATTTCCTCAAATGTCCTGTGTTCCTTCTCTGTATTTGGTGCATCCTGATGGGATGGTGCTCCTGATACAGTTCTACAGGAGCCCAGTAATATGGCATCAGTGCTTTATTGTTGCTGTCAGACCACCTTGATGAGGGTGCCTTTTCCACAGCTCTTTTGTAGTAGGGTTTCATTTAGGCTGTGATTTCAAAGGAAGCTCATGGTTTTTCTCCCCTCTGCTGCTTCCGGCTGATACTGTCATTCAGAGAAGTGTCTGTTGACTTTCTTGGGCAGGGTGGTGGATTGGAGTGAGTTATCAGAAAGTTCAGTTTATGAACCCTGCACAAAATTGAATCTTTGAGATTTTGCAGTACAAAACTAACCTTGTAGTTGGACTAGCACCTTCAACTTTGTTACAGCATCTTTAGATTCATAAGCAAAAGAATATTGTAAAGGTTCTTACTGCATGTAAGAGTATTTACATTGTAAACCTGTTTTTTTCAGGTAATTTTGTATCTTAGAACATAACTGAAATTTTAGATTTAAGTGTCTGCTGCTTTGAAAAATGAGGAAGTAAAATCTAGTAAAAAACCCAGTTCTGACTGGACTAAAATTTCTACTTCCACTTGTTCATGCAACCATTGAAGTCAGTGGTGTTAGGTGCTGATTCATGTCTATGCCTCATTTATGAGGGTGCATAATTGAAATAGGTGCCCATGATTAGTGTGTTTATACCACTTACAAAGTTAAGGGAAATATGCCAGTTCTTTGAGTAGAAGCCTTTCTGTCATTTGAAGAAGAGTGTATTTGAGCTGATGGTATGTGAGAGATAGGGAACCAAACTGTATAAACACTCCGTGCGTGTTTCTGGAAGAAAAGTGAAGAAAAGAGACCATTATAACAAATGACAGCTGATGAAGTGGTGATGCAGCCCACAAAGGAATTACCTGATTTGGTTAGTTTTTTTCTGTGCAGAAGAGGTCCTAGCCCTTGTGTCTATTTTCTCTTTGAACTGCTACAACTTGCAGAAGTAAAACCTTGGTTTTGCAGCTTGGTCCTAAATAATGCCATACATTGGTCAGGCATTCCTATTAAATGAGATGAACCATATGTTTGGCATAAAATTGTATCTTGTTTATTTACAGCAATGACAGATGGGTCTGGATTGGACTGAGTAAGAGGAGTCCCGATTCTTTGGGAACCTGGCAATGGAGTGATAACAAACCTGTAAGTTAACTTTCAACAAGGAAGTGTCACATACTGATTTGTTTCAGCTAGGAGTGAATTGAAAGTAAATTGATAAATATTTTAATTAAAATTTGTCACATCTTTCAACAGATTAATAATTCAGAATAAGATTGTGCACTTAAGAGCTGCCATCAAAGCAGATTTTGAATTAAAAACATATCTTTAACAAGGCTAACCTGATTTCCATCTCCATTATATTAAAATAATTTCACAGATATATAGTAGTAAACATCCAAGAGCTGGTGGACAGAACAAGGTGTCTTCATGCCACAAAAGAAGGGAAGGTTTATCAGCTCATTTCTTTGTTAGGTCAGACTTTTCCAGAAATACCTTCCTCACTGTGATTGTTTTATTTGTCTGAAATTGTGACTTCTTCTCCCTCCCTCCCAAAAAACAGTCAGGGAGACTCAAAACTGAAGGAGTAAGTGCCATTCAACACATTTTTTAATGGTAATAGACATAATGGGACCCCAGGTTTGACTGGTTATCTCTTGGGATTGCCACAGCGAAGTGTCAAATGCTGATTCTTTCACCCTGTCCATCGTCCTGTAGGTAACCAGTGTTGTAACGCTACTTGACTATCTGGACGATGAGTATGATACAAGAGATTGTGCTGCATTAAAGGTTAGTTTAAAAGTTTTTTAAAATGTCTGTTTTTACTTGGAAGTACTTGGAAAAATACTTTTTCTGGTTGTAAACTGAATTTAGGTTTAGATGTTTTCTTAGTACGGCAAAAAAGCTGTAGTGTTCCTTTTATCAATTTACACCTATTACAAACTTTCCCTTAATTAAGTATTTTGGTTTGAGACAGGTGCTATGCTCATGATAACCTTTCATAGAACTTCTTTTAAACCTTTTAAACTACAAAATATTTTAGTAACAATGCTATTCTGTATTGCATAATGCCATACTATGGATCTCTTGTATATTGCATGTAATTCTTAAGGACGTGTGCTGGAGTCTAAAACACAAAAGCACAGAAAGCCCTACCAGTAACTTTTAAAAATCTATATTAGCTTTACTTAACTGCAGATTAAGAAAAAGTTTGAGACCTGAAAAAGGGGAATGCAGTAACCAGGACAGAGCATGTGTTTGTGTTTATTGTGTGTATTTCCTTGTTTACTTGTGAAATAGACTGTATGTGCTCTGTTGGTTTCTAATTTCAAATGTCAGACCTCAACTTGATTCCTGATTAAGCTCTTCAATACTTAATTTAGTCTTGATGGCATGAGTTTTAAAATAGCCTTCAATTTTTCTGAAGAATCATCTGACTTTTTGCAGTAACATTTCTTTCAACCTAAACAGAACCAACTCTGCTTTTAGAATTTACTGGGGGAAAG